>JAOQMR010000005.1:31764970-31784378 GCA_027563865.1 Erythroxylum pelleterianum
TTTACAGTATCTGAGTAGACCTTTGAACTGAAGGAGAATCACCATAACATGTCTAAATGTTGTTTTCTGGTGCAGCTGAAAGAGGAGAGTGAGGAAGCCACAAGAAGATTTGAGACAATTGTAAGGTTTATGAATGAAGAGATAGTACGTTTTCAAGAACAGAAAACCCAGGATATGGGGGTTGCATTCCATGAATTTGCCAAAGGGCAGGCACGTTTGGCAAATGGTATTGCAGATGCTTGGCGAAGTCTCCTTCCCAAGCTTGAAGATTGTTCCTCATAATTTATGTACATTTCCAAGTTTGTTCCTCGTGAGTACTTAAAAAGCCAAAATGTGAACAATTGCTAACTTGGGTGATCTTACCATCTTGGATTCTAGGAGTCAGCCTGAGGCACGGGTGTCACTGCCATTTTCGGTTGTATAAATTTGAACACGAAGAGACGAAAATAGCATTTGTATGATAAAAAAAAGTCTTGGTTATCTTTCCAATTCACAATTTGCATTCTATTCCCGAATTTTTCTTGAACTCTAGAATTTTGTTATTTTTATTTCTGACTTAGGAAAAAATATCAAAAAATTGGATTGGAAAAGAATAATTGAGCATCACTTTACTTTGCGAGGGCATGTGCTTTACAAGAAGAGAACATATGATCTAATTGATTGTTTTTTAATTGAAACGATCTAATTGATATTGATTGTATTGAACATATTGATTTTTGGATTGAAGAAAAAGAACCATCGCCTGATCTTGATTATAATGAACTTGAAAGAACTATTTATGAAGAAAATGTATTCGTCACAACAAATGAATTAAGAATATCTATTGATAATTATACTGTATTACAAGTTTACAATTGAAAATAATTTTATACGTTACTAATTTGTAATTTATTTTAATGCAGTAGAAGAAGTGGATGCAAATACTTTGGATGAAAACGTAGTTTACGAATCTTTAAATAGCGTTGGAGAATTTGGAGTTTTTGACGATGATGAGACGCAACCTCCTTCAGAAATACAATTTTGATTTTTTTTGTTATTTTAAGTTTTATATTGGACTCATATTTATTTATTTTTGTTCATTATATAATAATAAACATTGTTGTATTTTTCATTTCAATTAAATGTTTTATTTTTATTTATTCTTATAAAATTTTCATCTTATTTATTATATTCCGGTTTAATAGTAGTTCACTACCGGTTGAACCTCTAAACCTTAAATTTTTTCTTCAACCGGTTCAATATCCGATCCGATTTTTAAAACATTGACAATACAATTAAATTAGAATTATAACATCTGATCCGTACTAGGACGAACTCTCACTGATCCACAGTGGCACGATGTCTTGCTTCTCCCTACCTTAGAAAATCTCAAAAGCTGTTCTCTTATCCTCTCTCTCTTCTCTGTCTCCGTGTGTGCACGTAAAGAAGCTCACCTATGGCGACAAGTACAATTCGTACTATCAAGCAACTTCAACTCCTCTATTTCTATCCCACGCTCTGCACTTCACAGCGGCGTCCCACTTCCTCATCTCTGCCCGTCGTTTCCTCTTCACTCGTAAGAGACTTCACTTTTAACCTCTCTAAGCCGTTCCATTTTTACGGTCACCAAATGTATCCCACTGTAGTCGCCAAATCCTCTTCGCAGAATGACGCCATTGTGAGTGCTGACGACCAAAAAGATGGTGTGTCTTTGGGAACCATGAAACTTCCTGTGGATACTGACCTTCAGAGATTCGAGAGCTTGCTCTTCCAGGTACTCAAATAAAACCAAAGACACAAATGTTAGGATGTTTTCGGGCATGGAAAAGTGAACTCTCTTTCTTCTCCCTTCTTATATGTTTCCTTTCTGTAATTGTCTCAGTGGGCTAATAGTCTTTGCCAAGGCGCGAATCTCCCACTTCCAGTGCCATTAAAGGTCCGTTATTTTATTTTATTTTTCTTCTTCTTCGTTAATCTTGATTCTACCGGAAGATTGTATAATTTGAAGTCCAATCTTCGGGAACTTAGTATAAGCAATGTGAAGATCACGAAGGCACAAGCTTATTCAAAACTACATATCCTTTGGCAGACAATGCCTGTTTTATCTTTTTCTTATTGCCGATTGAACGCAAGTCTAAGGATGTCCAAGCTTGAATCCTCGAGAGTCTTGATTTGTATTAGATTTATTGGCTTCGTCAGCATACCAGGATTTGGGTATTTTAGTTCTTGACTTGCATGTCTATAGCACTAGGAGAAAAGGTCTACATTTCTATACGACAGACCTCTGAACTTTTTGTTAATAACTGCTGCCATTAGAACATTAGATTATGATGTACCGAAACGAATGCTTTTTGTTGATTTGCACGTTGATGGGATTCTATACGATATGATTTGGAATATAAGCAAATACTATCTAAATGCTCCCAATTTGTGGAATTTCTTTGCACAGGTAGATAAGATACCAGGAGGCGCCAGGTTGGGTTTCATTACAATCGGCGAAGGGCAAACAGAGGTTCTTGTGTACATAGATTGTCTGGTATTTCCTGCCTCAGGTGATTCTGCTCCAATATTCAGAGCCATAAGAAATGGGCCCTTAAAAGATGAGCCACCACCTGGTGAAGCTAGGATTATGAGAAGCTTACTGCAAGCCCTCAAGAAGTCGGTAGAAATTACTACAGCTTGAGGTTGTCTTTTGAAATCATTTTCATACAAAGTTGAATAGCTTTTCTATGCATCCATGTAACTAAAACCTTTATAATTGTGAGGCTTCAGCAAAAGAAGTTTAAAACATTTTGGAATTTTTAGACTTTTTGATTTACCAAAAACATATGTATCACTATCACCTTATAGACAGAAGATTTGGACATCTTGTTTGATAATTTTTATCCTCGGTTATCAATTTTATCCTTGAAATGACAATTTAAGATAGGGTTGAAAATTACTGTCTTTGTGGCATTTTCTTCAGCCGTAATGCTAACCACCCAAATCTGCTGCTGCAACATTGGTGGTCAAACAACGTTTTCTTAAGGAGTTGGTTAATCTGATGGTATTATCTCTTGCTAAGAACATATTCTGGATTGGACTCATAATGCTCTCTGTGTCATTTATTAAGCAACAAATTAGAAAAAGAACCCTTTGGTTGTGTTATGAGGCCATTATGAGCATGATATGTCATTATCTTAACAGCTTAATCATAAACGCTGAACTGACGCCTGCAGAAAGCATTGAGAGTCGAGGATCAAGGTATAGTATTATGCCTTAACTGTAATCCCTATTCAGTCCAACTCTCCGGCAAACTGGTTGAAGGTTGAAGGTTGAAACAGTTTCCTCGCCCAGGACTCATCCTAAGAGGTTGAACTTCATCAGTTTCAACCGCCAAGATGCTTTCATAGGGATACCTATTCCTCTTCATCTATTGTCTTGTAGGCTTGATTCTCAATATTGTTGTTTGTTTTCTTTGACCTTTTAAATTTTAGTGAGGAAAGAATCAAACTTTTTCACATGTTCCATTCTTTCCCGTTTACATTTTCCGGTACACACATTGAAAGCAATTGAAACATAACGTCATGAGTTCCATCTATCTTCTAGTTTACATAAATTCTTAAATTTTTTCCATGAGTAAGTTGCAGGAGTAAGCATTATCCAAAGACCATGCAATTGAACTACCGGATTTAGTTCACCCCATTCAGATTACACCCTTTATTCAGAACCTTGTTCAAAGGTCATGATATATGGCTGCTTCAATCCAGTTTAAACCCTTTACATCCTGTAAACAATCCTTCCTTTGAAGACGCTGGAAATTATGGTATCCCTGCTGGTTAAAAAGAAAATAACGTAACTTTTCTAACATTCATTCCTAGTTGATTCATTACTTCTAAGAAGAGTATTTCCTGATTTAAATTCTTAGCATACAGAAATGATCAAACACGAAAATGCATGTAGCTGCACAACAGTCTTATACTTAATTAGAAGCTTCCACAACAGTCTTATACTCAGCCATTATAGTAGAGAGTGCAATTGTAACATGCCAAGTTGCTTGCCAATTTACTGCACAACTGCCAACATAAAACACTTAACTAGTAAGGGATCACCTCCTATTGAGTTTACTGCACTTTTACTTAGTCATCTTGGCAACCTTAAAGGCAAACTATGCGTAAACACACCATTATTTTAATTACTTGTATGGGTATTTTCATTTATCAAGAAGAATTAAATTTTTGGTTTCAAATGAAACCCTCTTGATCAATACTTAAAATACTAGACGAATCCATCCACCTCTCTGATTGGAAACAATTTTAGGCCACCAAGGGAATAAACTCAGTTACAGCAAAAATGTGCAAGGGATGAACAGTAGAGAGTCCAACGAGAAGAGGGTGAGGGGGTTGTGCTTCTGGTGCGACGAAAAATACACTCCTAGACATAAATGTAAGAAACGACAATTTCAGTTGTACATGGTAAAGGAGGATGAATCCACAGAAGTTGTGGAGATCAGTGAAGAACGGGAAAGAAGGCGCCAACAAGTCCTAGGGTGTCTCTGAAGTTGATGTGTGGTCTGAAAGATTGAAGAGAGTTTAAGCAGATGAGGGTAATGGGTAGTTACCAGAGGAAATCACAACATATCCTCATCGACAGCAAGAGCACCTACAATTTTCTAGATAAGAAATTGATCAAAAAGGGGCACGTAGAGGTGATAAAAATGTCAGCTTTAAAAATCACGGTGGGAGGAGGTCTTAAACTAAGCTATCACTAAATATGTAGGAACTTTACTTGGAAGATGCAGGGGTTACTGATAGAATCAAACTTCTGAAAATGTAAACAATGAGTAGAGAATGTTTCTGTATTGAATTGTAAACGACTCCAGTAGGTTTTCAAGAGCCTACCTTACTCTTCAGTCAATACATTATATCATTTTTCCTCCCTTTTCCTTTCTACTGCCTCTCATCTATATACTACTGTTGACTAACAAACAAGAAACAACTTTTGTAACAAACTTGCCACGTTGGCCTAACCCACAAATAAACCAGCAGACATTCCCTTTGCGTAAACCAACAATGCCATCATCGCACATGTTGCTTTTATTCTTTTAGTAACAGATTCCTTCTAGACTTTCATAATGGATCCAGCTCTCGGGAAACCCCTATCCTTCCTCCTTTGATAAACATAACGGACTGCTGGCTTTGGACCATAAATACCCGCCCTTCAAGAATCACCTTGTCCTCAAGGTGGAAGTTTGGAAAAATGTCTTTGATCAATTGCCAAGGTTCCCAAGTAGCTTCAAATGGAGGGAGAGTTTTCCACTTAACCAACAGCTCTAAGTTAGTACCCGAACCTCTAGTATCCAGAATTTCCTCTGGTTCAACCACCCAATCCATATCAGCGTTTAAAATGGGAGGAGGTGGTTGGACCTGAACAGCAGACCCCAAGGCCTTTTTAAGTTGGGAGATGTGGAAAACTGGATGAATAGCAGCATCCTCCGGTAGTTGAAGTTTGTAAGCCACAGGGCCGACACGCTGAAAGATAGGAAATGGACCAAAATAACGGGGTGTTAGCTTCTCATTGGGGTGAGTTGCCAAAGTACGTTGGCGATAGGGGCGGAGCTTAAGATACACCAGGTCGCCCACCTCAAACTGCAGGTCACGGCGATGTTTGTCTGCCACTTGCTTCATTCTGTTTTGCGCAAGAACCAACTGCTCTTTTAGTTCTGTCAGCATCAAATCACGGCTCAACAACTGATCTTCTAGAGTAGAATTTGCTGTAGCATTATAAGCATACCGAATCATGGGAGGAGGGTCTCGTCCATAAACAATCTTGAAAGGAGTGAGCTTAGAAGTAGTATGATAGGGCGTGTTATAAGAGTACTCAGCCCAAGATATCCAATTTGCCCACTGACGCGGCTGTTGGCTCGCGAAGCAACGCAGATATGTTTCGAGACAACGATTAACGACTTCGCTTTGCCCATCCGTTTGCGGATGATATGCAGTGCTGCGCTTAAGGGCAGTATGCTGAAGTCGGAACAACTCAGTCCAGAAATGACTCAAAAATATCCTGTCTCGGTCCGAAACAATACTCCTTGGAAAGCCATGGAGCTTGACCACATGTCTAACAAACTCATCAGCCACCAGCTTTGCTGTATATGGATGCTTAAGAAGTATAAAATGGGCATACTTACTGAAACGGTCCACAACCACCATAATGGAATCATAACCAAGAGATTTTGGGAGTCCATCGATGAAATCCATACAGATGTCATCCCATATAGCCTGCGGAATAGGCAATGGTTGCAGTAGTCCCGCGGGAGACAGAGTTTGATATTTGTGACGTTGGCAGATAGAGCACTCTTCGGCAAACTTCTTAATAGTATTACGCATACCATCCCAATACAACTCACCAGATAGACGCTTGTAAGTCCAAGAAACCCACCATGTCCTGCAATTGGGCTGTCATGGAATTCATGTAATAATGTGGAGATGAGGGGAGAGTGGCGAGGTATGACCAACTTATCGTGAAAATACAAAAAACCTCCCTTTAAAGACCAACCTGGACGAGCTATGGGATTCACTGCAAGATCCCTTTTAATGGCCATTAACTCTAAATCCTTCTCCACCTCTTGCCATAAAACCTCCAGATCCAACACTCGGGGAACCGATATAGCCAATAACTCCAGAGAATGAGCAACGCGTGATAATGCGTCTGCTGCTTTATTTTCAGGACTTGGTCGGTATTGAATCTCAAAGTCGAAACTCATAATTTTGGTTAACCACCTCTGATACTCTGTTGCCACCAGCCGCTGCTCCAACAAGAATCGCAAGGAATTTTGATTTGTTCTCACAATAAAGTGTCTTTCGAGTAAATAGTGGCGCTACTTTTGAATTGCTAGAACGATGACCATCAACTCGCGCTCATACACGGATTTAAATCTGGCTCGCCCCTGTAGAGCGTGACTGAAGAAGGCTAGGGGCCTCCCTTTTTGGGACAACACTGCGCCTAACCCAATTCCCGAAGCATCCATCTCCAACACAAATTCCACCGAAAAATCTGGTAAGGCCAAGATTAGTACTGACTTCATGGCCTGCTTCAAGGAATTCACGGCATCTGTCGCTGTTGCATTCCATTCAAAGGAATCTTTCCTGAGAAACTGTGTAAGAGGCGCTGCCATTCTCCCGTAGTGCCTCACAAATCTCCGATAGTATCCAGTCAGCCCCAGAAACCCCCGCAATTCCTTGGGATTCTTCGGAATAGGCCATTCATCCATTACCTTCACCTTGCTTTGGTCCGCTGAAACTCCTTGCTCCGAAATAATATGGCCAAGATATTCAATCTCTGGCTGAAAGAAACAACACTTCTTCGTATTAGTAAACAGCTTGTGTTCATGCAACACTTGCAACACTTCGCGAAGGTGCCTTTCATGGTCCTCCCAAGATGAGCTGTAGAAAAAAATGTCATCAAAAAATACCAAAACAAATCGTCTCAGCCTACTTTCAAAAATAGTATTCATAAGTGCTTGAAAAGTAGCCGGTACGTTCGTCAAACCGAACGGCATCACCATGAATTCGTAATGCCCTTCGTGAGTGCGGAAGGCTATTTTATGCACATCCTCTGGTTTGACGCGAATCTGGTGGTAGCCCGACTTGAGGTCGAGTTTGGAGAAAAGTCTCGCGCCATGAAGCTCATCCAATAACTCATCAATGTTGGGAATTGGAAAATGATTTGGAATTGTGGCATGGTTCAGCGCGCGGTAGTCCACGCAGAACCTCCAGCTACCATCCTTCTTTCGTACCAGTAGCACCGGACTTGCAAAAGGACTAACACTAGGTCGAATCAACCCAGCCTCCAACATTTCAGCTACTAGACGCTCTATCTCCTCCTTCTGAATGTGCAGATATCTATATGGTCGCACATTGATCGGTCCCGAGCCCTCCTTCAACACAATGGCGTGCTCATTACCACGCACCGGTGGAAACTCCTTCGGCATATCGAATACATCAGAATATTCCTTCAACAGCTGCTGAACTAACGGTTCATCTTGGCCCTTGATTTCCGGAGCTTGTACTGCTACACTCATTAATTCAATCATTACCCCTGATTTTTCCTGTTGCAATTCCTTCATCACGGGCTTCAGAGAAACCATGGCCTTAGTGAGGCTCGAATCCCCCTTAAGTTGTACTGTCGTTCCCCCAACTTCAAATGACATGGTCAATCTTTTCTAGTCATTCCGCGTCTCCCCCAACGTGGCCAACCACTTCAGTCCCAGTATAACGTCCGTGCTTCCCAATGGCAACGGCAAGAAATCCTCAATGATGGTAAGCTCCTGCAGCTTAAGGATTACTCCCTTACACACTTCCATCCCCTTCAATTGCTTGCCAGAACCTATTACTACCCCATAGGATGACGTCTCCTGAATAGGAATCTGCAAAGCCTCTACTACCCCAGTTGAAATGAAATTATGTGTTGCTCCACAATCAATAAGCACCACGACTTCTATTCCATGCACTACTCCCTTTAATTTCAACGTCCGTGGCTCCGACAATCCCACCATAGAGTTAACGGACAACTCCACATTCTTCAAGGCGTCGTCAACGGAGTCTTCCTTTTCTGCTATAATCTCATCCCCTTCCTCTTCTTCACTCACTAGCACGACGTTTAACTCTCTTTGAGGGCACCTATGGCCAAAATGTCATTTCTCGTCACATCGGAAACACAACCCTTGAGCTCGTTTTGATTGAGCCTCTGCTGGAGTCAATTTTCGAAATTTGGGTGGGGAGGTGAGGGACAGCTGTTTAGGTGGATCGGTGGGTATTGTCTTGTATTGTGTTTGGGCTAGTGGGGCTGAGTTTGGGTTGGAATGTGAAAAGGGCTTTTGGGTCAGTGGGTTATAAGGTTTAGTCCAAGTAATGGTTTTGGAGTCATGCTTGTGTTGGAGGGCTGTTACCTCTTGCTGCTTCGTCTGCCCCCCTGTCACCCCCAATATCTGGTTCTTCCGTTCAATCCGGCTAGCTGTATCGATGATATCCTTCAAGGAACGAGGGCTCAAAACCAGCAACTCCGCCTTAATCTTCTCTTGCAATCCATTCATAAAAATAGCTGCCATAGTTTCTTCTTCCAACTCACTCACCGAAGCCGCCAGGTATTCAAACTGAGACCGATACTCCGCCACGGTGCCTGTCTGTCTCACCGCAAAGAAACGATGCAACAGTGTGCCATCCTGAAGTCCGACGAAACGCTGCAATATCTGCACCTTCAGCTCTTCCCAAGTCGAGAAAGATCTGTTACGTTCCTCAAAACGCCGACAGCCTCTAGTTTTTCAGCTTCAGTTAAGCGGTTAATGGCGAAATAGCGCTCGGCTCAAAAAATCCACGAATCCGCATCTTCCCCATCAAAAACAGGGAGCTCCAATTTCCTGGGGTATTTGTCCCTTTCTGGAACCTTTTCTGTCTAAATTTGAGTAAAGGGTAGTGTGCCAGGTAATTCGGGGTTAGGGAAATCAGTTTGGGTGGTGTTGGTTGTGTCTCCCAAGTTTGCCGTGGGTGTTTTGGAAAGGCTGGGTTCTCCTAAGTGGATGGAGGAGCTGTTTGGATGGGTTTGGTTTTGGAGAATCAGTTGGATATTGGTTTGCGTTTCCTGGAGTTAGGTGATCAAGAGGGTGAGATTTGCGTTAATGCCCTTAACATCATCTTCGAGTTGTTCGACACGGGATTCCATTCGTGTTTTTGGATACGCTGACTCCATGATTAACGAGGAAATTACACACAGGGGGATCGTGGGCTCTGATACCAAATTGATAGAATCAAACTTCTGGAAATGTAAACAATGAGTAGAGAATGTTTCTGTATTGAATTGTAAACGACTCCAATATGTTTTCAAGAGCCTACCTTACTCTTCAGTCTATACATTATATCATTTTTCCTCCCTTTTCCTTTCTACTACCTCTCATCTATATACTACTGTTGACTAACAAACAAGAAACAACTTTTGTAACAAACTTGCCACGTTGGCCTAACCCACAAATAAACCAACAGACATTCCCTTTACGTAAATCAACAATGCCATCATCGCACATGTTGCTTTTATTCTTCTAGTAACAGATTCCTTCTAGACTTTCATAATGGATCCAGCTCTCGGGAAACCCCTATCCTTCCTCCTTTGATAAACATAACGGACTGCTGGCTTTGGCCCATCAGTTACGGTTCACAACTGATACACTCATCATCGAGCTAGGAAGTTATGACATGGTATTAGGAGTTTAGTGTTGCCAAACACTAGATTATGTACTATGCAATTCCCAAGAAGGCACTATGGAGTTCCACTGGTAATGCCGAACAGCAACCCAGAGTAAGGCATAAGAGAGATATCGGGAAGGGTCTCCGGAAATTGGTATCTAATTTTAATAAGAACTCAATTTTATAGGTGGAGTTCCACATGTGACAATTATCAATGGGGATCAAACAAATAATAGAGAGGAAATGAAAGGACTCCTCGCAGAGTTTAGCGAGGTGTTCCAGGAGATGAAGCGAGTACGTCTAAAAAGAACGCATGATCACAGGATTCCACTCAAACCAGGAGTAGAAGCTATCAAAGTAAGACACTATAGATACTCAGGCGAGCAAAAGGATGCAATCGAGCACTCTATGTGGGAATTGCTGGAATATGGACTCATCAGATCAAGCAGGAGCCCCTACCCATCACCGGTAATCTTAGTTAAAAAGAAATTTGAGAATTTAATGATACAAATTTTTGTTAAATTATTAATAATGGATCAATAAGAAAAAAAACCTATAAAAGTATAAATTGAGCTTAAGAAAGCTTAAAATAATTTTTCGCTTAAATCCTTTTCCTTATAGGTTACTATTTATTTTTGACCTCTAACACTCACACCTTCACTATTCGACCACCATTTTTAGCTATCTAGGACTTTACGAAAATTTCTCGGAACATTCTACAAAACCCCTTAACTTATTTCATCAAAAACGATCCAAATTTGGAAGAATTACGATTGAAAATTTCAGTTCATTTAGGTAAATCATCAATCTCCTATTTTTAGTCAATTTTGAGTGAAACTAACATTACCATCGTGTCTAACTAGCCTAAAAATGTAGGGAAAGAGGGAAACTTGATACTAATTAACCCATTTTACCGGTGAACGGAAATGAGTCACCTTTGAGCTTTAATCCTTTCTAATGAATCATAAACTACCAAGAGTTAAACAAACATATGATTAAAGATAAAATTTCCATTTTAAAGATTAATGAATTGTTAGAGGAACTGAAATGGTTTAGATAGTATTCCAAACTAGATTTGAGGTCCACGTATCACCAAATCAGGATAAAGGAGGAAGATATCCCAAAGACGACATCCAGAATGCACGAAGGACACTTAGAGTTTTTGATGATGCCCTTTAGGCACACAAACGCGCCCTCCAACTTCCAAAGCCTTATGAATGAGATTTTCAAAGCATACCTACGAAAATTTATGCTAGTTTTCTTTGATGATCTCCTTGTATACAGCCACGGCTTCATGTAACATTTGGAACATCTGCGACAAGTCTTACACATTTTGAAACAGCAACAACCTTCCTTAACGAGAGCGAATATGTCTTTGGGGTCTGATATATTAAATACCTAGGGCATACCATCTCCGAAGAAGGGGTGACGACGGATGCTAAAAAGATTTACATAATTCAACAATGGCCACTATCGCAAACACTTAAGGTGCTCAGGGGCTTCCTTAGGTTAACAAGATACTAACGATGTTTCATTAAGAATTACAAGGTAATAGCCAAACCTTTAAATGGGTTGTTAAAAAAAAACTTACAAGGAAGTGGGAATGGTAGAAGGAGCAGCAACAAGCTTTCGAAAAACTAAGGGGTCGTTTAGTTCTACTTCTATTTTTCTGTTGTAATTTTCATTTTTCGTTTTCAGTTTTTTGTTTTTGTTTTTCTTTCAAATAAAAACAAAAACCTGTTTGGTTGTTAATATTAATGTAGTTATATTTTTATCACTGATAATAATTACATATTAGATAAAGCTTAAAGATAAATTATTTTTAATTAAATAAATTTATTTAAGCTCTTATATAATATTTATTAACAAATTATGTTATTTTAATAAAATATATAATCTATAAATTAATATTTAATTAAAGTATATTTTAATTATTAAATCAAATTTTATTTGAATATTTATATATTTTAAATTTAGTTATATTTATTAATCATTATTAAAATTTAATTACATATAAATTAATTATAAAAAATAAATAAAATTAAATTATTCATATTTTTAATTGATAATTAATTTTAATTTATTAAATATATAATGTTGAATTAAATTATTCATAATTTTTAGTGATAATTAAATAATATATATTTAAATGATAGTAAATAAAATTATGAAAAAAAACAAAAACCACTTTTTATGGTTTTCATAATTTTTGAAAACAGGAAGAAACTAAAACCAAAAACAGAAACTAAAAACTCAAACAAACAAATTTTTTTACTAAATTTGAAAACAAAAACAAAAAACAAAAAATAAAAATGGAAACAAACACCCCTAAAGGAGTCAATGGTAACAGCTCCCATCCTAGCACTGTCAGATTTTCACAATTGTTCACATTGGAAGCGAATGCGAGTGATAAATGAATTGGGTTAGTTCTCCAACAAGAGGGACACCCCATAGCTTTCCTTAGCAAAGCATTAGCAACCAAACATCAAGGTCTCTCCGCTTACAAAAAAGAGTTCCTAGATGTCATTAAAGTCATTAAACAATGACATCACTACTTAAATGGTCGTTTATTCAAGGTTTTAACTAATCATAAGAGCTTGAAATATTTACTAGAGCAACGAATCTCAACACCGTCCCAATAGATCTGGTTACTGAAGTTAATAGGGTACAATTTCAAAGTGACATATAGGAGTGGAAAGGAGAATGTCGCGACATATACGCTATCCAGGGTTTCAAGTCATGAATTGTTAAGGCTAATGGTGTCCCAATCAAAAAATATTGATGGAAGAGATCAAGGAAGGGTGGAGGAAGGATGCCACCATCTGAGACTTAATCCGAAAACTTAAGGTCCAAGAAGCGTAACCAGGGAATTACAAATGGAGGAATGACCTTCTAAGGTGGAAAGGAAGATTGGATATCAGATGTGATGAGGGTCTGAGGAAGAAATTAATATCCTTAGCGTTTGACAACCCACAAAAAGGGCATTCTGACGTATCGACAACGATCAAAAGGGTATAGAATCTATTTCACTAAAAACAACTAGTTAAATACGTTCAAAACTATGTAATAAATTGTGTTACTTGCTAGAAAAGTACGCAATTATGTAGCGCATCCAAGACTTTAACATCCGCTTCCAATATCAAAGGGTTGTTGGCGAGAAATAAGCATGGATTTTATCGAAGGGTTTCCCTCTCCAAAGGAAAATCATGCATCTAAGTCATAACAGATAGGCTTAGCAAATATTCTCATTTTATGGCTCTCAAACATCCCTACACAGCTTAGGACATTGCACAAGTTTTCATTGATTATATCTTCAATCTTCACGGAATGCTAGTAGTGATAGTAAGTGATTGCGACCCCTTGTTCTTAAATGCATTCTGGCAAGAGATATTTAGAGTATAAGGTTTTAGCTTGAAGTTCACCACATCTTATCATCCTCAAACCAACAAATAATTTGAAGCCATTAATAAGATATTAGAAACATAAATTAGGTGCTTTTGTAGTAATGCTCCACAAAAATGGGCATTTTGATTGTCAGTGGTTAAATGGTGGTATAACACAAACCATCATATAGCTATCAATATGACCCCTTTTGAAATTCTTTATGGCTATCCTCCACCTCTTTATGTATTGTATTTAGCTGTGGATTCCCGTGATATGCTCATAGGTCAAGCACTACAAGACAGAGAGATGGCACTCAAAATAGTAAAATTTCACTTTAACAGGGCACAATAGAGGATGCAGCAGTTCGTCAATAAAAAGTGAACAGAGAGAATTCAAAATGTGCCAGTAGGTGTTTGTCAAGCTTCAACCATATCAGCAGCATTCCATAAAAAGAAGGACAAATCAGAAACTAGCTCCTCTATATTACGGTCCATTTCAGATCACGACAAAAATCAATATGGTGGTCTACACATTAGAACTTCCTAAAGATTTTGCAATTCATCCAACCTTCCACGTCTGCAATTAAAGAGGTTAATTTCAAAGAAAACACCTTGATCTTCATAACTACCATCATCAGTACCTAACATCGAGAGGATACTTTAAGCAATATAGGGAAGAAGGATGGTTAAACAATAAAATTGCGCAGTAACCCAAGTATTGGTGCATTGGACAAAAGAAACTAAAGAAAGGGCTATATAGGTAATTATGCTTGAATCGAGATTTTTGGAGATCAATCCAATAGATAAGGTGCTTCTAAAGGAGAAGGGGATGTAAGAAAAGATAAAGAATGACAACGAAGGAAGGAAACAAAAGAAAAGAGGAGATGAAGCAAGCGACGCCAAATAATTAAGTATTAGTGAATAGAATGAAAACGCACCGAAATTGTAATGGTAATAATAAACCATGTAGGATTGCAACACGTGTCGTTATCATAAAGGTATCATAACTTTTTAATAACTGTTGTAACCATGGAAGTATGCATAAAAATTTTGAAGTAAAAAAATCTTTATTATCCTTTCTGTCATCTTCTTCTCTACCCTAGTCAACCAATGTTCTAAAAGTAGCAATTGTAACAACTAGTTTTTTAACTCCAATTATTAGTTTAGGTCTTGATACTCGATGAATATATGTTTTCTCATTAGTTCTTGCATTGAATAGTATTTAAATGTTTTTACACATATATTATAAAGCTTTTCAGGCATTTGAGCATTCATTGTCTCTTTTTTAGTCAATGTCCTTTGGTTTTATCAAAGTGATCAAGTTATATTTTTTAAGTTGTAAATTCTTCCGTGAGTGGTAATACTCTTCTCCTTAGAGAAAGTATGTAAGAAGAGTGATAGGTATATGTTTTACATGTTAATTAAGGTTAAATTACTTAGTCTTGTAGCACTTTGATAACATATTTTATGTGGATTTTATAATTTCTCTAGATATAGTTCATTGTCCTGCGGGTTATAATTTTATGGAGGAAGCATATATTTGATTGTAAATTTCTCCACCATTGTCCATTTAAAGAGATTTTGAAGTCATTTGAGAGATAAGTAATAACTTTCTAGAAGATATATGAGGTTAACTCTAACTCGAAGATGTTGAAAAAGTGGAGAAGTTGGTGTAGAGGTCTGAGAAGTTAAGAAATAGAACAAGACTGACGCTAAGCTCATCACTATTTTACAAAGAAAGTTACAAAACAAAATTAGTTCTAGTTACAAGTCAGTTTACGTATTGACTAACAATGAATAAAAGTTTTAGAACATAATTGGTACTAGTGTTGAAGTTGATCTAATGCTAGTTTTTAGGCATAACTTACGAAGATATGTTATTTCTCAAGTTCAAGTAATCTAAGACTCCACTTTTGTCATCTTAATTATAAATACTTGTATTAGGTTTAACTTAGGGTACTTTTGGAAGAGCCCATGGCAAGTTCTCCTTATCTTTTCTTTTACTCTTTTTTATGTTAAGATTGAATTATTTATTTTTTTTAATTTTTAGTGGCTAGAAACCCTATCTAGGGTTAGGAATGTAACTTATAAAGAATCTTTCAATTATCAATGCATGATTTTACTATTTATTGTTTGATTTTATTCTTTTTGTTCTTAATCATTGAGTTTATGTTTGACTATCATAAATTCAATTTTAGTGATTGAATAAGAATATACTTTGTGTACTAGGAGAATAAACACTTTAACATTGGATAAGAAAGTATCCTAGAATTGAGTGAAAACTAAATAGATTAACTATGCTTAATGAATTTAATCAGGCTAAATTGTGCATCAAAAGGTGATAGTTGCCTAATTACATGTTCCGGTGTGCCTTGAGACAGGGCATCAATACCTTAAGTTAATTATTATTCAACCTAGAGAATCAAATTTGTATAATAATTGAAATTCCCTATATGTCAATCCCTAAGCCTTAACATTTGATTATTTGATTTTCCTTTACTAGTTATTCGCAATTTCTGTTTTACTTTAGTAGTATAATTTTTCTTGATCACATCCACATTTTAGTTTATTTATTAGGCTAGGAATAATTGATATAGTGATACAGTTTCCTATTGGAGAGATACTCTAGAATTACTCCAATTTTATAAACTTGTCACAATTGACTCTATATGTTTACAAATTTAGCCGATCAAGATTTTGGTACCATTACTGGAAACTTCATTTTGCTATTTTTATTAATATTTTTAGTTTTTATTTTATTTTTGTTTCTTTCGTTTGTTTAAGGTAGTTAGTTTAAGATATGAGATCTAGGTGTGACAACTTGTATACTCTATTTTAATTTGATCCTAAAATTGAATAAACCTATAGACGGAACTACAAGAATGAGAGAGGAGATGCTATAACTCAAGATAAAATTATTGTGGATATAGAGTGGCAATAATTATAAAGGATGTTAATAAGGTAAATGCCTTATGCATTAGACTGGGTAAGAGCGCAAGGAACTATGAGTTGAGCGGTGATCTGGGATGTTACTCTCACAGGTATTGTCCGCTTTGGGCCTTGGCCCAGCCAAGCCCTCACAGTTTTGCTTTTCCCAAGGCCTTCCCAGGAGGTCACCCATCCTAGAACTACTCTCACCCAAGTATATTTAACCTCGGAGCTCTGATGGGATCTGGTCCATTAGGTTATGGAAAATGCGTCTGTAAGAGAGAGATATCCGTACCCTTATAAGGCGTACTTCATTCCCCCTCTCCAACCGATGTGGGATCTCACAGAGGAGATAGATTCAAAGCTTTATATAAAAGAAGGGGAAGCACTTTATGAAGCTTGATAAAGATACAAAGCTCTATTTAGCTAATGCCAACATCACCATTATTTATTACAATTGGGGATATAATTCTTCTACGATGGCCCGTTTACACAGTTTTTTAAGGAATCATTTATATAAGAATTGTTAAGGAGGTTAAGGGTATCATCGACACATTAGTGAGAAATTTTTCAACTAAAGTTGTAAGGGGAAAACTGAAAGGATCCTTTATAAGGTTCAAATAGTTTAAGACTTTGCATCATACATAATTGATCTCTTAAATTAAGTGAAGATGCTTTTTACCTAAGACATGGGTAAAGAAGTGGTGTATTACTAGTGTGGTATGTATAGACATTTACCCCATGCATTTATAAATATTGAGCTATCTTTAAACTACTATAAAGAGGCAAATTTATATGGTTACCTATGACAACAAGTAAGTCATGCATGATCTCTTCTCCAATATATATAATCTAGAGTAAAAAGAATCACATATAATTTTTATAAAATGAGTAAGGAGCTAGAGTGAGCAGTCCTATGGGACCACCTAGGTTCCAAAATAGACTCAGTTTCAACGACTACCACCACAAAGCAATAGTTTAGAGGAGACATTTAAATAGTTTATACCTAATATAAAAGAGAAATTGGATAAAGTGGACTAACTTTAAAACTGGTACAATCTAATACTATCTCCATTAATAACTTGGAGACTTAAATGAGATAACTAGCTAACGTGGTAAGTGAAAGAGATCATAAAAACCTTTTGAGTCACACTAAGGTAAACTTTGAAGACCAAATGTATGCCATCATATTAAAGAGTGTCAAAACACTTAATTTTAATGTTGTTAGAGATAAGGAAGCAAGTAAGTTAAGAAAAAATTGAGAAGAAGAACAAGGTAACTATAGGCAAAGTATAACCCATATTGGTTCCATCTTGAAGTAACAAGTTAGGAGTACAAACTCAGATACCCTACGTGAAGCCACATATCCTGCCAATCCCATACCCTTAAGAAGACAAATGAGGACAGTTTCAAGAAAATTTTAGATGTCTTCTAAAAACTAAACATCAATATATTATTCACCAAAGCATTAGTTCAAATGCATTATTTCATGAAGTTCTTAAAAAAGATCATCTTTAAATAATCAAATTAAGAGGAGTATGCAATGATGCCTTATATAGAGGAGCACATCGTATTCTTACATAATAAATTACCTTGAAAGCTAAATGATCTAATAAGTTTCACTATTCCTTATCAACATGTTGCTTTTAAAAATATTATTTGTATATCTGATTTATGCGCATATGTTAATATTATGTCTTTATCTATTTTTAGCAATTTAGGAATGACAGACCCTGGGCCAACAAATGTGTTACTCTAGTTGGTAGATTCCATCTAGTACCAAATTGGATTTGTGGAATACGTAATTGTGAAAATAGGAAAATTTATCTTTCTTGCTGATTTTCTAGTAATAGTCATAAAGTGCAACACTGGGGCTTCTGTAACTTACGGTGATCATTCTTAATTACTAAAAGGGCAATGATTGATGTGGATGAGAGAAAGCTTTCACTTAGGGTAGGAAAAAGAAAGTAGAGTTCCATATATATATGATGTTGAAAAGGCCTCCTATCCTATATAAGATTTGTTATATGATGGATTTATTTGACCATACTGTGCATAAAGTTCCTTAGACTAGTGGTGATGATTTAGGGGAAACATTTATAGTCCAAATTATGAGCATGCGATGCTTTTCATGCCTGTGTTAATCGGTCACTGCTGAATTTTCTGTCAGTGGGTCATTTAGTATCTCTGGACTGGTGGCTGTGTCTACTTTTTTTTTACTTTGCTTTTTTGAAAGGCCTAGGTTAGATACGCGGAAATGTTTCATGTGTATTCAGGTTGACCAACGGGCCCCTGCTTGATCAACTGTCCAAGCTTCTCTTCCTTTCTTAGTTTTAACAGTAAATCAGGATTGAGTACCCCTTCGGTTGGAACTCTGGTATTACTTTCCTTCGGTTTATTGTATTACTATTATATTATTATTGATTTATTTATTGATTTTTGTATTTGTTTTATTTATTTATTTATTATTATTATTATTAATTGTAATTAGTGTTATTAGTGTTATTTTCATTTATTTTAAATATATCTTGAGATTTGGGTATTTTTATTATTATTTCTATTTAGTGCTTTTACTTCTCCTTTACTTTTATTTTCATTTATTTTACGTTTTATGAATTGTTTCTGTTACCGGCATCATTCTTATATTGTCTCATTTGCATGTGGATCCACTGGAAATGACCTCTCTACTATGTAGGGATAAGGCTGCGTACTATCGGACCTCCCTAGACCCTGCTTCATTGTGGGATTTCGGACTGGGTGATGATGATTTAAAGCTTTAAAAATTAAAAATAAAGATGAGGATTGTACTTGTAGCGCCCCTTATCGCAGGGTACGCACCGGGACGTCCGGAGGTCATTCCGGTACATATCCTACGTTAAAGGCGCACTACGGACTATACTA
>JAOQMR010000005.1:31812936-31836309 GCA_027563865.1 Erythroxylum pelleterianum
ATCCCGACTTACCACAACTACAAATTTTAGTGTGCAGAGTCAGGTAAATTTTGCAGTGTATTCGACACGCGCTGTCACCTATCTTCATCTTTGGGTGGACAATAATATGGGAGTTAAGAAGTTTTGTTACCATATACTTGTTTCCAATTCATATGTCGAGGTTACACTTGTATAGATTCTTCACCATTCACTTTTAGGTTTGCACCAATGGAGGTGGATGAGGATGAAGAAGCAATTATGGGTCAAACGGTCATTTTATAAATTTCTTTTTGGTTTATTTTAATGACTAGTTGACGTTTCTTTATAGGAAATGGTTCAGCTTTTAAAGGGAATGAGGCTTAGCAATTAACTTCCAAACAAGGAAATTAAGTAAAACTAATAGGAATTTATAACTTGGATTAAAATGCCTGATCTTGGAGTTTTAGGCTAGAGTTAAAAAGAGAATAATACAAGGAGAAACAGGTTTTATTAGGGCATGTCGATGGGAAAGCAGGCAAAGGGAAGTTGATAAGTGAGAAAGGGATGGAGGGTTAGCGAGTTGGAAGTGAGAATAATGATTCAGGAGCCAATTCAGAAGTTAAAGGATGGATGAGACAACTTAAAGGGTATAACGTTTTAGAGAGAGAACCAAAAGCATGCACAAGATAGATCGCTTATGTTTTCAATACTGTTATCATTGTCCTTCCTTCTTGAAATCAAGATAACTTATTTGATTTTATAATCTTAAATACTTTATGGCATAGTTTTTCTTTTTATATTAAAAGACAGAGTCAATTGAAATAGTTGGATACCTGTGTTTATTAATAGAATTAACTGTTGAACGAGTTTTATGTTGATATTGAAAGTAATATTTTTATATAAGTTTGGACATTTATCAAAGTTTCTTTAGGATCCAAAATCATGTCAGGGACTTTAAATTCTATATAGGACACAATCACCAAGTTTAGGGGTGAGACATCACTCCCATTGTTTTTGGAACTTAGCCTCCTTTATGAATTGCTGGCTTTAAATATAACCTGTGTTGAGTGTTCGGTCCTATTTTAAGATTTCTGGTGACCATTAATTCTTTTATGATTCGTAGGAATGACGAACAAGTAAAGATAAGATGAATCATAGTTAGGTGAAGCTCTTCTGGGGGAGACAAGACTATGTAAGGTGCTACACAACCATGTCCTTAACTTACACTGTCATGTGAATCAATCGTGTAAGTCTCTAGAGCAATATGAAGAAAGACATAAAGGGTGAAGACATACACATCTGTGTGTGACTACTGTGTGGCTCCCTGTAACCATATACATCTACAAAATATATTTGTTGAAAGAGACACAGTCACTTACACGGTCTTGTATGTGATTGATCATTAGAAGGTAGTGAAAACACCAAAAGGGAAGAAAAACAGAAAGAGAAAAAGTAGTATAGTATTCTTATCTTTGTTGACTTTTTGTAGGTTGGTTTGAGAGTTAGTTGATTAATATAATTTGTGAGACAACTTGTAGTTATGGGTTAAGATATTAAAATTTGTAAATCTTTATCTGAGTATAATGGACTTGCTTGTTGGTTTGGCCTATAGTTTTTCCTCTACACTAAAGGGTTTTTCACATAAATCTTGATATTTGCTTCTTTATTAAGTTTTTTATTCTCATACTAATATTTGCTGGTTAAACTTAAAGAGGATTTTGTTGTTTCTTTTTCATTTATTTTTTAAAGAGTTATGTTTTGTCTCCCAACAAATGATATCAGAGCCATCGTGAAAGAAAGTGGAAACAACTCTATGGTCAAGTTAACATCAACAAACTATTCTATTTGGAGTCCCATGATGAAGGACCTTCTATATTATAAGCATCTCTTTGATTCGATTGTTGTGGGAAAAAAGTGAGAAGAATAATGTTCCTTCAAAACTTAAGAAGATATTAGATAGACAACGGGAAAAGATTAAATGGAAAATTTTGGGCATGAGTTGACAATGGATTGATAGCAACATATTCAATCATGTCTCAAGAAATGAACCTTTATGAGCTATAAAACATCTATAAAGACTCTATGAAAGGAAGATTGTCCATAAAAGGCCTCACTGATTAAAATACTAGTAAACTTAAAGTTGAAAGTTGGGAAATCTATCTCGGAGCATTTGAATAAATTTCAGGATATAACAACAAACTTACAAATACAAAAATCATTCTTGATGATGAGCTTCAAGCCTTATTCCTGTTGAATTCACTACCGAATAGTTGGGAGACACGGATGGTGACAATTACCAATTTAGTTCTGGAAGGTGTGATCTCTTTAGATGTAGTCAAAGAGAGTATGTTCAATGAAGAAATCAAAAGGGAAGAGATGGGAGCTAACAACGAGCAGAATTTTGTGGCAAAAAGCAGGGGAAGGAGCAAGACCTAAATGGCATAGCAAGTATAAAAGCTGATCAAAGTCTACAATTGACAAAGAGGTGAAGACATATCATTATTACGACAAGTCAGGACACATTAAGAGTTTTTGTTACAAGTGAAAGAGGGATTAGAAAAAACAAAATCGTCAAAATGATGAAGATGATAAGAGTACAGTTACAAATACTTCAAGCATAAATGATAAGTTATCCCTAGTTTGTGCAATAAGTGAATGCTTCTATGTCAGTTATTCAGGTTTTGAGTAGTTAATTGACACGAGAGCTTCGTATCATTATGTCCCAAAAGTAGAGTACTTCTCAAACTACAAGAGCAAAGACTTTAGGAGCTACAGAGATTGTCATTATAGGTGATATCTGAGTTCAAACAAATGTTTGATGCTTGTTGATCATGAGAGACATACGAACATCCCCAATTTAAGGATAAAGCTGGTATCAGCAAACGTGATAGATCGAGAAGGATTCAAGCACACTTTCAGAGATAAAAAGTGGAAAATATCTAATGGAGCAATGAATGTTGCTAGAGGAGAGTTGTGTTGCACATTGCACAAGACACACATAAAGGTGTGTCGAGGTAAAGAAGTATGCACAAGTAAAAGAAGAAACTTTTCCAAATATATGGCATTGCCGATTAGGGCATATGAGTGAGAAGGGAATGAAGTTATTGGCTAGTATATTTCTTACCCCTTAGTCCTTGTAATCTTTGTTTGACAGGAATGCGGGATAAAGTCTCTTTCAAGAGACAATCTATAAAGAAGTTGAAGTCATTGGAGTTGGTTCATTCAGATGTTTATGGCCCCATTGAAGAGGAGTTACTAGAAGTTAACAAATATTTTATTTTATTCATTGATGATGTTTTAAGAAAAAGTTGGCTATATATGTTGAAGGCCAAGAGTCATGTATTTGAAACTTTTCAGTAGTTTCATGTTATAATTGAAAGGGAAGTTGAAGTACCTATGAACAGATAATCGAAGAGAGTATAATTCCAAGGCGTTTGAAGAGTATTGTTGTTGGGACCCAATCTTGAAACTGGACCCCAACCGGAAAAGCGAAAAACGAAAACGAAAAGCGAAAGCGAAAAATGAAAGCCAAAAGCCAAAAGCAAACGCATAACAAATCGGAAACAAAAAGCGTGTGGAAGCCAAAGAAATCGAAGGATCGCAAACAAACTTAAATCACAGTCCGACATCCGTAAACGCGCACTTTAGAAAAATTAGCGTTGGAAAACTCTAAGACACACTCAGTCTAAACTAATCCGAATCAGTATAATTTTTTTTTCTAACTCATCTTTATTCAATCTGATACAAAACACTTCAATTACTCATTTGGAAAATCATCCTCAACCAATATCTCAATTTATTTGATTCTTTATATTCAAATCATAACCATCAATTTACACAAAATCTTACTAATCCTTTCTTTTGTCAATAGACACTTAACACATATATCTATATATCCACAATTTATACACAATAAATACTTCAATATTTCCCAATCCATCAACACAATCATCGGACCTCCTGTCCGGAATCCCAACATAATCAAACACATACATAATCAAAGCACTTCTAAAATTCTCAAACATCAGTATCATCGGACCTCCTGTCCGGAGCCCAAATCATATTCAATCCTCAATTCATAATCATATGTAATTTATATACAAAACCATAATTCACTTTTCAAATCTATATACACATCCATAATTTATTTACATACTCCAAAAGAAATACATCACCAAACAAAAGTGGCATTTTCAAGCCACGATACAACATTAATCTCAAAATTCGAAATACATAAGAATACAAAAATCCCCACAATACTCAACATATGCCTAAGTTTTTATTTTTTTTACAACAATCTAACAATCTAACTTAAAAAAACAAACATGAACATAATGAACGGACATCTTGACTTTCTTTCATCCGATCTCCTTCTTGATTACCTGGAGATGGGGATGAAAGGGGGTGAGCTTTACAGCTAGTGGATAACATGTTTATAAATCGAAAAATAAGCAAAAACTATTTTTCAAAAACTTTTACCATCTTATAAAAATTTCACAGTAGGAAAATTCGTCAAATGCTTATTTTTCAAAATTTCTCAATTTATCAAAGAAATTCATGAACAATTTAAGAACATGAATGCATCACATTTATTAACAGAAACAAAAACACATAACACATCAGAAATGGTTTGGGTCGGTCCAGGAAAACAGAACGTACTACACAGTCCCACATAGCGGTCCTGTGTAGCCGTGAACAGAACGTACTACACCTTCCCGCATAGCGGTCCAGTGTAGCTATGAACTTATGGGAGTCCTTAAAAGGAACTCCAATGCCACTAGCAGGCAGGCGGGCGAAGCCTAGACAAGTGCACTTGACCCTCTTATGGGACCTAACCAAACCCATATAACAGACAATTCATACTTGAAAATCGGATTGCGTGACGGCATATTTCAAAAACTTCATTTTCATGATCATCGTCATATCAAACACATTTACACTCAAAAATTCACAACAATAATCCAATTCACATAACACATTCTCAATCATTCAAGAATGCACAATTGTAGCAATTATTAAAACATTCAACCACAATGGATTTAACAATTATTGCAAGTTTATCAAATCATTCAAAATCAATGAATGTAACAATTAAAACATTTTATTAAAATGTCCGAAACAAATTTTAGCAATTTATCCAATCATTCGAAAACATTGAATTTAACAATTGTGGCAATTTCTTTAAATAATTCAAACATAATGTATAACAATTTCTTAAATCATTCAAAACAAAGAATTTGCAATTATTTTATCTTCTTCTTGATTTTTTTCGAAAAATTAAACAATAAATTTTTAAAACATTTCTCATTCTTGATTTTTCGAAAAACTTATATTTAGCTTATAATTCAAAATATAAACATATCACCCACCTCATATCCATGCTAGAAACTTGTCCAAATCCTCAATTTCTCCAATGCCTCTCTTAATTTCCTTCATAAATTTCAAAAATTCCTAATTAATAACATCCAAAATTGAACATCATAGAGGGCATAATCATCAAAATTAACTATGGAAATCCCAATCACATAACATTCTTAAGCTATCTAAACCAAAAACTCATTAAAAACTCAAAGATCAAAAACCACCCTTACCTTAAATCTTCTTCAAAATTTGGATTTCTTGGCTTCAAAGAAAGCCCTTGAGCTCCTCTTCATTTTTCCTCTTGAAATCAACTTAAAAATCCTTCTTGAACACTCATAAAAATCGAAACCTAGTCTCTTTTTCTTTTCTTCCTCCTATCTCCACCGAAAACCCACTCTCTCATTTCTCTCTTCTTTCTTTTCTTTTCTTTCTTTCTTTTCTCATTTTCGTGCATCTCCTCCCTCTAATACGACAGCCCACCTTCTTTGTCTTTAATGAAAACAAAAAGACCTATTTGTCCTTCCTTACAAGCCTTTTAACTTAATAACTTAAGTAAACTTCCAATTTTGCCCTTCATGCCTTCTAACACTTTAATTTCTAACACTTTAATTCAATTTAATCCAATCAACCTATGCCATATGATCTTACTCAAATTAACATGTTAATTACTCACATTAACGTGCTAATTTAGTCCTCAAAATTCATTAAATCATGCTTTGCTTAGGACATTTTTCACATCATTAAATTGAAGGAATTTGCTAACACTTCCTTCTAGAGAAATGTTCCTCATTATCTCACGTTTCTAACGACACCAAAAACGCTCAATTCGGTTCAAAAATGAGAAAGTTATGGTCAAAACACTTTCAGACCAAAACTAAACCAAGCTGAACATTACACCTAATTTCACTCCAGAAATTGAACATCTTAGGGGCTAAATTGTAATTCAATTCCTTCATATGACTTGTAGCCCCATGTCTCTATTTTATTTTTCAACAAGAATCAGCTCAATTGGATCTCTACACATCAAGAATTTATCAAAACACTGAACCATGTTCAGAAAATTATCCAACTTAAACACTTTAACCAAATCCTCTCTCTTTGATTCAATCAATCTTTTTCAATTCAATCTCAAAAAACACAAATTTGGTATGGAAAGATAAAGGGATGTCTTAGGAATCCAATACTTCAAAAATCGGATCAATCGGATGTCAGACGTAAAAGATATAAGCCAAAGAATGGAACAAAATTCAAATAATTAAAATTTTAAAACTGCACTGTAGCAGCCGGCTCGCGATCGCGAGCCGAGGAGAAAAGAAGCCGGCTCATGATCGCGAGCCAAAGAAAACAAAAGCCGGCTCGCAAAAAAAAGGCCAGCTCGCTATCGCGAGCCACAGAGGAAAAGGCAACTCGCGATCGCGAAATGGCTCTGCTTCGATTTTCTTTTTCTATTAAAAACCACTGAATTTCAAAAATTCATAACTCTTGACTCATAAATCCAAATTTTGCAAATTTGGTATCATTGGAAAGATAAAAGGAAACTCTACAACTTCCATGAAGGACTAAAAACAAATTCCTTTTCTAAAGGGGTCAAAAACCCACTCAAAGTTTCTGTCCACAATGATCATGTCAAAACAGTAACAGAAGCTTCTAAAAATCATAACTCCACATTCCATAGTCCAAAAATTCTATACTTTATATCAATGTAAAGATCAAAACAAAATCTTCAACTTTCAAGAAGCACTTAAAGGAAATTTCAACCTCTAACTAGGTCAACTTTTCAATCAAAGATTCTGTCAGAAATGTGTCATCCTAAAATAACATCCAAACTTTCAAATTTCACATCTTCTAATTTCCACAATCAAAAATAACGCATTACACATTATTGTAAAGCTATAAACTTCCTTTACAACTTTTCATTAGGCTACTTGCTCCAATTCAAACCATATCAGTACAGAAATTGGCCTCAAAGCAGTACACACAAACTTACCCTAATGATCATTTCTAAAAACAAAGCAAAACACTTCTTAAATTCGAATGATCATAACTTTCAATCCTGATATCGAAAAATATCATATTTTATGGCGATAGAAATCTCTCAACAGAAGCTAAAATTTTCATGAAGATCATTTTATCAAATTCTACCTAAATCAAGCCAGAAAAATTCACAAAGATTTCAGCTCAAAAAGTCAACTCTACTACTATTCATCCCAAAAAGTCAAACTTTCTTAATTCTCCAAATTCTCACACTTTCCACTATTTATTTCTTACTTTTCAACTCCATTTAAAGCAAATTAATCACTATAATTGGCATGGTATCCTTACACACACAAATTTATTCAAAATTTCTAAGTCAACAAAGACCAAAATTCACTTCTTTTCACATCAATTTCTATTAAAGCTCAAAACTACCCATAACATATCCATATACCCAAAAACACTAATTTCATGCAACCCTAATCATATCAATCCAATTTGCTCAAACTAACCTTGCTCAAATAGCACATTAAACACAATCATTTCAATTCTTGCTTTTTTTCTTTCCTTTGTACATGCATAAATCACCCCAAAATTCTCCTTTAATTGTCATTTAATAATTTTTACATTTCAATCAAGGATCGGGGTCCAACAATTGTACATCGTATGGAATTACACAAGAAGATTGTACCAAGTACTCCACAGCATAATGGTATTGTTGAGAGGATTAAAAGAACAATTGCGGAGAAGGTTCTTTGCATGCTCTAAATGTCCAAGTTGTTGAAGACATTTTAGGATGAAGCAGTCAAAACTACAGTCTATTTGATCAACTAAGCTCCTTTAAGTCTATTGAATTTTGAGATTCTCCAGAGAGCATGGACAGGTAGAGATCTCACATATCATCATTTGAAAGTATTTGGTTACAAAGTATTTAAACATGTACCTAAGGATCAAAGACAAAGGCTTGTTTCAAAGCTGACACCTTACATCTTTATTGGCTATAGTGTTGATCAGTTTGGCTTCAGACCCAGAGAAGCAGAAAATGGTCAGGAGAAGGGATGTGGTATTTTAGGAATACAAGAGAGGTGTTGATCTTCTGATAAGAGATAAGTTTACTCAAAGTAACTCATCGTATGATGTAGTTAATTCTTCTCCAAATTCTACCACCACTAAGTAATCTACAAGTGAAAGAGATAAACTGCGTGACCAAACACACATTGGTGGTGATCAGGTATAACCTAGTAATGATGAGCTACACAAACCACATCTAGAAATTATTAAAGATGAAATCATTAAGGATGATGAGTAGGGGAAGCAACCGAATCCATCAGCTAATGATATACAGCTTTGAAGGTAAATAAGGGAGAAAAGACCTTCTACAAGTTATCCGAGTTCAGAATATTTGTTAGCTGTTGCTAAGGGAGAGCTTTAGAATGTGCAAGAAGTTGTATTTTGTGATAGCAAAGAACTTTAGCTCGCGCTTATGAAAGAAGAGATGAACTCTTTGAAGAAGAGTGATACATATGAGCATGTAAAGCTTCCAAAAGGAAAAAAGACATTGAAAAATAAATGAGTGTTTAAGATAAAGAAAGATGGTGACAATTCATGAAGCACAGAGCAAGGTTAGTGGTGAAAGAATGTAGTCAGAAGAAGGGTATAGATTTTGATAAAATCTTCTCACCAGTGGTCAATATGACCTCAATTTGAATAGTTATGGGTTCAAATGCTTGTTTGGGTTTTGAACTTAAACAACTGGATGTTAAAATAACCTTCTTACATGGAGATTTGGAAGAGGAGATATAAATGGAGCAACTAGAAGGTTTCAAAGCTAAAAGCAAGGAGAATCTGGTCTACAAGTTGAAGAAAAGTTTATATGGTTGAAACAAGCTTCAAGGCAGTGATATCAGAAGTTCAATTCCTTTATGAAGGATTATGGTTACAAATGAACTCATGTTGATGCTTGTGTGTAACAGGTGAGAACTTTATCATTATTTTTCTGTACGTTGATGATTTATTGATTGTGGGTCAAGATGATGGAAGAATCTAAAAGTTGAAGAAGGATATGTCTAAATATTTTATTATGAAAGATTTGGGACCTATAAAGTATATTTTAGGCATGGAGATAACTCAGGACTAAAAGAGTAGGAAATTGTAGTTGCCACAGGAAAGATATGTTTAACAGGCATTGGAAAGGTTAAATATGAAGTATGTCAAGCCAGTTAGCACGCTACTAACACCTCACTTCAAGCTGAGCAAGCGTGAATGTCACTCGACAGAAAAGGAGAAAGAAGGTATGTCTTATGTTCCATACTTATCTACAGTAGGGTCTTTGATGTATGATATGATATGTACAAGGCTAGATATTGCGTAGGTTGTTGGTTTAGTGAGAGATTCTTGTCTAATCCAGGAAAAGTTCACTAAGAAGTAGTAAAATAGATTTTGAGATACTTGAGAGATACTTCAAAGTTGAGTTTGTGTTTTGTTGATGGTGAGAAAATTCTTAAAGGTTATACGAATGCGGATATGGCTGGAAATCTTGATAAAAGAAAATCTACTTTAGATTTTCTGTTCAAGTTTGCAGGGGGAGCCATTTTATGGCAATCTAAGCTACAAAAGTATGTAGTTTTATCTACAACTGAAGCAGAGTATTTAGCTATAATGGAAGCTAGTAAGGAGATGTTTTGGTTGAAAAGATTCCTTCAAGATTTGGATGTAAAGCAAAAAGAATATGTAGTATTTTATGATAGTCAAAGTGTTATTGACTTAACCAAATATGTTTTGTATCATTCTCGCACAAAGCCCATAGAAGTCAGATATCATTAGTCTAGGTCTATGATTGAGGAGTAACAACTGATATTAAAGAGGATTCATACAAGTTTGAATGGCGATAATATGTTGACTAAAGCAGTTCTCGAAAGCAAGCATAAGCTTTGTAGTAAGCTTGTCGAGATATCTCCTAAGTAGCTATTAAAGCATAACATGTCTTCCCGATAATTGGGCTGGAAGGGGAGATTGTTGAGTGTTCAACTATATTTTGAGACTTTCAGTGAACGTTGATGCCTTTATGCTTTGTAGGAATAACAAACAAGTAAAGATAAGATGAATGACAACTGGATAAAGCTCTTTTGGGGGAGACATGATGGTGTACAGTGCTACATCCCCGTGTGTTTTAACTTACAGGCCGTATGGATCAATCCTGTAAGTCTCTAGAACCAAGTGAAAAAGATGTAAAGGGCAAAGATATAAACAGTCGTGTACACACCCATGTTCATGACATATATGACTGTGTGTGATGACCGTGTAGCTCTCTATAACTATATATATATGTGACATAAGTGATGCTGGAAGAGACACAGTCACATGTGCAAAAAAACCTAATTCGGATATAAAAGACAAAAAAGACATAGGTTTGATGATTGGGAGGTGCCTAAAACACCTAAAAGGAAAGAAAAACATAGGGAGAACAAGTAATATAGTATTCTCGTCTTTTGTATTAATTTTGGGATTGGTTTGAGAGCAAGTTGATTAATATATCAACTTTGATTTTAACAGGGAAACTTTGTAAGACAACTTGTAATTGTAGGGTGATATATTAAATTTTGTAAATCCTTATTTGAGTACAGTGGATTTGCTTGTCAATTTGGCCTGTAATTTTTTTCTCTATGTCGGAGAGTTTTTCACGTAAATCTTAGTATTTACTTCTTCTTTTTTTCTCATACTGATATTTGCTGTAAACTTAAAGAGGATTTTGTTGTTACGCTTTAGTTGATTTTTTTAAAAGTTGTCTTTTTTTTCTCCCCAAAGTGCGTGTTATTTTTTAAACTCCCAACTGAATCCTCCAGTCACAATAGATGATGAAGTTGATGCCAAGTCGACGACTAATGGTGTATGCCCACCATAACATCTGTCCTAGAAAATATGATTAGGGCGATGGAAATGTACATCCCATTACTTAAGGCAAATATCAAAGTGGACAAAACCCATCATTGTCGAGCCAGCGTATGACACTAAAAATTCAGTAGTAAAAGGAAAGGTGATCAAAATTTTGTAAAATGTCGAAGAAACTTTACAGGAAAGGGTCATGAATTCCTATAAGAATGTTGAAGGAAAGAAAATTTTGACAAATGCCTTTCGATAAAAGCATTCGTTTCTTAGACTTGTCCACACAAAAAAATGTTTTTACATTTTGAAGTACAGCTCCAAAAATGGGATCGAAGTTAGTGTATGGACCATGGAGTCTGCAAATTCTGTAACTCTAGAAGCAGAAATCAAATGGACTTTTCCAATTTCCATAGCAAGGATACATTTTAAATTTGAAGTATTAATGGAGCAACATTTTATCTTTAAGAAAAGATCAGAAAGACCAAAATCTCATGTTGGTCCAAACTCGATGAAAAGGTTGGTGAAATATAGTCAAATCCACTGAAGCAAATGATAGGCATCAACGATTCAGCATCACAAAGTTTGACATGAACATAGTGAGACGATTCCCATGTATACCAAGCTGGGTAATACACCATGAATTTGTGGACATTCAAGGATAGAATTCGTCGACATACAGAGTATCACAACCCAACAAATTCGTTTTCGCTGCTCTCGAGCAATTAAGATTCTCATACATTACATTGGAACTGATTTAACATACATAGAATTCGAAGAAATAAATCTTAAATCACCCAAATGTGGGATCTGCTACCCACTTTTTACATCCTTCTGTTGATCTACGTATTATATTGCTAAATCCCGAGTTGGAATTTATTCATGGCCAAACCTCCAAAATAAGAAAGCACCCCTCCTGGTCTCCACTACGCTTTCCTTGCATCCTGAAGCTTTCCGTATAGCAGCAGAAACTGTATATGTGGACACTCCTATTGGTACAGACAAATTCGCAATGAACGGGCTTGAAAAACGAGCTAAGACCGCCCTGTTTCTAATTGAGTTGTGCAAGCGGTGATCGTGGTATCAGAGATGGTTTCAACTCCTTTGTCTCGAAGGATTCATATGAATTGTTTTCCCGAAATTCCTCGAGAAGGCTCTCCATTGGCATTGCACGGAGTGACTCTATTGTCCCCTTACTTGGAACTTCTGTCTCACTTCTCACTGGCGTTGTTCCTGTTGGCTCGTAGTCCTGCACAAACATAGGTTCATCGTTTAAGGACTCAGATAAGCAATTAAGTTTTTCCTTACTAGGTGAAGAGACTGTTAAAATGCTAATAAACATATGGCAAATAAATGAAGGATTAGAGTGATTTATATATACACATGACAAATTTTATAATTCAAGTTTTGAAAGCTAAATATTTGTGCTTAAGTAGCCTCTACCATATATTGCTGCTCAAATGTTTCCTTTGCCTTGTCTTCGATAGCTGCGGCTTGGCCAGAATGATTATCCCTCAAAACGTCAATGATTTTTGCATGAGATTGCACAGCCTCCAGGATGCCAGATACAGTTCTACGTTCCTGCTCTGATGCACCTGCAGCAATAACATAACAGAGAATGTTATATCCCAGACACCTACCGCCAGAAATGCAGCCCATGTGGTGATTCAACATAAGCCACTCAAAAGAAAGTCAACTCTATTAAAACGGAAAATCTGAAGACGTTGAAACCACTAATACTTACTGTCAATGTGATGAAGGATTTCCTCATTATTCTTTGCCGCATCTTCCTCGGCTGCAATTCTTGCAGAATCAACTTCCGCCTCATGCTGGTCAATACTGTCGCAGGCATTTCTGTAGAGAAACAGTTACATATTAAGGATATATTCACTTAGGTTTGCCAGATAAAGATTTCTATAACTGAAATACTTGGAAAATACCAAGATGATGACTTTAATATTGCTTACAGTGCAAAGCCTTATGCCTAACATGCTAAATGTTTCCAATACTTGTATTGGACAATTAATGGTGGAAAAAACAGTAGGACGAGGCTTATTACCTAGTAAGTGACGTCAATGCGGAGACGTGTTCCCTGCCAATGTCATTAACCAAATCCCGAGTTTTTTTCCAGTGCTTGGAAGCCGATTCGGCTGTTGTCACACTAGAGAATAAGGAAGCAAAAGGGTCAGACTAATGTATTAGAACTGTTGGTGCACCCACCATCACACAGAAGATCAACATACCATTGCTGCAGGATGAACTCCATACGACAATGTTTCGCAGCAGAGTAATCTGCAGAGTCGTTGGCACTATTCTCCGCCTGCATAGAAAACTCCTGCCATTTGCGTTTTGCCTCTGTAGCAACGGCCTCCATTGAAGAAACATGTTCATCCAAAAATGCCTTGTTTCCCGTGGCATTTTCTCGCAGGCCATATAGCCTTGCATTCACCTGTGAAAGCAAAAGTCAGCGCATCTTGGTAATCAAGACATTATTGAAAGGGTAAAAAACCAGAAGAGCACCATATCTTTCTGACGTATGATGTGGTTAGAGACTAGATTGTTGATGTCAGCAACAAGCTTCTCAGCATCTGATTTTGATTGCTCCTGCACAAATAATGATTGAGCAGCCATTGGGCAATGTCTTACAGAGATATGCAACTGAGAGTTTTGGGAGATGCACAACAACTACCTCATAAGCCTTCTGAAAATCAGCAATACTTTTCATTTGGATTTCATCAGCTAACGCTGCATGATTTTCAAGCCTTTCAGATACTTCTGAAATCTTTTTGAGAAAATCATTCATATATGCTGAGATCTCCTTCGTCTGCTCACTACTAAGATTGAATCTCTGATGGATTTCCAATAACAATTGTGACAAATAAGAAAGCAATGACAGCAAATACACTAAAGTAGACGGCAGCGATGCAGCATAGTCACATTTCATTCAAATGAACAAATAATTTTCAGTATTTCCTGGGTACTATATCAATCAATATTCAGACAATATTTGTTGCAACAAAACACAAAAATATCAATCAATATTCAGACAATATTTGTTGCAACAAAACACATAATCCAGCTTGCAACATCAACAAGATGTTGTCAAGAAAGCAATACTTCCAAACTGCTCCATTCCAAATTAATGTAACGTGGAGTTCAGATTATATAACCTGTCGCAGTTCCCTTGCAAAAAGAGCCATTTCTCCTTGGTGAGCTGAGAGACAACTCTGAATATCATCAAATATTGAATCTGCTTGACAAGTCTCTGAAGCTAGATACTGATTTCGAAGGATGCATAATTAGATCTCCATGGAATAATTTGGATATGAAGTGGACAAGAAATTCAAATAACTGCTACCTACATCTTCAATGGACTCTGCATTAGAAGCTACCAAAGATGAAATTTCTTCCAGACCTGCAATAGAGGTTGCCTTGTGCAAACGCACAACATTTTGCAATGCCTCCAAGTGGGATGCATACAAATTCCTCAAAGCCGTTAATTTCTTCCCGGTATCCCTGACTGCCTGAACACGTGAATTTATAAACCATGAACAAGAGCAGAGCAAAAGCTTGTACCTCTCAAGTTAAACTCTTCAACCAATTTCTTCTTAAAAAATATATAACAAAAGATTATATAATAGAGGAAAGAAAGCAAGGAAACTAGAGAGCATATGTTTCTTAATACCTTATCATGTACATCCAAAAGAGAATTACAGCGGTTCTCAACACACTTAAGATGTTCGTTTTGCTGAGACGTTGATTTCGCTAACATGTCACCAAGTGAATGAATTTGCCTGGAGAGTTCCATTCTGAAGTTGTTCACCACCGATCTGTTATCTTCATTCAGTTTGTCTTCTCTACCTACAACCCATCACACTATCTAGTGAGTAATATGTGGTGGTTAACGAAGAAACTTTTAGTTTCTAACTAAACAGAACACTACGTACCAATCTTTTGGAACAAAGAAACATTATCCTGAAGAGCTCTCTCCAAGTCACCCCGTAGAACAAATGTTTGATGAGCCAGAGCATTCTCTGTTCAGTAAGTTCAATGGTAGCATCAAGTATCAAAAGTGAATCAAAATATGAACATAAAAGAAAATTTTATATACCTGCTTTTTCCCTTTCAGATATGATAAAGTCCTTCTCCTTTAGAGCATAAAGGCACTTCTTAAGTTCTTCATTACTGCTGGCTAGCAATTTGCTGGTATGGCTTAAGTTTCTCTACATATATCATGCACCCAATCAGAACCAATCCATAAAAAATAACTATAAAAGAAAAGCTTACAAACATTTCTTACCTCAGTTGCATCAAGTTGGCCGCTCAATTCAGAACATTGTCGAACTTGGGCAACATATTTATCTTGCAGCTCCTCAAGTTGCTGGTCCAACACATTGTGCATGCATTATACTAAGAATAAAATAATGCTAGAAACTAAAACGTTCATGCTTACTATCGGAAAAACCCTATTCAGTTCCATATACTAACCTTATGGTTACTTTCTATAGTTATCCCCATTTGTTCTATTTGTTCTGCCATGGCCTGAACATAGAAAGCAAAAATAGGTGAGCAATATTCAAACACATTCATGGTAGATCAGAGGCAAACAAAACAAGATCGGACAAAAGATAATCCTTGACCCATATCGAACAACAAACTTGGGATAAATGCAGCAAAGAAACATTGGAAAATAGGAGCTACCATTTCAGCAGCCAATCAAGCCAATCAAAACTGAGACAACTGATATAATATGTTACCTTCCTTTCACTCTCCTCTTGGTAGTATCGTTCCTTTGGAATATAAACACCATTCTTTTCACGTGCAGCATAAACCTCTGAGCAACACGATGGCATTTGAAGCAAGATAGAAAACCAGGGCACCATAAGTTCCATGCAACTTTATTGAACTCTTTACATAAATTTATGATTACCAGCCTGCCAGAGACAAGCCATCTCACCTGCCTTAAGCCTGTCAATCTCTCCATAAAGATCCTTGATAAGAGTAGATTTCATCATTTTTTGATTAACCTACAAGCAGCCACATAAATTTCTAAATACTCTTCAGTCCATGTATCCAATTTAAGTGTGTACTCAAGCAGCGAGGTTCATATCTTAACTAATATATGCACACATTACTATATATTAAGCACTGATAGAAAATACTGTCATGCGTTTACAAACATTTCATGTAGCAGTTTGTATGCAAGAGCGGTCTGAAAGAAAATGAAGTAGATACAGTCCTTTCCATAGTTGCCAACAGAACCATACTCTAACCTGATGATCGATTTTTAAAATAGCTGCTTAAAGAGCTTAAACATGAAAAGTTGCAGCTACAACACTAGCTTAAAACAGCCAGCAGATGATAAGCCGTATTTAGCATTAGTTCAATTTACACAACACCAATACCATTATTTATGGAGTGTTCTCTCAATTCCAAATTCAGGAATCGGGAATTGATTACGTGAATTATGTACTTGGATGTTAGTTTAACCAAACAAGTACGTTAATGAAATAATACACTAAATTTCTGCATTAAAACGAACCTCGGGTTTATTTTTTATGTGCTTTGCCCTGTGCGCATAATCCAGGGTACTCAAAGTCTCCTCGAGACAGTGAACAGCTGGTGAAACTGTGGCTATGATGCATGTTTTAGTTCTTCCCCCAAGTGAATCACGAAGTAACCTTGTGAGCTTGCTATCCCTGGAGTATTTTAGTTATGAACACAAGTTGGAAAAGAAAATCAAGAACAGGCTGACACCACGCAGATCAAGAAAACAATTTGAACCTGTAAGGTATATGCCCAAGATGTTCAACAAGAGCATTAATCACTCGACCCAAGGTAAGCAAACTTTTGTTAATTTCACCAGCTTCTCTTGCACGACCCTAAAACACAGCGAACAGTACAACCGGATTATGAGATAACCCGGATTTTATTTTAGATTCTTATCAGCCAACCACCACTGAAACTCATAAGGTCAATGATGTCAAAATGAAACTGCATACCTCCCTAGCACCAGAACGAGATATGTTTTCAGACCCAGCAAGATCCACCAGATTTAGCTTGCCGCATTTGATTAGTTCTTCACCCTCCGGTGTTGCCTCCTTGATGTGTATTGTAATGGAAAAGAGAGAATGCGACCGACTAAAGGACAAGAGAGCTTCCTAAGGTGAAAAATATATATATATGAATTTACCATAATCATGAAATAGCTACGAAATTCTTACCTTGATTGCTTGTTTAACAAGGTTTCTGCAGTTCGACGTTTCGCAGACCCTCTCTCAAGAAGAGTGAAGATCTCACTGGCACTTGTCACTATTTCTTCCTCCAAACCTCTTACAAGAACTCCACCTTTTCCATCTTCCATTAATGGAAGCTGCTTCTTTTGCTTTTCATCCAGAGAAACCTTGGAAATTTCCTCTGGAGCAAGTAAATCAGTTATTTCCTCATTGTACAGCTCTAGGAAAGTCACCTTTACACTATATTCTGCATTCTGGCTTTCAAGAGTATCAAAAATTTGCTTGACAGCTCTGGGTATGACCCCAGCTTCTGGAGGTAACTCTCCATTAGGCCCACTCTGTTCCCATTATAACATCACAATTAACAAGACAACAACTTCCACTCCACATGCTATGAGAGATAAAAACAACCAAAAGGTACTGATAAACCCTACCTTAGACCTCTTGCATTCACCTTCCATTGTATATGTTTTACCAGTACCAGTTTGACCGTATGCAAAAATTGTACAATTGAAACCTTCCAGAACTTCGTTCACAATTGGCACCACAGCTTGTTCATAGAGATCCCTTTGCTGGGCTGAAGGTCCAAAAACCTATACCCCAAAATCTAAATTTTCAAACATGATCCAAAATCAAATACAAAGTTCTAGAAGTGGAACACAAGAAACAAGAGGAGACCTTGTCAAAAGTAAAAACTCTGTCGATATGCTTGCCGGCGATGCTCTGGGAGACAGAGACCTCTCTCTGGTATTCGTTGCACGTTACAACCTGAGGAGCATTGTTCCTCAACTCTTCATCGCTGAACGGCCTAACGTGCAAACAACTTGAAATTAAATCCACGAAGTCAAATAATCGAGAAGCGAAAAACAGGGCAAAGAGCAGTTGCTGACCTGCATCGGAGAAGGACCTGGACGTTGACGCCTTTCTCCTTCTCGTGTCGACCCGACATTTCCTTGATCCGATTCGAACTGTCACTGTTAGGTCCGATTCACTACTCTCAGACGCCTCTCCCTGTGTCTTCGTCTCTCTCTTTTTTGGTATGAACTATGAAGTGAGAGCGGGCTGTGAGTGGGATTTGAAATTTTTGAGACCCGCTCGCTAGGAGTGTCATCCAACGGTTGAATTCTTAGCTCCAGACATCGAACGGTGAGGATTTAGTTCGGCCTTTGGTTGTCGTGAGTTTGACTGTTTTAAACAGTATGTCCTTTTATTCCTTATTTTGGTGTTCATTGCTTTAGGACAGGCCCAATCGCCTTTTAGAGTTGAGATTCCGATTAGAAGTTTTGTGTCCCGATCAGATAAATGAGCCCAAGTTAATCGAATAGCAGTTTATTACGGAAAAAGGATGGCACATAGTTGGAGGCTTGAGCCACAATAGTTTAGACATTATCAAGTTATAACATTCCAACTTATCGAATTGATCCATCATTTGGTAATAACTATGAATTTAATTGTAACTTACAAAACATAAGGGGGGCGTTTGATTCTATTTTTACTTTTTTGTTGTGATTTTTAATTTTTATTTTATATTTTTTGTTAAAAAACAAAAACTTGTTTAGTCTAGATTTGTAACGTAAAAATTACAAACAAAAACTTGTATAATTGAAATTGTGACCTTGAAATTGGCTGGATTTCTCGTCACGTATTTAAATGAGATTTGTTGAACTGTGTATCCAATTTACGAAAAATAGCAAACCAAAAACGTAAAAAAAACACTTGGAAATGCAGAAACGCAAACCAAAAAAACACAAACCAGAATGTAGAAACACAAACTAGAAAACCAGAAATGTAGAAACTCAAGCCAAAAAATCAAAAAATCATAAACCAAAAAGTGTGAACCAGAAAAATAGGAGAGAGAGAGGAGATGAGTTAGGGACTTAAGAGAGAAGAGAAGAATAAAGAAGAATGAGAGAGAGAGAGAAGAGATGGGTATGGGGTGTAAGAGAGAAAGATGAGAGTTTCTACAGCACAGTAAATTTATAAGAGGGAAAAGTAGAAATGAAAACAATAACCTATTTTGAAAATCTTGAAAAATGTCTAATTTTTATTTTTGTGAATCTAATGTGATTTTTTTATTTTTAGAGATAACAAATAGCAACAGAAACAATCAAACGTGCTTTACCATGTTATTTCCTTCTTTATTAAAACCGCAACAAGAACAAAAAAATAAAATAAAAACAAACACCCCCCAAAGATTACATTTGATGAGATATGATGTAAAAAAATTGAAATAATGATATAATATGATCTACAAATACCATAAGTTAGATACAATATGATATAATTTAAACATGATTTAAATTTTGATTACTGATGAAATCTGTATGCAAACTTACTATATTTTTTTATATATCTTTTGTTTATGATTTGATTATAAATATGTAGTATTGTTTTATGATTAATGATCTTTATATTCCTATAAAATAGCAATGGAGGTAATTTTGATGTAAACACTTCAGTGTTAGAGACAAGTTTCAATTTTGTTTTGAAAGAGATGAATCCATCATTAAGGTATTATTCACTTGGTAAAAATAAGTTTTTCTTATTTTCACATGATGAGTTATAATTAGGGATCTCAACCAACTCCCTTACGTGTCTAAGTTTTAGAGGTATATTCACAAGTAGGCGAAACATTATATGACAAAGATATGGTAAAAGAAAGAAAGATAGGGTAAAGAGACACAATAAGAGACCTAGGACATGGATTATCTAAGTCCAAAAGATGGATGAAGAACTTAAGGCATGGGTTGTGTGAGTCTAAAAGATAGGTTATCAAGATAAACTCAGGACATAGATTATCTTACTTCACAATGTGGGATCAAATAATCTTAATATATACTAGTTATCTCCTTAAATTTCATCAACAAACCATATTTACAGGATTGTTTAGGTCTAACATTATCATAAGTATTTAATTTTATTTATCCATATTAAATGAAAGGCCTTTTTGGTAATAATTGTGTTACGTGTTAGTAAATTCTAACTACCTATCACCAGCTGTAGCTTTAATGATTATATAGAGTTTAAGAAAGAAAATGGATTTTGAGACCGATAAGATATTTTTGGTGAGCGGAAATGTATCTTAATACAATAAATTTAGGTATTCAAAAATCATTATAAATCCCTCTTTTGCCTCTCCACGAAACCTTTTATCTATTTTAAGAAGCTAGTAAATTCATCTCAAAGTTTTATCAATTTCTCAACTTTAAATCCAAGCTTTTTCTCAATGCATTCCTTCATAAGCTCTCATAATCTTTTTATATTAGATGCCCCACTCTCGAGCACCAAGTTCCAACTCAAGTGTTTTTAGACAAGAGTTCTAAGGTTCTAGGACTTTTAATTGTAGTGAGTTGATGGAAAGGGTAAAGGAGAGGCAATGTAGGATTATAATTCCTCATTTTATAATGGAAACAAGACTTGAAATAGAAAGGCATATATAAAATGTCAGAGTTGAGGATTTTAATAGGATGAAAACAAATTTCTCCATCTACTCTTTTATAAAATCATGCATTATCTCCCTTCTCGGAGGGCTTACTCCCTAGACCTAATGAAAGCGTTATATATTTTAATATTTTCAAATTTGGTATAGGGTTTTTTTGGTAATTTTTGTTACCAAATCTTAAAGGAAGCCAATCTTTCATCAACGTCAACTTCAACTTTATTATTGGTGTCTTGTTTACTCCTTCCAAGTAGCTTACCAGTTGAAAAATGTTAAGTCATCCTCAAAACTATTTAGGTTTACATACTAAATCATAGCTTCAAATGAACTCTCAACCTAGTATAGTTTAAACATTATACCTATAATGAGTTGAAATAAGCCACCCAAAGTAACCCATGATCGGAAGATAACTTTATATTTCTGTCTTTAACATATAAGAGTTCTTGAGGAACTAAGCACACTTGGTTTAGTTGAACCTTCATTTTAAAAAATAGAAAATTGTTGATATCTTTGTAAAATCCCATAAGCAAACCTTAATAGATAATAAGAATCCCTTTCCTTGATTTTTCTTTTGCTTAATAGATTTGAAACCACGGGCTAACATTTAGCTTATGGATTGCAATCTCCAGATCAATTCCCTGAATGTCCTTAAGTCACCATATAAAAATGTTCTTGTACTCCCTTAATTAATCTTTTATATGTGCCTCACCAACATTTGCCCATATTTTTATAGTCTTCATGACCATCAACATGCACACAAATATTCCTATCAACTTTTAATGAAGTAAGATAGCATTATTTGGTTACCTTTAAGTCTCCAAGTATCTCATTGCATATTACAAACTTAATTAGTGATTAGTAGGGCAAAGAAATAGCTTGAGGGAATACAAAGATAGTCTTCTTATAATGACATCATAAGTGGGAGGTTTACAAAACACATGAAATACTAAAGATCTTCTAACATATCTTACTGTACTCTTAACTTATCACAGGGGTCATCTTTATTTTTTATATATATGTACCCTTTTGAACCTTACTAAATACAAGGCTTAACTATGTTCCAGTGAATCACAATGTAGTAGAAGTATCATAAAATAAGATATCAATAGAGGAACTGCAAGCACTGATGTTTCGTTAAATCAATAGATAGTTATAACTAGAATCCTAGTCTACTAAAGGAACATCGAGTTAAGAAATTATCTTGACAAAAGCTTCTTTTAACAAAGTAAAATTATATGTTGGTGAAGCATTAGAAACTCTTCCAGGGAAAGATTGCAGGATAAATTACCTATTAGGTTGAGGTGAGTAGACAGATGTTTCTGCTCCCACTTTACCCAAACCTGACTTGTAAAATCGTTTATTCTATATCAAGGTGTTGTTTAGTAGAAAAGTAGTCTTTGTGTACTAAAACAGCAAAATCGCATCTTCAACTGAAAATGCAAAGAAACAATAACAAAGAAAATTAAGGATTGTAAATATGGTTCCCTTTAGACTAATAGAGTGAGCATTACAAAGAGAAAACATAATTGATTTCTCAAGCTGGTATGCGAAATTAGCAACTATTAAGCAAAGCCAAATATGATTCAATCTCTTATGAACACATAAATTGTATAGCATTATTTGCTGACAAACAATATTTGATCTTATCAGCAAATAACATTAAGATAACCAAATCTTAAGCATGGAATAGAAAATGCAGCTTTAAGTCAGATAACTTTCACTGTAGTTAAAGTCAAACAACTAATTCGTTTAAGATTAGATACCACAAATAGGAATTGGACCCAAAAGTTTAAATGGATTATGGGACCCTTTACACTTATCATGATGAAATCATTTGAACTACTTGACAATCTTACAAAGATAGGCAATTAACAAAGTATACATAGTAATGATTAAGTATCCACAAAAAAAAGGCTTTAACCCATCATCATATGTGATTAAAGTGAGATTAGAAGAAAGAGAAGACCTGAAAATGGCTGCCAGTATGAAGGTAAAAGTCGGGATGAGATTGCCTATAGCAAAACTGAGACTGGGGGAACTGAGCTCTAAACCTTTATAGGTAAAGATTTTGAATGAAACTTGCTCTCCATAAAATCAATCTTTTCAGATTATCTGCTTTTAAATTCATAAAATTCATAGCAACAGTCATCTATACGAACCAAATAAGGCCAAGGAGATAGACTCTAAAGGTGAAAGAGAAGTTGAATGGAGGACCCCTGCACTTCTAAGAACATTGAAATAATTAAATCATTAATTAATTCGCAGACTATCCACAAATTTTTCTTTTTGCAAGTAGATAAAAAAATCACAAATGAAAAATAATGAAAACACCGATATTTGGTAACGCAGTTCAGCAAACTATGCCTACGTCTGCAGGGCCCTCACTCAGATTAATTACTTTCACTGCAGTTCACAAGAATTACAAAAGATTGATCTACCCCGTACGACTCAATCTATGTAACCGACCCACAACCTAACTACCCGTGAAAGATCTTCACGCCCAATAACACGACCGACTCGTGTTAA
>JAOQMR010000005.1:31836409-31847127 GCA_027563865.1 Erythroxylum pelleterianum
AAATACCGGTCAAATACCGGAAATTTTAAAAAAATTAGGGGACTTTTTTGCAAAATTTTCAAAAATTTTCAAAATTTCCGGCCGGTACGGACGAAATTGGCCGGTACCGACCGATATTTGACCCCGGTACACCTTACCCCCGTACCGGTACCGGTACGGGCCGGTACGGTACGAAATTTAAAACATTGGCTCAAACAGAAGATGAAACCCAAAACAGAGCAGCAGCCAATTAACACCTTCACAATATATCGTTCACGCAAAAGACCAGACCATATGTATAGAAAAATCACCCTCCAGACATACGATTTCACATCAACCAAAAACGCCAACTTCCCTTATTCACGCAACCTCTTGATTTTCCTTAGAAGATTCCTTTTCAAAGAAGGACAATATAGGATAAGCTATCAACAACCGAAAATTGTGCCTATTAAGATTATATTTCCAATTCAAATCCCAAGCACCCTCTACTTCCAAAAGAATGCAATCTTCAATACCCAATCACCAATTAAGGCACATCTTCAAGTATTGTGGAAATTCCCATGTTCAATTAAAATGCCAAAAATAAAGATAGGATATATGTAAAATAAATCCTAATAATCTCCCCCTTTTTTGGCATTTTTGTCTCAACAGCTAAACCAGCACACAAGTAAGCAATAATTGGACATTGAAAGAAATATAAATTGTTGAAGCTCCCCCTCAGTTCAATATTCAACTACATGTGTCACCATGAGTTGATTTCAAACCAAAAACCAACCAAAACACAAATCCGAACAGCAACAAGCAAACCAAACAGAAACACAAATCCGAACAGCAAACAGGAAATGACACTACACTCCTTATCTGTGGATGGTCTCCCCCTTTGAGACAAGATATGGCAAAAAAATTAAGGAGCACTCGGAGACTGAAGGACGCGGTGCTTCAATTGACGAACAGCCTCGGCTATAGCTTGTAAAACACCTTCAATGCGCTCCAGCTCAGAAAATAAAGCAGCATTTGGATTAATAATGGAGGGACCCGAAGCATCCAAAGGACCCGAAGCAACATATGGCAAGTCCACCATCCGTGATTGCCGAAAGATCCGCGGTGAAATATTCATCAGGGGAACAGTTTCCAAGACGCTCAATTCAAGCCTAGGCACTCCATTGGAATACAAATATTGTGAGATTAAACAGGGAAAATATAATAAAGAGTGAGGCTTACTCTCAATAGACAGCATGGAGTCCACGATGTGGCGGCCAAGATTGAATCAAACCCCCGTGCCGATAGCATAAAGAAGCTTGGCTTGGGCCAGATATATGGTCACCACATGAATACTAAGCATCTAGGAGTTGGTGACCATCAGCTTGAACAAAACAAAATATTTCTGTGTAAGCATGGAAGAGCGAAAAATAGAAGTCGACGGCCAAGCAGTGAGCTTCACACCAGTTAAGATCGTGGCAAGTTGATAAGTTGTAATTTCCCAATCATCATCATAAAGAGAATCACCAACCACATTCTTGCATTTCAAAAACATATTCAGCCGGAGAGCGTCAAAGCTAATGACTCTCCCCCTCACATAAACAACACCAAAAGTAGCTGCTTTCACATTCAAAATAGCACTAGACAAATTAGAATAGAACTCCTTTATCAGGTCGGAGTCATAATGTTGAGGAAGCAAGGAGGCATGAAGCAATGACCGTTCAGTAAGAAGTGTGTGCAGACCTTGATTGCGAAATTCATCCAGAGTAATGGGTCGATCCATGACGACCTTGGTATTTGACAATGTACACCATTTTTTCTCAGTAGCTGAAGTGAAAAACTTGAAGGAAATAGCTCTATTCACTAGCAGTCTGGCACCAGGATGACATCTGGGTGGTCGTACCGATTTGGTACATTTCATCTTGAACCACTTTCTAGGAGCTGGAGGAGGGATTGGTCGTGGGACTGAATAAGGCAAAGAGGTGCATCAGATTCTGATGAAGACTCTTCAATCAAAGCCTCAATTACGTGATCAACATCAGGATCATTTTGATCAGGAACATCTAGTATATCAATAGGGACCTTCGAAGAAGATCCGGCTCCTGTAAAGCTTCCACCAGAGCCGGGAAAAGACTGCAAGCTACTGGAGCGTCGTGTAGGAGTTGCTGCCTTTTTCTCCGAAATCGAATAAAGCACCTGCTCTTTCTTTTTGCCCATACTGCAATAGTAAACAATCAGAACCAACACAACAGAAATTCTAATACCCATAAGTCAGCCCACTCAGTACAGAATCCAGTAAACTAACCAAAGTTCCAGATTTCACCACAAATTACGCAACCCACAATCAGCCAGGACAACAGTCAATAAGATCAGAATCCTCCAAAAAAACTTTAGCCCAGATTCAACTCAGAACACTTCAATACAAGGATAGCTCATGAAATCAATTGAAATTTCAACCAGAAATCACAAACCCAAGACCACCCAGTGACACCGAAACTCCTCTTCAACTTCACAGATAATCAATCAGTTGAAAATAAAAGAGAAACACTATTACCAGATGAAAAACCACCACCAAGTAATAGGAATGACGCACGAACGTTGAGAGTGAGCACCCCCACCGAAAAATCCACCCCAAAAGATAACGTCCACCACACCTTGGAGACTCAATAAAAGAAACTTGCTATAGAGAGAGATGCGTACGGTGAAGAGGTCAGCATGGAAATAAATAATAGGAAACATAAATTATTGAGAGACTTTGCGTGTTTCTTTTTTTAACACAAATAAATAAATAATAGGAAACATAAATTATTGAGAGAGGGCACATAGTCCCAAAGCTCCTCTAAGTTGCTCAAACCTTACCGTATCAAGGGGGTTTGTGAAAATATCCGCCAATTGCTTCTCAGTAGATACATGAGATAAAATCATCATCTTGCTTTCAACAAGTTCTCGAATAAAATGATGTCGAAGATCAATGTGCTTCGTGCGCGAATGCTGAACAGGATTCTTTGAAATATCGATCGCACTCTTATTATCACATAGGATTGTTAATTCTTTTTGATCAATTCCATAGTCTTCTAACATTTGCTTCATTCAAAGCAACTGTGAACAACAACTACCTGCAGCCATGTATTCAGCTTCAGTGGTTGAAAGTGAGATTAAATTCTGCTTCTTGTTGTACCACGAGATCAAATTATTCCCCAAGAAGAAACAACCTCCTGAAGTACTTTTGCGATCATCTAAGTTTCTAGCCCAATCTGCATCACTGTATCCGGCTAGATAAGATGTAGAATCCGAAGTATACCAAATCCCAAAATCTGACGTTCCACTCACTTATCTGAAGATTCTTTTAACAGCTGTCATGTGTGTTTCTTTTGGATTTGATTGATATCGAGCACATACACCAACACTGTAGCAAATATCTGGCCTACTTGCAGTTAATTACAATAAACTACCAATCATGCTTCGATATAAGCTTTCATCAACGCTTTTCCCATTCTCATCTTTATTTAATTTCATTGAGCTACTCATGGGTGTTCGTGCATGTCTCGCTTTCTCAAGACCAAACTTTTTGATCATGTTATGAAACATATTTTGTTTGAGATGCCATCCTTCATCTGTTTTACTTGCAAACCTAAAAAGAAGTTCAACTCACCAACCATAATCATTTCAAATTCCGACGTCATCAGCCTAACAAATTCTTCGACCATTTTTGAGCGTGTGGTGCCAAACACAATATCATCGACATAAATTTGTGCTATCATAAGATCTGATTTACATCTTTTAATGAACAAGGTTTTATCAACGTTACCTCGTTTATACCCCTGCTTGATAAGATACTGAGTGAGTCTTTCATACCACGCCCTCGGTGCTTGTTTGAGACCATAGAGCGCTTTCTTCAGCTTATAAACATAATCGGCATGGACTAAATCAATAAAGCCTTTTGGTTGCTCCATAAAGACTTCTTCTTGTATGAATCCGTTCAAAAAGGCGCTTTTAACATCCATCTGGTAAAGTTTAAAACCTTTAACACAAGCTATGCCCAGTAGTAATCTGATCGATTCAAGTCGTGCCACAGGTGCAAATGTTTCATCAAAGTCTATTCCTTCCGCCTAAGAATATCCTTAAACTACTAGTCGTGCTTCGTTCCTGGTGATATTTCCTTTTTCGTCTGTTTTATTCCGAAACACCCATTTTGTACCAATCACATTAGTAGCTGGTGGTCTTGGTACTAGTTCCCACACATTCTGTACAAATTACATCAACTCTTCTTGCATAGCTGCTGTCCAATATTCATCTTGTAGTGTTTCTTTAACATTTCTTGGTTCAAGTGAAGAAGTATAGCACAAGTATCCTGAAAGCTCTCTATAGTTTACCCTTTTTATCTTTCTTGTTCTTCTTCTTTCACTTATATCCCCGATAACATTTTTTTCTGGTTGGTTTCTTCGGATTTGAGATGAAGAGCCTCGGTTCAGATTATCATCCAGTGACTTGACTGCATCATCATCTGAAGTAACTGAAAATTCTCCTGGTTCTGCAGTTACTTCCTTAACAGTAACTAACTGTGAGTCACTTTCTGCAGCTGTCTCATCTGCAATAACTAGTTGGTGATTCATTTTCTGCTGTCAATTTTTCTGCAGTAGTCAACTTTAAATCTGGAGTTTTTCTATCATCAGCCACATGATCATTCATTAAGGATGCATCATTTATTACAACATTGATGGATTCTTGCACTTTCTTAGTTCTTTTGTCATACACTCTGTAGGCTTTACTATGAGTTGAATATCCAATAAACACTCCTTCATCACTTTTGCTTTCAAACTTCCCAAGTTGCTCACGATCTCGAAGAATATAGCACTTGCTTCCGAAGATATAAAAGTAGCTCACATCTGGTCTCTTTCCTCTCCAAAGCTCATATGATGTTTTGTTTAGAAAATTTCGAAGATGCACTCTATTGCATATGTAGCAAGCTGTGTTCACCGCTTCAGCCCAAAATTTCATAGGCATTTTGCTCCCATTCAACATAGATCTGGCCATTTCTTGGAGTGTTCTATTTTCTCTCTCCACAACTCCATTTTGTTGTAGCGTTTTGGGTGCTGAAAATTCTTGTGAGATCCCATATTCATTACAGAACTCATTGAAGCTTGCATTTTCAAATTCTCTTCCGTGATCCGATCGAATTATCAATATGGTCAGATTTTTCAGATTCATCACCTGCACACATAGACTTCGAAAAGCCTTAAAAGTATCTGATTTTTCTTAGAAGATTCCTTTTCAAAGAAGGACAGTATAGGATAAGCTATCAACAACCGAAAATTGTGCTTATCAGATTATATTTCCAATTCAAATCCCAAGCGCCATCTACTTCCAAAAGAATGCAATCTTCAATATCCAATCACCAATTAAGGCACATCTTCAAGTATTATGGAAATTCCCTTGTCCAATTAAAATGCCAAAAATAAATATAGGATATATGTAAAATAGATCCTAACAAACATAGTAAAAGAAAAGTTAGTCTTTTCCGATAATATCATGACACCAGAAAGTAATGGAGAAAGGCATAGTGACAGAAACAGAGAGTGACCTGGTAGAGAAGATGAAGAGATAAATAAGAACAAGAGTGACCTGGTAGCTGCTTTGAATGATACTTTTGTTCCAACTTTCATGCACTCTATTAAAAGTAAAGCTGTGAATGGCAAGATATCCTCGGACCAACATCTCTGTTCCATGCCCAGATCTGAGGATGTCTGCCTGACTCTCTGTTACTTTAAATCCTCATACTTTGGTCCGATTCTTGCTTTAAATCATCTAAGGTCTGGTGCTTACCTTGTTGATTAGCTATTTTTTGAGGATTCAGTTTCTCATAAACTCCATTACCAGCACCGTTCTAATTCTTATGCAAGCTAAACAGATTCGTAAATAGATCATTAAATTGACGATTGGGGATCTGGTGGAGATGTGAGAGCCAAGGAAAGGAAAGAAGATTCTAGAGAACCCTAAATGAGAAATGAGACCGAAAGAGTAGAGAGCTAAGTAAGGGCACAATCGTCATTAAATGCTCCTGCAAAGTGGCTTTTAAAAATTTAGCCGGTTATATTGAATTAGCCAATTAGCTCATAACCAAATAAGTTCAATAACATTTTAATATAATTAAATAGTTAACTTAAATTAATTAACTAAAAAAACAGGTGATAAATTGCTTATCAAGCGAATACAACAAGTAGTACGGAAAATGACAGGAAGGCAATCCTAAACCTTTGATTTTAATGTTTATAACCACATTTACCAAACGAGCCCGACAAGTAGTCTGGAGAATGACAGTAAGGCAACCCTAAACCTTTGATTTTAATCTTTATAACCGCATGGATATCGGAGTTCATAATTGAGAAAAAGGATTTGGTTACTAATCTCTGTCTGACCCACCTTATCATACATTCAAGCCAATTATCATGTTTTGTGGGAAGCCTTTGAGACGAGATTGACAGAGATTGCTCCTTCACTTCTTCAATAAAATAGGGAAGGGAAGGACATCCATCCAAAATTGTCAAAATTGTCCTTGCAAACAGTATCCCTTCGCAATTATATGACGATGACTCTACTTGTTCTGCACAACTTCCTCTCCCACACAGACGTGACAGTGACAAAATGTTGCTTGCCATTTTACCCAATTCCCATTCTCCTGCGTAATAACTCAAGTGACTTTTCCGACTTTCACTTAACACTCTGCGTTACTCACCTTCTCATCGCCACATGTCGAACGAAACCAGTGAATCGCCAGCCCGACAAGTCGGCGGCACAGAGTACAGCTGGTGCAAGGCGGTTCCGGGCGGCACCGGCATCACCGTCCTGGTCCTCCTCCTGTCCAAACCGCCGGAAATTCCACTTCTCCAAGATTCCCTCCACAGCCTCCAGAATGCCCACGCCATTCTCCGTTCAAAGATCCGTCTGGACTCCACTACCAACACCTTCTCCTTTGTCACTCCCGCCTCTAACGGCCTCCAAATCCAGCACTTTGATATTTCGTCGACTGAAGCCGTCATCTCCGTCAACGATAACGACTCAGTTAGTGCGTACCATGCTGTGCTTGAGCATGAACTGAACCGGAACGTCTGGTCATCATCGGACACCGACACTGACGTTTTCTTTGCTAGTTTGTATACTATAAGTGAGGCGATGTGGGCAGTGGCGCTCCGGCTGCACACAGCGGCGTGCGACCGAACGTCGGCGGTGAGCCTTTTGAGGGAGCTTCTGTCTTTAATTGGGGGAGAAGACGGGAGAGAGAAGAAGGAACGTGAGAAAGCAGAGGAGGTTAGTTTGGGAATAGAAAGTTTAATTCCACGTGACAAAGCTAACAAGCCTTTTTGGGCGCGTGGCATTGACGTGCTTGGATATTCCTTGAATTCGCTGAGACTGTCGAATCTGAACTTCGTGGATGCTTATTCGCCGAGGGTTTCTCAGATGGTGAGACTCCGCATGAGCCGTGATGAAACCCAGAGGCTACTCGCTGTAAGTTCGTTATTAATATTTGATAATGCTATTCAATTATGGGGAGTTAGTTAGGCATAATAATTTCTGAGTCGCTATCAGCTAGGGACATTTTGTAGAGAAGAAAACAAAAGTAGTTGCACTTTCTTAACTTGCAAGCTGCAATCCCTTATTCCTCTTTTACCCTTTATGGTTTGCATTCTTATAAATAATTTTATAGTTTAATTCTGATTTATTATTATAAAAATTTATTAGTTTATTATATTTATATATTATTGCTTATATTAAAAATTATTAATATATTAGGTTATAACAATTTCATTAATAATAATTAAGAATATATTTACATAATAATTATTATTATATTTTTAGTATAAATAATAATTTAAAAATATAAAAACTAATTACTGGGACCTTATTGATGTTGTTGTAAAAATTAATGAAAAAGAGTATGTCTCTCTGGATCAGGAAAACTACAAAAAGTTCGAGGCTTTTACCTTTTTACCTATCCTTTTCCGCACTTCGTTTGTCAGTAATTAATCTGTATGACAGCCCGTTTCTAGGGCATTACAGTGAAACATGGTAAATAGTTCCTCTGGTCTTGGACTTGCAATTTAGCAGATAGCATTACGCACCGAATCCAATTTTAGGCATGGAATTGGAATTTCAGTTACTCGCCTGAGAGTGTCGTGTGAAAACTGGGTTCAAATCCTCACTTACAATTATTCTATTCCATCCTTGTTCCGCGCAGAACAAAGTTGAAACAGAGTTATTGTAATGGAAGATCTGGCCATAAAAACATGCTGTAGTGTGTGTTGACCAGCAGGCAGTTCATTTATGTTGTGGTAATGGAGTATGAGATTTGTGTAGGGTTGCAAGTCAAGAGGGATCAAACTGTGTGGAGCTATGGCAGCAGCTGGTTTAATGGCAGCGTATTCCTCCAAAGGCCTCCCTCATCACCGACGGGAGAAGTATGGCGTTGTAACCCTTGTGGATTGTCGTTCCATTCTTGAACCTGCTCTCAGCCCAGATCACCTTGGTTAGTTCAATAACCTACCCAATTTTTAATTTGATAGTCACTAAATTTCTCAAAAATCCTGTACAAAGAGCTATTTCATCTGTTCAGGATTTTACCACTCTGCTATCTTGAACACACATGACCTAAGTGGAGATGAAAAGCTATGGGAGCTGGCAAAAAGATGTTACACTGCCTTTGAGAATGCAAAATCCAATAATAAGCATTTCACAGACATGGATGACCTCAACTTCCTCATGTGCAAAGCAATTGATAATCCTGCTCTCACGCCATCTTCATCCTTAAGAACTGCCTTAATATCAGTGTTTGAGGAATCGGTGATTGATGAACCAAATGCAATGTATGGAAAGCTTGGAATTGAGGATTATGTGGGTTGTGCCTCCGTCCATGGTGTAGGCCCGTCTGTTGCCATATTTGATACCATATGCGATGGACAGTTGGACAGTGCTTGCGTGTATCCCTCGCCCTTGTTTTCAAGGGTGCATATGCAGAAGTTGATTGATGACATGAAGGCCATACTTGCAGATGGTTGACTTGTGCCGCCGACTCATGCCTAAGCCTTTTACTATTTGCATCCAACTTTCAGAGAGTAACTTCTGAGCCATAATTATTTGTCTATCTGTTTCTTAATATGTAGTCATCGTGACATATATAATTATGTGGAATAAATAGAATTTCACCTAGTTTTACAGTAATTAAATCATAGTGTAGAATTTCACTTAGTTTAACTGTACAGGACCACTACTTTGATCAAAATCTTCAACCCACATCAAAGTTCTTCTACCACAACAAGTGCAAAACAAACTCTGAATAGATTAAATAATTGAATTTTGTACAATTAGTGAATGATTTTTGCTCTAAGTATTCAAAACATTGCCACCGATGGGGAGAAAATTAGCCCATCTAAGTTGGTAAAGCTGAGATTATATATCTAAATCTATTTTCTGTAATATAATGAGATCACAAGTGAAAAAGCAAGCCCGGAGCTTAAGAGAACATCTCATAAATGATGTTTCCTCCAGCTACATGAGCTCCTCAATAAAGTTCCTGACGTCAAACCTGCCGTTGCAACTTTCAGCAGCACTCACGACCTCTTGAAATGTGGAGACACTGCATGGAACAACAAGCCTGTTGATATTCTGGTGGAGATCAAAGTCATCATGTGCCTTCTCTAACAACATCTTGAAGAGTGGGTGAGTCAAGAAGTTGGTTGGCACCACAAACCTCTCCTGCTCGTAGCCAACGTAGATAACGAAAAACCCAGTTGGAGTTTTGGGGGGTTCTTCGCAGCCCTTCAACAGGCATTCGTCCCATGACCTCTCGTACCCAACTCTGCTTCTAGCCTTCAATTTCTTGACTAGCTTCTTGAAATACATCATCCTTCTGCCTAACATTCTTAGTCTCTAATGGTCTTTGATCGGAGAGAGGAAGAAAAAGAGAGATGGAGGGTTGAAGGAGAGAAAATCTACAAGCCAAGTGGGCTCTCGTGGGGTAGAATTTGTATAGGGAATGTCTCTGAGGAAAGGGTCGTTGTTCTTAAATATTTTTGACTTTAAATTATTGTGATTCTGATTCCACCATGTGAATTATCGTAACTTAGCCCTCATTGACCTTAAGCTATAGCTAATGGGTTGGCACCTATTTTTCTTCTTCTTTCCAAATTACAACCCCTTGGTTGCTTCAGTTTAATTATATCGGGCAGACAATATATTGGCCTTACGTCCTAATGCAATGTGATGCTTCTCTTTGTCCTCAGATTGATGGGGTATTTCGGTGGATTGGAATAGTATCCCTGGAAGGTGGAATTGTTGCTTGCTCTCCACTTATAAGTCCAAAAATATAATCTTGGAGATGTACGTTAGAGTATCCCATATTGTCTAGACATGAAAATGTTAAAGGGTTTATAAGTGGTACGGGTCAACTATCCAAACAACTAGTTATAGTTATTTGGACAATGGTTGACCCAAGCCCAATTCTTGTTAGTTGATTCTACACTCTACCCATATTAAAAATTTAACATGGTATCAAAGCAGGTTTGGTCCGGATTATTAATATCCCGATTGTCCGTCTGATGTTCAGTCCCAATGGCTCGGTCCGGTTACTACTGCGTATATTTCAAGTGACAACTGGATGTCCAGCCCCAGTTGCACTTGAGGGGGAGTGTTAGGGGGCGCTTGGTTCATAGAGGACAATGGGAATAGGAATGGGAATGAATATAGTGAGGAATGGGAATGGATATAAT
>JAOQMR010000005.1:31863507-31876612 GCA_027563865.1 Erythroxylum pelleterianum
AGCTCATAGTGTCACTATAACAACTGAAAGTAAATCCAAATAAAGATTTGGGCTCTCTTTTATTCGATAGCTAGATAACATTTGTGGTAGATCTGTTAAACTGAGAGAGAGAGAGAGAGAATATGCTGACATTAATGAACAAAAATTTTATTCCCTCTCTTTTTTTTTGGGTCCACGAAGAGACTCACTCAGACTAAGATTGTAACTGTCCCAACCTTGTGAAATTTCCAACATTCCAAATTGAATGTTCTTGTCTTAAAGGACCCAGTATCAACTGCTTCATTACCTGACATTTAGAAAACATAAATATCAATACCCATATTATGTGCGAATTCACTTGTTTCTAAGCACCAGTTATTGGAAAAATATGTGCTTTTTTATGTTACATGTTTAATGGCTGATAACAGTGAGAGGTGAAATAGTCATGCATTTTTCAGATGTACCATTAGACCTTGTTCAACTTGCTTATATATATATACTAAATGATGTTTTTTCCCACTGAAATTTTGTCCTCAGATATATACTTAATAGTTTAATGGTGACAGGTGTCAGGAAAACCCATAAAACTTGTAGGACGGGGAGAACGGATGGATGACCTTGAACCTTTCTATCCTGATAGAATGGCTGGTCGCATCTTAGGAATGGGAGATGTTCTCTCATTTGTAGAGAAGGCGCAAGAAGTAGTAAGTCCCAGTAGATCAGGTTTCATGTTTCTTTGAAATGACTTTGGTACTTCGTCAATATATAATTTTTTAATTTGTTGGCTTTTCTATGTAGATGCGCCAGGAAGATGCAGAAGATTTGCAAAAGAAGATAATGAGTGCCAAGTTTGACTTCAATGACTTCCTAAAACAAACTCGTGCTGTGGCACGTATGGGTTCCATGACTCGTGTCATAGGGATGATACCAGGAATGGGAAAGGTGTGGAAAACTGCTTCTATTCTATCATTGTCTTCATTCTTTTCTACCAAGTAGAACTGGATCTTTCTCAGCTCTTGGGTACCTGAAAATTTTTTTGATCAGTATTTGGCAGCCATTTTTCTGCTTTAACTCATAAATATACTGGGTCTGAGCATCTTTCAACTCTAAGGGGTATCAGAAGAAGCTTTCAGCTAACTTACACTGCATGTGCATTAATACAGGTTACTCCAGCACAGGTTAGAGAATCAGAGAAGAATTTAAAGATCATGGAAGCAATGATTGAAGCTATGACCCCTGGTCTTATTCTTCTCACCCCTGCTTACTACTGTATTTGATAGTGAAACTTGCTAACCTGGGTGGAAAAAAGCTATAGCATGTCAATGAGAAATATGTGAGAAAATCATTGATATGACATCATTGTTGTGTTTCTTCCAATATTACTTTGTTACATGTGTCTTTATAGCCCTCTGTTGGTAGTCCTCCTTGCTGTATACGGCTAGCTGGAAGCATGTGAAAGGATGCCATATCCAAAAGGAGGGAAAGAATAGATTCTTTCTCTTGTGCGCTTCTTTTTTCCTATAAAAGGACCTTTAATGCAATTACCTAGTAATAAAACTGTAAAGCCAATCTATGTAAACTTTGTTTACCGAAGTGTAGATTCCCTAATTTGTGTGAGATTTACTGGAGGATAATGGGAGATGTAAAGGCTCCTATATCTTGGCCAGACATACATCAAGCTGGTACTGTGAGGAATTGCCTTTGAATGAGAGAGTGTAACAGTTAATGAAAACCAATATTTGTTCTATGGGTTGTCTTAATGTAACACCTTTTGGTGTGTTCACTCTGTAGCCTTTTTGTTTGACACCGGTATTCTTTAGCTTCGATATTTTTGATCTCACACAATGATGTTATGGATGTGAAACTGCAAAAAAAGATAAGAAAGTCCAACTTTTTGGAGTCAACTTAACTGTACAGCTGATTCTCAAACTTAAATTGTCATGGCCAGTCAAATATTTGTATATTCTGCTTATAATTTATCTCTACTACATTTATCTGACTTTCATGTGAAATAGTTAATTCTTATTCAGCGACCCCATGTAGATCTGGTCCTCAGTTTCTATTCTATGATGCTCTTGCAGAGGAAAGAGAGAAACCAGAACTGTTAGCAGAATCTCCTGCCAGAAGGAAAAGGGTTGCTCAGGATTCTGGGAAAACCGAGCAACAGGTAAATCTGATTTCTATTTGGTTGAATTTCACATCCTTGAATGACTCTCTGCTTTCATATGGGAAGTAATGTCTGATATTAATAATAGGTGAGTCAAATTGTTGCTCAACTCTTTCAAATGCGTGTCCGTATGAAGAATCTAATGGGTGTAATGGAGGGTGGATCTATTCCTGCTCTGAGCAATCTTGAGGATGCACTTAAAACTGAGCAGAAGGTAATCACTTGATACTGTCTGTACATATCTGCGTTACATGCTTTTATAACACTTTTGAGTCAATACCTCGGTGCTTATTGTGAAATATGGTTGGAGAATGCTCATCACGTAAAATAAACTAGGTGCATTGAATATGACATTCAGTTCCTGCTCGTAGTTTTTTCTTGCATCATCTATAATGTATGGTTGTTCCCATGAACAGTGTGGTGTTATCTTATAACCTCCACGGACAAATTTAGAAGCACATAAGCTAACTATTTTTTGTCTTTTGATTGTTTGTTTGTTAAGGCTCCCCCTGGTACTGCTAGGAGGAAGAAAAGAGCAGAATCAAGAAGGCGGTTTGTAGATTCAGTATCATCGAGGCCAAGTCCTCCTGGCTTCGGGTCTAAAAGTTAGGGCTTGGTTTGATATGCATTGCACACAAGATGGAAACTAGTTACTGATAAATCAACGGCCTCAACCTGATGGTTTTTGTCTGACATGTTTACATGCTGTCAAGGTAGAATTGGAGTGCTGGTGAAATGTAGATGCACCAGAGAGCTCAATGTTGCTCATCATGTTCCGGGAACCCATCCTCTGTTAAAGGCATGTTCTTTAGCAGCGCAAGTTATCAAATGACCGGAGAAACAATTACTGGTCATCAGTGTAATCATGCTTTTGTAAGTTCTTTAGGCATGCACAAAATTGAGGAAAGGACCTTCCAACGTTTTAGAAAAGACCTCTGTAACTTTTATTATGTCCAAGATGATATTTTTCAATATCACATCACTTGTTTGAATAATAAAGACAAGTCCTTTTTATGCTCAGATCAAAGAATTTACATAAAGGAACACATCCTTCTTAACATATAAGCTAAGATTTGAATATCAGTTATTGAAATGGAAAACTATTATCACCTGAACTATCCAATATAAGCAGATTTCCAAGTGTTCAAATGGTTGGTTAAAGCAAACAAAAATACAGGTAAAAAGTCTCGAGGTTTCAAAGAGATGCCTAACTTGGCTATGGTACTAATTGATCAACGTCAGAGCGCAATTGTTGGTTTGATCCAAGTGTTGCCCGACACATGGCGACCAGCTGAATGTAAACACAGTTCCCTCAAACCCCCCACAAATTTCTCGGGCAGTCAAAGGACAAGAGTGGATGGTTTTTGAAGATCGAGACCCATCCAACAATAACTAACTTGTCACATAAAACTTGACACATGGAAATGAAGTCTGTCCATGTTAAAACCACGATCTCAGGATCTCCCTCTTTTTTTCCTCTTTCTTCCTTAACAAATTTTAGCTCTCACAGAAAGAAAAATTCCATATACTCCAGGAAAATATGGCTACTGATGGAGCTTCCACGTTTCCGGCCGCAGATGCCGAAGGTGAATTGAATCCTGGCCAAAACAAGAAGGTTGAAGTTGATCCTGTATCTTCTGACATTGCCACCTCCAAAGAGGTCAAGGTACATCTTTGGCCTGAATATGACTAACGAAACTCAGAAACCTGCCTTTTACCTGTATTTCCCGTCTTAAGGATACATTTACATTATAGTGATCCAAGTAGTGCACTCAAATTAATGTGTTCTATTGAATTACAGTTCAGCTTGCCATTTTAGTTATTATCATGAACATTACGAAGGGTAAACGATTTACACTCACTTGAAAGAGATTGCATGTTTACAATTTCGAGTCAGCTGTCGAATTTGAGTTCACAGCATTGGTGGCGAAACTAAGAGGAAAAAAGGAATTAGTGAAACAATATAATCAGTCAAATGAGCTATTGGTGATGTTTTGATCATTTGCAATTACAGGAACAAGAAGAGGCTGAAAGAAAACTGAAAAAAAGGGAAAGAAAGGATGCAATGCAGACACTGAAAACAACCATCCTAGTTTCAGCCATTGTTGTTGCTGTGGCAGGTGCAGCTTTTGCTATAACCAAGAAGTTGAGAGAGAAATAAACCTTCTAGCCAGATGGTATTGCTATTATCAATAATACAATCTGGCAATCAAGCACTTGGTTTTTTCTTTTGTTGTTTTGTGAAAACCCATTTTTCGTTACTTGATTCCTTGGAAATCACTGTGAGCTATTAGCAATTTCAACTTCTGTAAAAGACAGATATTCTTAAGTTTTATTTATACACAATAATGGAAACAAAGGTTTACTGAATACTCTGATCAATTCCAATTCCAAATGCAGTTCCTATTAGATCGTACATCCAAATGAATGGATGAACAGAGCTGATTTCTTTCCTTTTTTAAAAAATAATTTTTTGGTACACAGAAACAAAGAATGTTGATATTTTGAACTAAAAATTTAAGCTAACGTAATTTGGTACACTTTGCCTATATCTGCAGGGCTCTCACTTAACTTAATACTTTCACTAACGACAATAGTTTTATACAAGATTTTACTGAGCCGACTCACTTAACTCTTGACATTATTTCTCGTCCTGACAATTAAGTTCCATTATTAAATAATATTTAAAATTAAATAATAAGATATAGTAACCTATATACGTAAACATAAATGCTGGGTCGTATCATGTTGATCTCGTTGTATACTTAATGACCAAGCTAACAAGTAAAAGGAAAACAACAAATAGTACAAGCAAATGGATGTATTGAAGAAAGATGACAGAGGGTGACACTCGCACTTGATGATTTCATCATCCTTCACCAGAGTCCTGCCTAATATCAAACTAACACTAGTACGTAACTATCCCTAACCAGTTAAAAAAGTATAAACTTGCAATTTGCAAAATCAAGCTGTTCGAAAAGAGGGCCAAAATGTCCCAACTGTTGCTCCTTAAAACTTCATTCTCTCCTCTCCCTTCTCCCAAACTCAAACCCAAACCACAAAATGCTCTCGACCCTTTTTTCCCCGCACCAGCCACAAAAAGTCGGATTCTTTTTCTTCCTTCTAAACCCCTGCTTAAACCCCTCCTTGCCACCAAACTTAGCTCGCCTCCTCCATCAACTTACCAAAACCCAAAACGACGACACAACCCATTTTCCAGTGCACTACAGTCTTTGTCCACAATCAAGCCTCATCTACTCTCTCAAATCCGGCCAATCCTCCTTGGCTGGTTGTTCAGCCTTGTCACCGTCGTTTCCCTCTCCCAAATTGTCCCCAGGATCGGAAAACTCTCCGGCACCGTCTCTGGAATTAACTCTGTTGAGCTGAGAAATGAAGGGCTAGTAGTGGCTGTCCTGTTCTTGACCAAGCTGATTGCTTGTTACTGGCAACAAGCGTTCTTGTGGGAAGCTGCATTGAATTCGGTTTATGGGATTAGAATTCATGTTTTTGAACGTGTGTTGGACAGAGAAATGAGTTTTTTTGAGGGTGGGAGCGGTGTTTCTGCAGGAGATATTGCTTACAGGATCACAGCTGAAGCAGCTGATGTCGCCAATACCGTGTATGCTCTTCTCAGTGTAAGTGGTTTTGCTTGTTTTTGACTTCAATTAGCGATAGTAAAATCAATATGGCTAGTAGTTACGGAACGTGGAAACTTTATACGACTCTTAATGGAGTTGGCATGTGTCCCAGACCATAGTACCCAGTGTGCTGCAGTTATCGTCAATGGCGAGCCAGATGATGGCTAATAGTCCTGTCCTTTCGTTGATTTCAGCTATGGTGAGCAAGCGCTAGTGCGGGACTGTTATATTTGTTACATTGTGTACAGAGAGAAGCTAGGGTCTTGAATATTTTTTTTAATATGTTGTAGGTGATTCCATGTGTCGCTGTTGCAATTGCCCATCTTGGTGAGAGGCTTCGGAGCATATCTAAACGGGCACACCTTAGCATTGCAACTCTTTCAGCCTACCTCAATGAGGTAGACATTTTAACCCTTTTCATTCCTAAAGATCTCTAGGATGTATAATTTTTTAGTCATGCATCATTTTTTGTTGCAATATTGCAGTTTGAATTTGACGATTTGTTTATCTCATATAGCAGTTCCACATGTGTGCTTAAAGGCACACTGTGCACACGTACAATATTGAGTTACATAAGCTCATGTGCTAACGAAGTGCTGTCTACTCTGCAACGTATGAACATGCTAAATACTGGGACTCCATGTTAATCCTTGATGCTTATGTTTTAGGTCCTTCCAGGAATTCTTTTTGTGAAGGCAAACAATGCAGAGCAATGTGAGAGTGCCAGGTTTAAAAGGCTTGCCAATGTTGACCTAACTGAAAATCTGAAAAAGAAGAAACTGAAGGCGTTCATTCCCCAGATTGTACAGATTGTATATTTTGGATCTTTATTTACCCTTTGCATTGGATCTCTGGTGGTTTCAAGAGGCTGTTTTAATGGTTGTAGCTTGGTTTCCTTTATTACGTCACTGGTTTTCTTGATTGAACCTCTCCAGGTAATTTTTATCTATTCATAGAACTTGCAAATTATTTCAAGGCGGCAATTTTTTTATTTCTTCATATTCTTGGATTTGGTTGCATCTTATTTCCTTTTAACAAACACTTGGTTTCAACATAGCTTCTTTCTCGTTTGCTTGCTTAATTTTATTTTACACTGTCAATTACATTGCTAAACTGGGAGAGGCCCACCTTGCCACATAATTCTTCCTAGTTTAAACTTCAGGAACACTGATAGCCTATATCAGAAGCAAAAATAAAATATGTACTTGTACTTCAGTTTGTGCAACTTACTGAACAAGTACTTAACCTAATATTTATTAAGGAGATTTCTAGCACATTGTCATGCCTTTTATTATTAGTAACTGTCTTAATTACAGATTCTGAATATACACTCTGCAGGATATTGGGAAAGCAGTCAATGAGTGGAAGCAAGGAGAACCGGCAATTGAACGGTTGTTTGATATGACTAGATTTAAATCTAAGGCAAGTCCATATCAAGATAATTTTTTTTTCTGTTATGAAATTTAAAATAAAAAATTTCTCCAGCAATTTTTATATTTTGCAACCAAGTTTAGTGCCTTTCTAATACCTTTTGGGTATATATTCCTAATCAGTGGCTTCAGTGAATTGCTTGATTTTAACCAGACAATCACATAGAATATCGAACTGTAAATGCTAGTTAGCATTTCATTCAAGTTAGAATGAAGTTAACTTCATATGCTTGCTCCCACATCAATATTCAACATTCTACTTGAAATACTGGCTTGAGGTATTCTTCAGGTGCCAAAGTTATCAGTTTTGATATTTCATCTCTTCATGTAAAATAACCGTTAGACATCTTTAGGAATTTTCAGGTTTATCTAATTTCATTCTTCATTGTTATTCGGTAGTCACTAATCAATTCATCGTGAACATAGGTGATTGAGAAACTAGATGCTGTCAACCTGGATTATGTCAAAGGAGATGTCCAATTTTGTGATATCTCATTTAGGTATGGTGATAATCGACCTCTTGTTTTGAATCGATTGAATCTTCATATTAAGGCTGGGGAGACAGTTGCTCTTGTTGGGCCATCTGGAGGAGGAAAGACAACCATTGTTAAGCTGCTTCTTCGGCTTTACGATCCTTTATCCGGTAACCCATGGAATTCCTCTAATTTGTTCTTTCAAACTATGTTTGCTTCACCTTTTAATTACTGGACTTAGAATGGCTATTTTGATGTTCCTATGGTGATAGGTTGTGTACTTGTTGATAACCAAAATATCCAAAACATCAAATTGGAGAGTTTGAGGAAGAATATTGGTCTCGTTTCACAGGATATAGTAAGTAACCTCAAACTTCGAAATATCTTTTTTCTTAAAATGTGTAAGATGGATGATAAGTTTCTGCTTTTTCTTCAAAAAGAATGACTGAGCATTGTTATTGATTGGACGCACATTAGAGCTGGCTGTTGTGATCGAAATCAGTGGGCCAAATTTGAGTTGGAAGTTAACTCCACATATTTTTCTTATGTCTTATGTAATGCAATGACTGAATAGTTCACAATGACAAAAGGTTTTACGGAATGATATGCAGGTTTATGCTTGGAAATGTTGCAAAATCTTTGGTTGAACTAACCATTTGTGTACCTATCAGACTTTATTTTCAGGAACAGTTGCTGCAAACATTGGATATAGGGAGTTAGTGACTCGTGTAGACATGGAAAAGGTTGAACTAGCTTCACAACTTGCCTACGCCGATGAGTTTATTAGAAAGCTTCCTAAAGGGTACAATACAAACATTGGACCAAGGGGTTCGAGTTTAAGCGGAGGTCAGAAGCAAAGGTTTGATTCTAATCCAGTGGTCATTCTATTATTGGAATTGATGGCATTTCCATTGCTTACCAATAAAGGCGAAAATGGGAACTGGTGCTTTTATTCGAGGAAATTAAGATGAAAAATCACCCTTTTTATTATATGTGGTGGTTGTTCTTCCTGACTTTGTTTGTCGCTTACTTGTACACGGCAGATTAGCTATTGCAAGGGCACTTTATCAGGATTCGTCGATATTGATTTTAGATGAAGCAACCTCTGCTCTAGATAGCAAGTCTGAGCTGTTTGTGAGACAAGCTCTGCAGAACTTAAAGGGAAATCACACGGTAAGTGTTGGCTGTCTTCCGTATGTTATAAATGATCTGAACTCTCTACTGATTTGGGAAACTTTCTACTTTTAATAAATGTGCTTGCTAATAGGTGATAGTTATATCCCACCGGCTGGAGACGATTTTAATGGCGGAACGAGTATTTCTGTTAGAAAATGGCAAAGCTGAGGAGCTGACTCGCTCCACGCTTTTGGCTGCTCACTACAACTCTCAGCCACTCCACGGCATTGCTGTTTAAGAACAGTACCTGATTGTCGGATAATGTAAACATAATATTTTATCAAATTTGCAGCTTCAATTGTTCATATATTTCCTTAGCAGCAATTAGCTGATCGTAAACTTAAACTTCCGAGCATCACCTCGTATACGAACATGATAATTCATGTAATAAAGTAAAACATCAAGCCACTTTGTTATATGCAGAACACAGAGGACCGACCGACCGAGGCATGCCATATATGATCGAATTAAAATCAGTCAAATAATGGAGCGTGTTTCTTTTCCCGCCAAAAGCTTTTCATCTTGCCGCCATAAATCTCCGTCTCAAGACAAACTCTCTTATTTGCTTATTGCCAGTCTTAGAAAGCCCTAAAAGTTCCACTCTTTTGTCTCGCGCTCTCTCTCATCACCATCCAAACCCAAATAGTAAGTCAAATTTTCGGGTAAAAATTATACCCTTTAGCTTTTCTTCGACTAGTAGGCGTTCCTTTTACAATTTGAGCCAGGAATTTGTGTTTTGAGCTCGAAATGGTTACAGTGGGTGTTTTGATAAAATAATTATTCTTTGGTTGACAGTTATGGATACTTCAAAGCCTGCAATATTTGTGAATGGTGGGTTGTTGCCGATGCACGTGAGGAAGAGGGTGCGTGCGGTGATTCAAGTTGTGGGATCTGATCGCGGCTCTGTGATCGCAAAGTCCACTGATGATCGTCAGATTGTTGTCAAAGGTTCTCCTCCGCCTTCTCCTCTAACCAATTTTGTTGAGGTTATTGGCATTGCTGACGGTGAAAAATCCATCCAAGCTGAAATTTGGACCAACTTCGGCGACACATTTGGTAATATGGTCATTCGCTTCTCCTGCCAAACTTTGCTTCAGACAGAATGTTTTTGTATGAGTTTATGAACGCCTAATATCCATTCTGGTGCCTCTTCCCTGCTTTACACTGAAATGAAATCCCAGCTTTTCGCACTTATCTCCTTAAGCACTTGAAAGCTTAAGAAATCGGTTTCCCCATGGTTTGAAACAATGGATTCCTGGATGAACACGTTTTTTTTTTAATCTTTTACGTGATCCTCTTTTGAGTTGCACTTGATAGAATAATTAGCTTCTTGTTTCCCTATCTACTTGATGTAGAGAAATAAAAGCTTGTTAGTAAAATCATTTCCTGTTTGTAGTTTTACTAGACGGATATTGGTTATGCTTTTCTCCTCACTTTACGGCTGCTTGCTCTGACTTCTGAATGTTGGCAGACGCATCCTCCTACAATCAACTTTGTCAGCTTGCAAATGGCGAATATCAGAATTTGTTCTTGTAAGCTACAGAGGTCCTATTCTGTGTGAAGCTGGAGGGTCCTTCAAGGCTTTGATCTTGCTTGGTGGGAGACTTTTAGAACTCAAATCTTGTACTTGCACAGCTTTTAGCTCTTTAAGCATGTAGTTGGGCTTTTAGTTAACCATCTGTTTAATTGACTAAATTGCAATGTAAGCCCTAATATCAAATTTCAATTCTAATATTTTCAAAATGTTTAAAGTAGATGACAAATATAACAAGGTTAAACTTTTATTAGTTAAATGTTATTGTACTAGTGTTAATGTGATATACTTTTTTTTATAATTTGTTAGTAAATTTTAATATCATGTGTATATTCCATGGTATAATGGAATTTATACGAAATTTTTTAAATTATAATTATTAATAATTTGCTGTGTTAATTTAATTATGCTACTTTTTAATTAAAATTTTAAGCAAAATTCTTAAAATCCTTAATTTATAACTCTCTTTGTAAAATAAAATTACAATCTTCAATTTTGAATTGAATTTTGGTTGTTATCTATAATAGGGCCATATTTTTAGCATCATTTGTGATTATATACTACCCTTTTTTTTTGTTGAAGTTGAAGAAGATACTTCTATCTTTCTCATTTTTAGTTTCCAAGTATCAATATTCTCTTTGTATATAGAAGCTAAATTAGGAGAAAGAAAGAACTTCCTCTTCTATTATAATTCCAATTAAAGGAGCATTTCATTGATTGTAAACTGCAAAAGCAACAAGAGATGAAGGACAAAATAAGCAATGTTTGTAAGTTTTTATCTAGAATGTTAGGTATCAATAGTTACTGTCTTTGGTTTTTATATATTAGATAGTATATTAGTTGAGCATAATTGTGTTTTTTTTGGTACGTACTACTTCCTTTATGCTAAGCTCTAACAAGCTTATTGGATTAGTCCCATTAGAACAGGAACAAAATTGATTTATTTTTGTCACATTAACTTATTAAGGTATATAATATTTTGACCTTGTTTGGCAATCAACGGATAGCTAATAGCGGGTTAATATAGTTGATTTAACCAACAGATAGCATTAATGCTTTATTTAAAGATGTTTGATAATATTAATTGTTTATGCATAAAATAATTTATGAGGGTATAATTAAAAAAAGAATTTATAAAGACGAGTATTAGTTGTTCATATTTTAGCATTTTTTTAATATTTTCATAAGAATTTAAAAAAACAAAAGAAATTAACACCATTTTTTTTCCAATATCTCTCGTCAGGCTTTAAGGAAATCGACAACCTCTCAATATAACTTTTCAATAATGAATGAGTTTGATTAAAAATTTTTTTAGATCTTCTTGGATTGACAACGATCAACTGAAGAACTTGAAAGATCATTAAAATGTCGCTAAAACTAAACTTGATAATGGGTTCGATTGGATCACACTAGAATTTTTTCCTCAAATGCCGCATCAATAAGCTTAATATGAAATTAGGCCTATAAAAATGATATTGATTTAATTTTTAATTTAAAGAAATATAATTTTTTGTTATTTCAATTTTAATTTTTAAAATTTTAAAAATTGAAACTATATTTTGAATATGTTAAATTAAAATAAAATTATTTTGAAAAATTGTTTATATTAATCTCTTAAATTTTAAGCTTAGATAAAAATAATTAATTTAAATTTAACTTATTAATTGTAGAATAAATTAAATTGAATTAAACGCAATATAGTAGTAATAATATAGTATATTAAATATTGATATAAAAGGGGCTTAAATATCATGTTTATACAAAAGTAATTAATGTAATATAATTAGAGATAACAAATATAAAATATATAATTTTTCGATATTTTAATTTAATATTAAATATTTTGAAATTTTAATTTAATAACTAACTTTTTAAAATTTGTATAAATTAAGTCAAATTTATATCTCTTTCCCTTAAGGTATCTAAATCTGATACAACATTTCTACCATCCAACTCCTTAGGGGGAAAATTGCTAGGTAAGGTTTGTACATCTCTTACCACTTACTTCCAACTTTATTAATTTCAGAAAGTGTTGAATGGTGGGGAGATGAGGCTTCAAGTGGAGATGAAGAGTTTTGGAAGGAGGATAGATCTTGGGGTTGGTTTGGAGTTATATAAACCTTAGGCAAGGAAGAAGGAGAGATGTTAATAGTTTAAACTTAAGTTTCTAGAGTGAGTGATTGGGGCATGGTGTTTAGATAGGGTGAGTTAGATAAGGGTGGAGGAAGAAGTAGTGTGTTGAACAGTGAGAGGTAATTGAGGGAATTTATTTAAGTTTGTAGCTTGCATTATCAGGGGCTTTCTAATTTAGGTCGTGAGAGGTTAGAGGATCAAAGAAGGGTTAAAAAGCATTTACTTAAGGAGGAAAGAAGACTTAGTGCCTGTTTGGATGAGTTTATTTTAGTAGAGTTTTTGTCAGCAGAGCTTTTTTTAGAAGAGTTTTTCTAAAAAGTCAATTGATTGTTTGGCTGTCAATTGAAAAAATAGCTTTTTTGAAAGAACTTCATACAGTAGACTGTTTGGCATCATAAAAATAAAAAACACTTTTATTAATTTTAACTATATTTTATTTTATAATAAAATTATTTATGCATATAAATAATATTTAAATTATATTAAACAATATGTAACGCACAATATATATTAGGTGTACATTTGATTTGAAATAATTCAACTACTATTATCTCTAACAACTATTTAAATTCTAA
>JAOQMR010000005.1:31882403-31893382 GCA_027563865.1 Erythroxylum pelleterianum
TCTGCTTTTCATATAACTTCTTTTTGTTCATCATCAAAATTATTTAATGCGTAAAGTCAATTTTGACTTAACATTATGTACAAATATTACCAACATCAATCATAATATAATGAAAAGGTAAATGATAACAATATTACAGAATATAAATTACCTCAAAATTTTATGACCTAAAGTCCAGTCATTATTAATATAATCTGCCGTCATCGCCATATAAGGCTTCTTTTAGAAATAAATTGTCCACATGTCTATTATAATGGCAATATGTCCTTTAATACTTGACAATGTTTTTAAAATTTATTTCTTCTTATTCTCATATATCTTTATAATGTACTTCTTCAATATATTCTGACTTGGGAACTTGAAGGTTGGTTGTAGTGAGTTGTAATGCTTCTTAATCTTTTGGTATCAACTATAGATAGTAGATGTTTATCACTAATTACCATAGAAGCTATCAAAAACTTTGATCTATTGTTGTCATAAGATGTTCCATCTATTGTTGTCCTAATATCATCTTCCTTCTACTATACGAATCCACATATCTCTTTAAATGTGAGGTTTCATCTTTTGAACTCTCGACCAACATCTTTTGACAATATTTACAGTCGCCTTTTCTTCTCCATCCATCAATCTATTCTTATTAACGTAATTCCAAACTTCACTTTTCAATTGACTTCGAGTTGAATTTCTATCTTCACTTAGTATGGGATTAGAAGTTTTCACTTTTATCTTTGGTACTAGATTACAACTCTCTGCTGAAGAAATATGCTTAATCTATCTAAAACAATCAAAATATAAATTATATGTTATTCATAATCATAATTGAATAACATTATGATTAATATATATATAATTCATAATTATAATCAGTTAAGCAAATAATCAGTGACTTACACTACATATATGTGATTGTGTAAGTTACTGTGATTATGTCACAAACACACACGAACGTGTGTATATAATTGTGTAAGTTTGCAAATGTGTATGTGACCGTGTAAGTCACTATATGTTTAACAGACTTACAAGATCACATACACATGCTCGTGTATGTTTGTGACACAATTATAGTGACCGTGCAAGTTCGCGAAAACACCTCGCCAACAGTAACAATCCCAAAATCCAGTATTTCACAAAATATTGTGTGTATTTTACCTTGCTAGTGGTGGGTGGTGAAGATAAACCAAAAAACATTACGACAAGGCAATTGGGAAGTGAGGCAGTGGGCGACGATGCAAAAGGACCGTTGCGACTGGAGGAGGAAGGGTGAGCCAGGTGGTGACTAGCAATTGGAGTGACGAAGGGGTGGCAATTGCTGAGGCTTGAGCTGGCATTGACTACTGTGACTAGTGAGAGAGAGAGAGAGAGAGAGAGAATTATAAGTGAGAGAGGTGAAGAGGAAGAAATAAATCTAAAGCAAAACAACGTCGTTTTGCTTCATCTACTTAATTGATTTTGGCTTAAAACAACGTTGTTTTGCTCATTAATTTAGTTCTCGAGAACTAGCCCAAGGCCTAGTCAACTTGGGTTGGGTCGGGCTAGTCCTAGTCTATTTTGCCATCCCTTAAAGATAAGGAGGTCAATACACTTTCCAAACTAATATATGCATACATGCGTGCCGTTGCCATGTAAGTATGAAGTTAATTTATAAAAGAAAGTAATAATTAAAAGAATAAAGAACACCTTAAATTAAAGTTAATCTTTTTTTCTTAAATTAAAAGAAGAATGTGAAATTTCTATAAAATTTATTATTCCTCCTCAACTATATAACTTTTAAATATTCAAACAACACTTTTGTAGTGATTAAAAATTATAGGAGAAATACTTTAAACATTTGATGCCTACCTGAAAATTTTAGACTATATTCAAAATAATAAATAATTATTTTTATAAATTATAAATTTAATTATTTTTTTAATTATTGGTAGAAGTAGAACCAAAACCCCCTAATAAAATTATAATTAGACAACACATGAATAAAATAGTATTAATAAAGCATTAACCTTTGGTACAAATAAAAACATTTTTCATTATGAACTTTTCAAAAAAACATATTTTGGATAACAAGAACTCATTGCTAATATATGATTAAAAAAAGAAAAAAAAAGGAAGGCCATAATTTCATTTTTCTTTTCCCAGAGGTTTTTGTTTTATTTATTTAGCGTAGTGAAAAAAAAGGGCCAAAAGTGGTTTTCTATTCTCTTCAGCCCTAAAGTGCCTTCGAATCCATTGGATCCAAAAGCGCGAAGTATTTGTCTCTTTCCGTAAGAGGACTCGGAAAAATTAGGGTTTCTGTTAAGCAACTAAGAGAGAGTACTTTCCCTCTTTCGATTTTCGTTCTCCTTCAACTAAGGTTCGGCCCCACCCTCTTGCTCGTTTTCGGCTTAAGGTGCTTTGCGTGTTTCTTTTCGTGAGTTTAGTGGATTTTGTTTATCTGCTTCTACTAATCATTTATTACTTGTTGGGTAGTTTCGTTTTCAGTTAAACTTCCTATCTTTATGTGTTTTTGATAAAATGAAACAATTCAATGACTGTTCTTTCTGTGAAAATCTTTCTCGTAATGGAAATGGCTTGGAAGTTCTTGTTTTACTTAAACGAATTGTAGGATTGGGGATTATTGAACCATTCATGCTGGTTCTATTTGGGGTTATATCAACTTCGCTCCTATGCATTAATTTAGGGTGATTATGCTTGAAATTGTTGGAGATGGATTTGGTTTAAACGAGCGTGGGGAAATGTGTTGAGTCGCCAGATGATTGAAGCTGAATTATTATTATCTTAATTAATTGGGTATTTAACGGTGTACCTCTTTTTTTTTTCTTTTTTTTTTTCGACGGAGCAAAACATCAGAACATAGAAGAACTTAATAATTCCAGTCCCATTTAAGTTCCTGGTGATCTAGGAGTTGCTAGAGGGTAGATTTGCAATTTTTGGTTGAACACTCTCCAAGTTGATGTAATGTGTTGATTTCCTTTAAAACTTGTATTGACAGGCTAAGACCCAAATTCAGACTGCAACTTTCTGTTTTATTTGGAAAAGATACTGATCATGTTGATTGTTTTATTATAACTGTTAAAACAATTTCTTAATGAGTTGAAATCAATCACTCTAAAATCTTGCACTTACTTCTTTGCTAGCTTACTAGTGTATTAATATAAGCCTTAAGCGTTGAAAAGTTTCCATGTGTTGCTCATTTTGATTATTTTACTGTATAATATTATGGTTGATGATGCATAGCAATCACGTAGTTCTTTTTCTCATTTCTTATCTTTTTCCTTCCTTTTCTTCTTTTTTTTGGGTGGAGAAACTGTTCCAGATGTATAATTAAACAATAAACTTCCTGTTGATTTTGTGCCGGTGCCACTGTCTAGATTTCAAGAAATTCTTTTCGTCAATGTTTGCGTTTTTTTCACCTGATGAGCATTTTCATCCATCCATCCTCTTGGTTATAGTCGTAATACTCTCTTGCCTGTCTCGTTAACTACTGTTACTTTCTCATCATTCATTAATTGGTTATCATTCGCATTTCAAATCCTTGGATCCTTATCTTATGGAAGAAATTCACTCGAGATTCTTACTCTTCAACTCCTTTTGGCCTCTCATTTTGTTTCCACCTTTCCCTACTTGTACTCTTCCTTTTGTGAATGCTTCTGGCTTCTGTGCTTCTTTCACAGTTGCCTTGCAAGCTTGTTTTCTTAGATACGTAACATGCCGAGGGCAAGAGCAAGTAATGTGGCAGCTGATAACCAAGATGTGACCGAAAACCCTGTGGAACCTGAAGAACAGGTTGACCTTGATGACGAAAATGATCCTGAAGAGGCAATGGAGGAAGAAGTTGAATATGAGGAAGTAGAGGAAGAGGAGGAAGTTGAAGAGATAGAGGAAGAGGTGGAAGAGGAAGTGGAAGAAGAGGAAGAAAATGAAGAGGCTGATACTCAAAGGATCTCTGATGCTGAAGAGGAGGAAGATGAAGAGAAAATACATGCAGAGCTTCTTGCGCTTCCCCCTCACGGATCAGAGGTGTACCTTGGTGGCATTTCTCGTGATTCTTCTGTGGAGGATTTGAGAGACTTTTGTACATCCATAGGAGAAGCTGTGGAGGTCAGTCCCATTGATTGTCTTTATTTATCTCTGTCATACTTAGAAAGTCTAAAGTTGGTTATATATTGGCATCAGGTAAGAATCATGAAGGGAAAAGATTCAACTGATGCAAATGGCTATGCTTTTGTAACCTTCAGAACAAAGGAATTGGCTTCAAAGGCCATCAAAGAGTTGAACAACACTGAATTCAAGGTAGCATTTCATGGTTCCTTTTCTAACAAAAGATCTTAGCTTTGTGGATCACCTTAGTTTTATGCTTGAGAAACTAGATGTGGGTTTGCATTTATTGGTTGGTTCCTTATATGCTGTTTGAAAAATCTTCAGGGCATTTCGGGCCCAATTTGGAGTATCTTAGTCTTGGTTGTTTTTTTGTTTGTCTTAATTGAAATTTTCCCTTTTCAGGGTAAAAAGATAAAGTGTTCAACGTCTCAAGTTAATCATCGATTATTTATTGGTAATGTTCCGAGGACTTGGGGAGAGGAAGATATGAAGAAAGTTGTCTCCAAGATTGGTCCAGGAGTTATTTCTCTGGATCTATTGAAGGCACGTTTGCTGCCCTATTCCCTACTTTCATATTGTGTATGCAATAATTCACCATGCACTATAGTAATAGCTTGAGTTGTTCTTTTGGTTTATTTCTACTGAGTTCCATATTTTCACTCTCATAGGATCCACAAAACTCCAGTCGTAATCGCGGGTTTGCTTTCATTGAGTATTATAATCATGCATGTGCAGAATACTCTAAAAAAAAGATGTCAACCCCAGATTTTAAACTTGATGATAATTCTCCAACTGTGAGCTGGGCTGATCCTAAAAATGCAGGTTCTTCTGCAGCCTCTCAGGTATTTCATATCACTATCTTTCTTCTCCTATAAAATTGCCATTATTTACCATTGGAAGTGAAATTCCATAGAACATTTTTGCTTGAAGTATGTTCTTCTTGTTAATCTTTGTGGTGCTGTTCTTATTCTTTCATGTACTACTTCTGGGTCTTAACGTATGATCGTAGAACTTCATCAGATGTTATTTTGCATGTTCATCTACTTGATAGACTTGGTTATGGTTATGAATCGTGTAGCTAAGCCATTGAGTGTTTAGCTCAGTGTGAGTGCTATTATATTTCTACTCTCTCCACCAAGGTTTGAGCCTTGATTGACATAGTTGGGGGATTTAGGTTTTGGGGATATTTGGCCCCTTAGGCCCAATGAATGAAACCAGAAAAAATGTCTCTCATCCTATGATAGATTATAATTTGGAGTTGATTGTTTTATGATGTCTCCTTTGCAGTTTTGCAATATCTTTTGGGGGATTTAGGTTTCGGGGATATTTGCCCCATTAGGCCCAACGAATGAAACCAGAAAAAATGTCTCTCGTCCTGTGACAAATGATAGATCATAATTTGGAGTTGATTGTTTTATGATGTCTCCTTTACAGTTTTGCAATATCTTCTTGTATACTGTAAATTTTATGCATAGAATTTTTAACTTAGAGAAGTTATTTGAGTTTTATTTTGTGAATTCATGCAGGTTAAGGCAGTTTATGTGAAGAATTTACCAAGAGATATTACTCAGGAACGTTTAAAACAGTTGTTTGAACGTCATGGAAAAGTTACAAAGGTGGTTCTTCCGCCTGCAAAAGCAGGACATGAAGAGAGCAGATTTGGTTTTGTGCACTTTGCTGAGAGGTCAAGTGCAATGAAAGCATTGAAGAACACAGAGAAATATGAAATTGATGGTAGCTTCTCCTGTTTTAACATGTCCACTTTGGATAAGTTGATTTGTTGATTCTAATTGTTTACTGGCTGTTTGCAGGTCAAGTTTTAGAGTGTTCCCTTGCCAAGCCTCAAGCAGATCAGAAGTCCTCCGGTGGAACAAACTCACAGAAGGCAGTCTTGCCTCAAACTTATCCACCTCGCCTTGGCTATGGCTTAGTTGATAATCCATATGGTGCTTTGGGTGGAGGATATGGTACTGCTGGCTTTGCACAAGTAAGATGATTTATTTATGCCAGATCTATAGAAGTTTGTTTCATTGTTGAAACAATGAGTTTGGCTCTTTTGATTGTTTTATCTTTGTGAATTTTTAAAATCTTCAGTTTTGCACTTGAAATTATTTTTGTTAACAAAAGCAAATTTTTGCAGCCAATGATCTATAGAAGTGGACCAACTCCTGCGGGGATGGCAATGATGCCAATGCTCTTACCTGATGGAAGAATTGGATATGTTTTGTAAGTTCTAATTTCATTGCTGTGTTCCTATTTGTCTTATTGTCTTTCATCACTTGCGATGCTTGGCATACCTGGAATATGAAGATTAAGCTCCATTTCTGGAAGTTCCCTCCTGATAAAAATGAGGCTGCCAAAACTTGAATTGTTAAACATGAGAAAGAAAAATTCAACCTTAATGCATCCCAAGCACATGCAGCACGATGCTTGGGATCCTTTGACAATAATGTAATTTCTTTACAGCTGATACTGGGGTGTGAAAAATCCTACTATTTGTTTTGTTCTTTTGCACTTATGAACGATTGTCAGTTGGAAGTTGTCCTTATCTATTTTCTGGAATTTTCTTTTTATGTTTTATTATCTGTAGGCAACAACCTGGAATGCAATCGCACCATCAACCACACCATCGTGGTGGCAGATCAGGTGGTTCTGGCAGCTCAGGTGGTGGAAGACGTGGAAATGATAGTAGCCGAGGCCGCAGTCGGTATAATCCATACTAAGTGCTGGAAGGGCATAGATATAGCTGATTGACTTTAGTTATCTGGTGATTGAAGAAAACCTTGCCTGCTCTCAAGCAAGCATGAAGAAGTCTAATAGCTGAATGACCCGCAACTGAAAGTAACGCATCCACGAGCAAGAAAAAGGATGCACTAGATGTAATGGCTTTCTTGCAGCTATGTGTGTTATTTGAGCTTTGAAGCTAGAGTTTGATGGTTACTGTCAAGGATGATCAATATAAAACAGATTTGTCTGTTTCGTCCATCTAGTACCAGGGTACATTTTCTGATTATGATTTAAATGTGTATTTCCAATTCAATTCCTAATAGTTGCTTTGTTATTGCATAGCTTCACCACCTCCCATTTGTGTTGAAATTTGACATTCTTAAAGAGTTCAATCAACGTTCTAATCTTGTACGTCTTAAGCTTTGCGCTTTAAGTCAATTAGTTGGGTGAAAGCCAAGACTATTGTTTCACAACTTGTTCGGTAAGTGGTTGTTTATCCCCAAGTCTGGATTTTTTTTAAGGGGATGTATTGTCCAGGTCATATGGTTTCTAGGTGAAGGACTCGAGTGTCATGACCCTTGATAAGCTTGAAGCTCTCAATGCATTCGAGATTAAAGATCTTTACTGTTGCTCAAGCTTAGCTTGACGTTATGGATCAGATGTCATCTTTTCACATGAAGTATTCTGACAGGCTTCTTCACTGAAACAAAATAGACAAACGGATATATATTTTCTGAATCTGAATCACGATGAAAATTCTGAAATCACTATCCTGAGACCATTCTTAGAAATTGATCACAGAATAGTCTTATCGGTAAACTATTGCCATACTACTACAGTGCGGAAATATGCAAGGGGATGGGATGTAACTGTTTAGCGTCTATGATGCAGAGACAATTAGATTGGCTGAAGTATACCATTAACACAACAACGATTTCTCATAGCCGAAACCTCCCTCTCTCGTTTAAGATACTTGATCAAAAATCAACCCTGAGGCGAATCAAACATTTGATGTGTCAAATCTTGCCATAGCCTTCAAGAAGAGCTAAGAGTTAAATTTATGAAAGAACAAAAAAATAGGCCTACAACCAACTTTAGTTCCTCAATTTACGTGCGTGTAAACAAATAGTCAAGCATCAAGAACAACTAATTGTTGCATTCCTCACAAGGAATGGCAAGAACAAAGAACCATTGAGAGAAATATCACTAAAAAACAACTAATTGTTGCATTCCTCACAAGGAATGGCAAGAGCAAAGAACAATTGAGAGAGATATCACTAAATCAACAACAGAGAGGGCATTGTATCAAACCATTCTCGTTGCACTGACCACATTTCACCATCTTCTTTCTCTCCACGTCCAGCATTTTGCAACTTCCGTTGCACTTCATGCACATCAAAAACCTGACTCCAGCACAACCTTCACATTCTCCGTTGAGGCCTCTTGGGACTCCATCAAATAAAATTCCCAATTTGCCTTCTTCCTCCAGCTTCACCACCTGATCAGCACCGCCTATCAACCTCCCCTTAACAAACAAAAGTGGAACTTTCACTTCCCTTTTTCCTAGTAACACTCTTAACTCTTCCTTAAACCCAGAATCCATTGAAATATCTCTCTCAATCAGGAGAATACGATGTGACTCAATGATTGATCTAACAATGTTGCAATCCTCAAATGTTTTTCTGATTCCTCTCAATGTAGTAGTGTAAACAACAACTGCATTTTCCCCACCAGGAGGGCATTTCTGCTCAAAAGCCTCGAGAATCAGTTCCAAGTCTCGCGAGTTCTTTAACGTTTGGGATCTAGGAGTAGCAGAAATTATCCGTTTAATCTGCTCTCCTTCGTCAAACAACTCTTTCTCGTACAACGCAACTAGTTCCGGATCAAACAAAGGACTAAAACTTCTACTCCTAGAAGAAACCCCAGAATCGCCACTAAACGTCTCGAGTTTGGGTCCAACAGGAGTAGATGCTTTCATAGGATAGCTTAATCTCATCACTGCCTTAGAATTCCCAGAAGAATTTTTCCCTTTCAAAAACGGGGCGGGGCTAAAATCCGGTAATCTCTTCACCTTATTCTCTTTACCGCCAAAGGTTTTGGCTTTCCTGGGAGAACCAATATGATTCAAGAACTTCAACGGACTTCTGGCATCCATTTGAGCAACCCCAAGAATTAAAGCTCTTGTATTGGGGCTTTTCTTGAGCTGACTCGAAACGGGCACAACCTCTTCAAGATCACCCATGAGTTCACAAGCGTCAATCACCTCTGGCTCATCTCTAGGAGGAGACCTTCGTTGCTTTCTCTTAATCTCTTCAACCATGTCCTTAATGGGCATTTCTTCTTCAACTTGTTGAACTTTCAGATGTCGTTGTCGTTCATTGTTGTCGAGTTTGAGAGCACCATAGGTTGAGGAAGTGAGAGAGACGACGTGGTTAACGTAGTCACCGTCATTGTTGAGGATGATATCCCGGTGAAACTCCTTCTTCAAAAGCTTGGAAGAAGCACAGCCCATATTGGTTAGAGTGTGCCGTGTGCGACTTGCTCTGTTTTTGTTGTGCCGTGTTCCTTTCTTCAGGAAGTTGACAATACAAAGAGACGAGCAAGTTTGTGGGAACTGCGATTTTTCTTAACCGTTGTTTGTGTCCGCAACGGGCCCCAACGGTCAAAATTTTCGAACATATTTTGGTTGTTTGTCTGAAAGGCCCTCTCGGTTTCGGGTTTCTTTTATATTTCGTGTTTGGTCCCCTTGCCGTACATTGTTTTTACTTTTCTGCCATTGTTTTTAATCTTTGCCCAAAAACAATTAGAAATAGCTCAATTTTTAATTGGAAATTCACTCACTTAACATCGTGCTTAAGAAAAATAAGAATTTTGTGTTTTCTATAATATTATTATATGCGTAATTCAATAAAATATTAAATATGAAAAATACATTTTGAATCTCAACATTTACAACAGAATATATAAGAAATCATAACATTTTAAAACATTCAAACAAACCTTAAGTGGATAAAAAATTTAACGGAATTAAATTTTTTTCAGTTAATATTGTTAATATTGACGTGATATTATTTTTTATTTTAACAGAAAGTAAATATCACTATCATGTAATAAGTAGGATTTATAATCTAAAATATATAAAAGTGGGTTCTCTGCCTTGTAACAATGCCCATTTGTGATTAATTTAAAAAAATTAATTACATACATGACAGTCAAGCCCACTTTCTATTTAAAAAATAAAAACAACATCAGTATTGATGTAGTATTTAATTGACCTGAAGTTAATCTTGTCAAATTTTTTGTCTACTTAGGATATATATTATGAACGTTTTGAAAATGTTAAGGTTCAATTTTGAATTCTTCAAGATGTTAAATTTTAAGTTGTATTTTATTGTAAGCGTTGAAGTATTTTTTTGAAAAATCGTAAGCGTTAGAACTTAGAAGTTTAAAATGCACTTTTGTACAAAAATTAAGTAAACCTTGCGTGACCTATTGTCCATCTTAGTCTTTTATAGTTAACTTAAAATCCCTTAATGAAGAGATGAGAATGTGAATGCAACATTAATTTTCTAATCTTTTTTATTTGGTTATTGGAAATAGATAAAATAGGAAATAAAAACTGGAATAAATTTTAAATAATCTTAAAATTTTATTTTTAAGAGTGTGGATATAACTTGGAATCAAATATCAAGAATAATAAATAAAAATTTGTGAAAATAAAATAGGATTCTCCTTTGGTGCTCTTTCGATGCGATCTCTTTGTTCTTTCTCTTCTTCGTATTTAACTGAATATCTCTCTTCCTCTCGATGTTCATGTCATGACTCGAATGGACACGGGAAATCCAAAAATCGAAGTCCTTATGCAACGTTTGGTTGATCTCTTCGTTGGTAGAGACAAATGACAGGGACAAAAAATCCTGTGTCTGGTAGTGTTTGCTTGTTGTCCTAACCTATTTTTGTTCTGTCTCCAGAGCACAGGAATAGAAATTTTTTGTTCCTTCCAAGACTATGGTACAAGATTTCTTGTCCCGAGGACATAAACAAAACACATAAGTAACTTCCAGAAATACCCCTCCTCCCACATAAGCAATTTTTATTCTTAATTATATTATTAAACTCATCATTCATCATTCATCATCATCATCATTATTATTAAT
>JAOQMR010000005.1:31916870-31933108 GCA_027563865.1 Erythroxylum pelleterianum
TGTTCTTCAGTCTCTTGAGCTTGTCCACATACTGGACACTTATCCTCGACATCAATATGTCTCTTCGTCAGATTGGATCTGCAAGGGAGAGCTTGTCTCAACAAACTCCAGATAAAAAATTTGATTTTACCTAGAACTTGCAACTGCCACAGTTTGTCCCAAAGAAAGCCATCGTCTCTTAGAGCCAGATCTGCCGCCTCCATGCCCATGCAATATCCTTCCTTCACTAGATACTCGCCTTTAGCGTTCCGAACCCACACCCACTCATCCTTGCGTCCCGAGAAGCTGAGGGGTATTTGGAGAATAAGATCAGCATCTCGTTGATCAAAAGATGCCCTGATCTTGTCTACATCCCACCGCTGATCATGAATTAAATGGGACACATATTGAAGATGCGATCTGGGTGGTGTTTGTATATACGAGTCATCCTCATCCATTAGCCATGGGTCCCTCCATATATGAATTTGATGTCCATCACCGACTCGTCTTCGGCAACCAGGAATAAGGATCGTCTTGGCCTGATGGATGCTTCTCCAAATTTGACTCAGATTGGTACCCAATTCTGCTGAAAAGAAATCGGTCTTTGGGAAATACCTAGCTTTAAGAATGGTTGCTGTAGTTGATTCTGGGTATTTGAGTAGACGCCATCCTTGTTTTGCCAACAGAGCCAAATTAAACTGCCTCAGATCCCGATAACCCAAACCTCCATAAATATTTGGTATAGCTAATCTCTGCCATCTTAGCCATCTAATACCCTTATGTTCACGTCCACCATTGTGCCAGAAAAATCCATTCATCATCCTTTCCATCTCTTTACAAGTATCCATCGGTAGTAAAAACAGGGACATAAGATAGTTCGGCATAGCCTGTGCCACTGTCCTCAGAAGTATATCTTTACCAGCTTTGGACAGAATTTTTGCCTTCCATCCGTGTAACCTCCTTGTAAGCTTCTTGACCACCTAGTGAAAGACTTGACGTTTATCTCGACCTATAACCGACGGCATACCCAAATAGTTATTATGTCCTGCAATTTCCGTAACTCCCAAAACTTGACAGATCGTATTCTTCACAATAGGTGTAGTATTTGGAGAAAACGAGACTCCAGACTTGTCAAAATTTACTTTCTGACCGGACGCAGTCTCATACTGCTGTAGAATAGTTTTCAAGTTTGTTGCCTCCTCTTGAGTAGCCCGAACAAAAAACAAAGCGTCATCTGCAAAAAATAGATGAGATACCGGAGGAGCACCTTTTGCAATTCTATTTCCATGAATGTGTCTTTGTGCTTGCAACCGTTGTAAACTAGCTGAAAGTCCCTCTGCACATAGAATGAACAAATAAGGAGACAATGGGTCTCCTTGGCGCAATCCACAACTAGGAATCAAAGGCTCGTATTCTTCCTGCCCTCGAATGAAAAAGTATGAGACCGACGTGACTATGTTCATAATCTTCGACACCCAAACATCAGTGAAACCCAGCTTTATCATGATTTGCCGCAAAAACTCCCATTCAACTCTGTCATACGCCTTACTCATATCAGTCTTCAATGCTAGGTAACCCATTTTTCCTTGCGTTTTCCGCTTTAGAGAGTGAAAAATCTCATAAGCTACAATGATGTTATCGGTAATTAACCGATTAGGGACAAAAGCACTCTGCGTGTCCGAGATAATTACCGGCAGAACCTGTTTCAATCGATTGGCAAGTGCTTTGCAAACTAGACGATCCGTGACATTACTCAATGAAATCGGCCTCAAATCCGCTATCATCTCCGGCGCTTTCTTCTTTGGGATAAGAATGATGTTAGTTTTGTTTTTTTCCAGGCATTGGCGCATCTCCATTCAATGTTCTTAAACATGCTCTAGTGACCTCCTGCCCAACGATATCCCAATAAGTTTGGAAGAAACCCGGATTGAAACCATCTGGCCCTGGTGATTTATCAGGGTGCATAGAAAATAATGCCTGACACACCTCCTCTACAGTGTATGGTGCCATTAATAATTCGTTTTGAAGAGAGGTTACCTTTCGAGCCACATTGTTCAGAATCAGACTGGTGTCCCCACATGATGAAGTGAACAGTTTTTGATAATAATCTAGTAACATGTTCGGTAAACCTGATTCCCAGTTAATCCATTCCCCACTAGTATTCTTAAGTTTTGAAATGAAGTTTTTCCGATGCTTGTGAGAGGCCATAATGTGAAAAACTTTTGAGTTCGAATCCCCTTCGGCAAGCCAGTGTTGTTTGGATCGTTGTTTCCAATAAATTTCTTGCTGTAAGAGAATATCACCATATTGCTTTTCCAGATCTCGTAATTTTTCCCTATTTAATATCGGCTGACGACGCACCCATGCCATTCGTTGTTTAATCACAGTTAGCTTGCGATGAAAAGCTTGTTTAGACGCTGTTGCCCATAGTTGTAGTTCTTCAGAGCAAGACCGGAGTTTATCTTGTAGAGAACGATCAAAATGCTGCGTCCAGCTTTGATTGATTCGTTGTCGACAAGCATCTTCTACAGTCCAAGCATTTTCAAACCGAAAGCGACGTTGGACGTACTTCTGCCATTGAATGCCCAAGGATAGAAAAAGTGGTAGGTGATCAGAGGATGTAGCTTGTAAAACATAAACTTTTGCTATCAAAAAAAGTGAAGACCACTCAGCAGTCCCAACCGCCCTATCCAGCTGTTCCCTTACAAACTCAATTTCAGATCGTCGATTCTCCCAAGTAAACATAGGACCCTCAGCCCCCAAATCATATAGTTGACATTCCATGAGCGCCTGGCGAAAACCCTCCATTAGTGGTCGAGGATGAGGATGCTGCCCCTGCTTCTCTGAAGGAAACATGATGTCATTAAAATCGCCAATAACACACCACGGTAAAGCTGAGTTGTGTTACATGATGTTTGTTACTTAACTGGTAATCTAGGTCAAGGTATATTTCTTAGGGTTGATAATGATCTCTTGTTATATACATATTATGATTCCAACTAGGCAAGTTGTCATCTTACCTGTCAATCCTTAACTGGTTATTTTGTCATGCTTGGTCGTTTCTCAATTTCATGGAAGACTAAGAAGCACCTGCTTGTTTCACGATCTTTTGTTGAAGTTGAATACAAATTGATGAACACCAATATATGTGAATTGAAATGGTTGAAAAGTCTTTTACAAAATATCAACATGCATAAGTAATGAGATTGTATCGGGATAGCCAAGCAGAGTTTAATATTGCAAAAAACTTGACTGCCAATTTATCCGTGATGAACTCTTATCAAGAAACATTGCTAACATGCATAACTAATTGATGTTTTGACCAAAGCTAGGAATATTGTAAATATTAGTATAATTTGTCATTAAACAAGTATATATTTAGGTGATATTCTTTGAATATATTTAGGAATTTTGTCAAATATAGTTGTAGAGCTTGCGAGGCTAAGTCTTAGCTCTTATATATTGAGTGTTTATCTAATTGAATGAGGGACATAAAACGTTCCCATAAAATACATACAGTCCAAATTACGATACAGTCCAAAATGATTTTTGTTTAAGAGAAATAAGATTCAATGATAAAAAGTGTAAGATTGAAAGTTTAGGAATGTTTGCTATTGTTTTCTAAAATTGGCTCAAAGGACTTCTAAGTAGATCAGAGTAGGCCAGTCGTGGACGTGGTGGACTAGAAAGCGGGCAATTATTTTGTCTCCATCCCTCACTTTGCTTAGGATATGGTGCCCCACACTCACTTTAACTAGATTCATCCATTAGATTTCCCCTTGTTTGAACGCGGTAAAGCGAAGCCAATTTTGAAAAATGAGCTTCTAGAGGCCCATTTACATAGCTTTATTCTCGAAAACACGATTTGAGCTTCTAGAACGCGGACACTACTTTGATATAATATCATGCAGACAGAAAAGAACGGGTCTCTATGGCATGACATGATATAAACTAAGCTGCTTCGACCCGCATTAATTCATTGGACCACAATTTTTGTCTCAACTTAGCCTTTGGTTAAGTCTGCCTATACCCTTTAGCGAGCTTTAAAATTGTAGTAGATGCTAGTTTGAGTACCTTCAAAATGAAAGACTTTAGAGAGATCACCCAAGTCGTTAAATGATTGTCTTACGTTTCTACTTTCCTGTGGTATTCTAACTTTGTTGATAAATTATGTAACCGTACTGTTCAGTGATTGATTGCCTATTCAGAAAGTAAATTTAGATAATGTTTCTCCTTCTCCTTGGGATTCTATTTCTGATTCAGTGGGGTTGCTTAAGCAGATTGGTCTCCTCAGCTTCCATTGTCCCTTTTTTTTTGTTTATTTTTGCCGATTTACGACTCGTATAAAAGCACCGGCTTACGAGGCGGCTTGATTTTTAGTGGGGAGAAGATAAGCCCTACGCCACAAAACTGTACTTTGACGGAGTAGAAAAAGCGACAGAAAGAGTGCGGTAATTGTGGACTTCTTAACTACTTAACAAGTGATATATTTGGAAGGATCGAAGCATTTATTGAACAGTGGAAACTCAAGTCTAAGTTCGATACGGTTTCCTCGTAGTTCACATAATTAATGAACAAGAAGTCAGATGATGTTCCTAATTCTCATTCAACGTTTGTATTGTATAAATGGAACGATCAATTAGTAAGTCGAGAAAACTTCCAGTTCATGTTTTTCAAAACCTGGGCTGTGGGGCAGAGTCCTGTCCTGTAAGTTCAAAGTCAGATAAAGTTTTCATTTTATCTCCATCAGGAGGTTAATTTTCTCATGTTTTACCCTCCCTGTCAGTCTTTACATATGTAGTCGTAACTTTTCAGCTATACATTAATATATTTGAGTTGGAAATTTGGGTGTAATTTTTATATTCTAATACATTTTTTTGACCAAAAGACAGACAGGGAATGGAGATTTTTTGGTCTAATTACGTGGAAGAATGACTTTTTATCCTGTCAAATTTTCAAACAAACGCTAGATCCTACCTCACGCACTTCCTTTTTTCTTACTATAAATAATAATTAAATTATCAAAAGACCACAACAGATTGTTTGACGAGGGTACTTACGTTTACATTCTATGAAAAGTTGTACTATATCATAAATCTATTTTTTTTTATTAGACCAAGGTCTCTACAGGCGGATTTAGTAATTAATCCTCTCACTGATCTGTAGGCACCTCACAAAATTGGACAACTGACCCAAGAATTTAAGGCTACTTTATACCCAAAGCTAATGATCGAACCCCTAACCTTTGGTTAAGGATGAATGAGTCCATTTCACTCAACCACACCTCTTAGAATTATCATAAATCTATTTATACTTCTGTTTATATAAATTGTTGACGTAAACTTTACTAGAAAACTATATTAATTAGGCTGAATATTCCAAAAATATTTATTTCAGCTATTTACTCCTTTTAGGTTTATACTTCAATATCCTAATTAAAATAAATTCTTTAAGCTCAATTTATTTATAAAACATATATTTAAAAAATATATTATAATAACATATATGATAATTATTTTAATATGACTATTTTAGAGTTCAGTGCTTAAATTTTAATTTTTTTAATTGAGTTGTCAACTTTTTAAAACTTTAACAATTCAATTCAAAATTATTTTTGATGATGTAACGTGTCTATTAAATATCACGTGAATATCCATCAATTAACTACGGCAATAAAAACTAATATTTTGAATTGAATTGTTAATATTTTAAAAGGTTGTTATTCAATTAAAACATTTGAAAAATTGCCAATGAATTGAAAAAATATCAAAAGATTGAGTACTTTAAGATTTGTTATCTTCAAATATTGAATATAGATTTTTTTAAAAAATAACTCAAATAATATAATAATATAACTATTTAATAAATGTTTGGAAAAGTAGAAAGGCCTTGTATGTTGGAATTTGATGAAAGACCGTTGAGAAAAAAAATATAAAAAATGGATACTTATGAATTATGATTTGGAAAATTACAAATTAAAAAGAAAATTGATATAAAGATGAAGGAGTTGGGATTAAAAAAATAATAAACAAATGACTAGTCACGACGTTTTTGTAATTAAGAAAGGGATCATCAAACAATATTCATAAATAATAGAGCTAAAAGGAATGGATAGCCTTTTTAGAGCTTATTTTACTATATATATAATGTTAAATACCTTTATAAATTCATTCCAATGAAGTAATACTAAACATCAGGAATTTTCTTTTTACCGTTAATAAAAAATATGTTTAAGATAGTTGAAGGTTTGAAAGCACATCAAGTTTCAGAATCCAAATCTGAGCTTAAGATTATAGAGCTATGACTTGAAAAGAAACAGTGTAAATGAGATGGATCCTCCACATTATCTGTCAGATTGTCATGATATGGGTGGATATTAGTCCATAACACAAATGAGAAAAGCTGGCTCATCTGCAAAATTATTGACCTGAACCTGATACACACAGACACGCCACATGATTGCTGTTCCTACGCAATCTCCACAAAACTCCCAGGAGTTACAACACATCCACCTTAATTTCAGGGCCTGCTTCTTCTTTAAAGGTCAACCCTCCACACCCTCGATCTGCCCAACAGCTCACATCTCTTTTAACTCAAAATTTTAGTTATATTCCAACACACTTTTTTTTTTTGTTTTGGGTCTTTCAGGAAGTGTCTATTGGATCGAAATCGGTGACTAATTCTCCTTCACGGTACTGATACATCCCTTTCGGAGGCTGCCGTTGGTCCAAGAGTTTGCTGCATTCTCAAAGACAGAGATCGAATCCGGAACCTCTTGGTTAAGTGATGAGGGTATGCACCACCCACATCAACCCACTGAGTTTTCCAACACACTGATACTACAAAGAAGTTGAGCTAATTTTCTCTACTACTACTAGATAATAATAATAATAATAATAAAGGTTTAATATGTTAAAACACGATGTTCCATGTTCTAGCAGAGAAAATACTAGACCACAAAAGATGATAATTCCCCTGATTTTTTAATTTTGAGACTATTTTGAATCTAAATAAATCTCCAAGAACGATTTCATGCTCTGCTACCTTAATTTCATTTTGGCGAAATGTACCAATCTAAATAAAAAAGAAATGATTTATTTTATTAATAAATTAAGATTAGGAGTGAAAATGAAATCTGAGTGGGCAAGATAAGGGAAGTGGTGAGAGATTTGGAAGACTCTCTAATATATATATATATATTCTACAACTACTTCTAATCAAGGAACCTAACCAAAATGAAAAAAAATAATTGAGTCACAGTTATTCCAAAATTGATATGGTTAGTTGACCACATATGATTCTCATGATCGTACACAAAGATGATTAACAAAGAAGTGGCTTAAGCGTATCGCTTAAGACACTTAATTAAGAAAGGCATGAACTGTTCATTGAAGCTCGGAGGCTCGTCGATAATAATTATTATTAGGAAAAGATACAATGCCATTTGAACAAACATTATGTTAAACAAAATATTAAATTCTACAAAAATATAAAAAGGAGGAGGAGGAGGAGTTTTGAATCCGCTACCTAACGCATGACGCATAAAATCAACGTGTCCTACAATCGCTTTCGGTTTTTACTTCCACATAAAAATTTCACACCCTTTTTATTTTCCTAGGATTAGGAAACAAACAGACTAACATAAATATCGGAAAAGATGTTAGTAATAAAAGAGATTAAATTAATCCATAGAAAAGGGAACGGGCGTTGGCAGTCCCACCGAAACCAAAAACCAGCAACGTAACGTAGTCAACCAGTTGAAACGAGCCACACTCTCTCAATTTCTCTTATAAAACCGTCTAGTCCGAGTTCATATCACAACTTAACGCGCTCTCTCTCTCTACAAACACAACACCGGCTCTTGTTTCATCTGATTGTGTACGGAATATGCCTCAAGTGGATCTGGAGACTTTAGTTTCTGTCTGCGGCGGTAGCGGCAAGATTGCCTGCGAAACTCTGGCCACCACCGCCATCAACGGAGATCAACCTTCGGAGGTTCCGCCGGATTCGTTCTGGCTCTCGAAAGATGCCGAGCTCGACTGGCTTGACCGCAACGCATTCCTCGACCGCAGGGACTCTACCAAAGGCAGCTCCATCTCCACCAATCTGAATCCTAACATTCACTCCAATGCGACTCCCTCTAACTCTCAACGCTTCTCTAACTTGAAGACAAAGGCTTCGATTTTCAGCCTCCCAAAGTCTCAGAAGAGTTGCTTCGTTGAAGCGAAGAATCGAAGGAACTGTAGAACCGGCGCTCGGTTGTTCCCTAAACGGTCCGGTTCGTCGGGGAAATCGGATTCGTCGATGGTGGAGCCTTCTTCTCCAAAGGTTTCTTGTATTGGAAGAGTGCGATCCAAGAGAGACCGCAATCGGAGGTTGAAGAATCGGCAACGTTCCGGTAAAAGAAAGGAAAAAACTGAAAGCGCGAAGAAAACTGGTGGTTTATTCGCAAGTTTTAAGTCGATTTTCAGGTCCAGTCCGAAGAAGAGTGAAAACGACAAATTGCAAAGGCAAGCGTCTTCTAAGAAGCTCGCCACGTTAAGAACGCACGACATCAGGGATCGGCTCCCGGTCGGAGATCGAGACTTGCCGCCGAGGAGGAGCGCTGGTGACGTGGAATCCGCGTTCGGTGGACCAATGGGTTTGGGTGGAATGCAACGGTTCGCGTCAGGAAGAAAATCGGAGTCGTGGGCCTCAAGTATTTTGGTGGCGTGATATGGTTCGTCGGAGCAGAAGTGGTGGGGCCTAGCTGAGTAGGAAATTAGGAAACTTAGAAGTGTGCGCTGCGGTCGTGATTGGGTGTCTGTGGGTCTCGCTTGCTTAGAAATCGGGGATTGGAAATCGCGTTCTACGGTGAAACTATGATCTCCTCGAGCAAGTGTGGTAACAGTAAATCCCGCCTTTTGTATTTTGACCTCCACTTTTTTTCCCCCTGTTATTCGAATTCTGTATTGAGTGTTTTCTTTTAAGTAGAAGATTAGGTCTTTGTATATACATGCGAGAGTGTAAATTTGTTGTGATTATGTATAATAATGTTAATCTCTATTAATTACTAGATGTGTCCAAGTGGAGTTGTTTTGGTCTTAAAAGGCAAAGGGTTTTGATTTGGGGATCCGAATACTAACTGTCTTGTGTTTGTCCGTTTCATGGTACCAAAACAGAGAAATTAAGAAAGTACAACTACAAGTGATGTCTGAGTTGTAGCAAACAAGGTTATATGTAATTGGACTTTAATATACTTTGATTTATAGGAGGAAAGTTACCTAGTAACATTTTTGGGTAGCTCAAGTTTTGTAGCTGGAGAAGCATAGCCACCGTATTTGATAACGTGTGCTTTCTATTGGTCAGTGGGTGCACTCATTTCTCTTGAATTATTCTTGTCTTGAATTTTCGCCGGAGACGGAATGAGTCCTTGCTTTGGTCAGGTGAAACATAATTGGATTGGAAAAATGAGGATCTTGTTTGCTGACTAAATTGGGCATATTATTGACCCCTTGCGATGTGGTGATGATGCCATCTGTTGTGTTCACGGTAATATCTTCTCAAGGCTTTAGAATCTTCATGTTTTCTTGGGAATGCAGCAAACTCCTAGGCCAGCGGCATCCCCTGAAAGGGATGTATTAGCACCGCGAAGGGGATTAGTCATTGGCTTCGGCAGTCGACACCTCCTTGGAGACTAAAAGAGTGGTGTCTAATGCTATTAGCACAGGTTTTGGATTATTCCGTTTAATCAACTAAATTGTATAAGGAATTTGGCATCCTCCCGTTACATCTAGGGAGCTCTCGAACCCAACTTCTTTCTTTCCATGCACTTGAAAACTTCCTTTTGACTAATGCAAATTATCACCAAATTCGGCTCATAATAAAAGTTTAAGTGTACTTAATAATTTATAAATAAATTATTTAATAAATTTACAAAATTTAAATCTAATAATAAATTTACAGAAATAAATATTATCATTCTAATATAATTCCAACACATTTTAATATTTTAAAATAATTTAGGATTTGCAATATTTGAAAAAAATTGAGAAATCCTTGATGTTGAATATTTTAATAACTTAGGCAAAAATTTAGATGAGTTAAAATTATTCATTTTGTCCAAGGATTTGGTGGTTGATTACAACCGATAACTTCACTTTCATGCTAAGTTTCTACTCTGCAGAATTATTAAATAGAAGATTGGGCAGATCACCAACCCCGTTAACACGGAGCCGACAAAGGAGAAGTTTTAAGTAAAGTGTCAATTACTCGTGCATTCCAACCTGTCAACGGCTTTGTTTGATCTACCACTAAAAAGGAAGCAGAATTTCTTAAGCTTGGAAAGTAAAACATTCAGGTTGGACCATGAAGTTTTACTATGTCAACATTTGGAAGAGACGGGCAGGGCAAGGGTTAGTCAGTTCAAATTCACAAACAAACCGTGACTAATTATTTGTTCCGAGGAATAGCTAACAGCTAATGGATTTCAGCTTATGGCAGAATCCCATTTAGAGTATAGCTCAACTTTCCTACCATTCAGTGGCTGCACAGGCCTTGAGTTTCTCTTGCAGTCTTCATCCAGTGGAGCTCTCAGAGATTCTACTTGTTCCTTGGAGATTTTCCTTACCTGCACATATATTAGTCACATGAATTGCTTTGAATATAAATATGCATGTAAGTTGATCCTGACACAACACAACTAATGTAATAGATTACCTTAGTGAGGACGTTCCAAATAACATTCTCCGTGCAAGGAGGAGTGGTGAGAGAACCTGTGTATCTATAATACTTGTTAGACTTTTTCTGAAGGAGCTTGTTGCTCAGGTTCCCCAAGGCAATCTGAGCTTCTTCATTTTCTCCGCTTTTTTCCTTTGCCAACATCTCCAAACCGCGTCTAAGCTGAAACCCCGTCGAGCCATGCATGAAAACCACCCTTTTTTTTTTAATTTTCATTTCAGGTACTATGAATCAACCCCTTAATCGGGATTTGAGCCTAAACTGAGGCCATATATGATGTGGGGAGTCGTTAAAAGCGACTATATCAGAATAATGAAGTGATCTATATAGTTTACCTTGGAAATGAAAGGATCAGGACCACCGTATTGGAAGAGGATCGACACAACAGCGAAGCTGTTGTCTTCTGACATATGAACTACGTGAAGTTCGGCATCGTATCTGTGGAAGTGGAAGGATATATATCAATAGAGAGACAGTATCAATTGCTACCGACTTTTATTATTAGTTTGTGTTTTTCCACACCCCCAAAATCGGAGAGAGCATACCGTTCTCCTTCGATGAGGTGTTCGGAAGGAGTATGCCAATGAAATTGCTTCAAGGTGTACCTTTTACCGCTTATTGTCATACCTCCACACTCACCATCGAAACGAACCTGCACAAAACAAAATGTGAGAGAAAAATATTATGCTGGGAACCAAATTTATGGCCTTGTTTCTGTTTAGGGGTCATGTCATCATGTCGTTTGGTTGTTGTTTGATTGCCAGAGCCTATATAATCTTGAGTTTCACGTTTTTTTTTCGGGAATAGGAACAGAAGACATTCTTCTTCTTCGATTTAGACGCAATCTTACCTTATGTGCAGACTTTGCAGATTCCCATGTAATGAGATTTAGTTGTGAACTGATGTGAAACTTGGAAATTATACTAACAAATAGTTATCCTTTCATCATAACTTAGATGTACATATGTTCACACTTGGTTGATTTTCTACTTAACCATGATCAAACCAATCTTCTCTTTTAGTATGTAGGTATAACTAATACACGTATCCCTGCTAAATAATTTAAAGGGAGATGATTTGAGGTTGAAGGAGGGGAACAAACCGCAACGCCAAAGTGGCGATTGACGAGAGTGGCATTTCCTGATTTATAATCTCTGTTCAAGGGATCATATATTTTGCCTTCCTCAACTGCATCCTTTTTTATGTTAATTGGAGACTGTATGTTCCCCAACCCACAAGCATTATAAGCTTGGCATAACCTTCCCCATTTGTCTGGTCCCGTTGAACCGTTGTAGCTGAATTTCACTGTGTTTAACCCCACAAAAACCAAATCAGGAATCCAAGTACATTACCAAAGTTTCTCAATGGAAAAGGTTAATGGAGGAAAGAACTTCTAGGCTTTGGCTACTTATTGATACACAGGATGCATCTATCTGCTCTCAATGGACTCATTTGCCATAACATGCATGCACTTTTGGAATTTTTTCATAGGATCAAGACACAAGAAAAACATGAAACGTGAAACATGTTTCTGCTGGTCTTAAATCATAAATGCAAACCTTGTCTGTTTTTGAGAAAACAGAAAAAAAAAACATCATAAAACATCCCGAAAACAACACCAACCAATAATAGTGGCGGCAAATGCAAAGACCATCTATGTGACTGTAAGAGATAAAAAAACTGTGTGAAATTAAAGAGAAGAATAGGGAAAGAAGGTAAGACCTTCTTGTCCAGAAGCATTTGGAGAAGCAACAAGCAGCAGCAGTGCCAGGGCCAGTGAGGAGAAGGAGATGTTGGGAGCCATTATCTCTAGCAAGCAAAACCTGCTTGAAAAACTAAAGGTGGATATGTATATTAGTGGCTATTTATCCTTGAACTGGAATGAGATCAGCTTCATCAATTGTTGTCATTCAATGCTCTGCAAAATTATGGACCAACCAACAAGAAAATGAACAGCTAAGTGTAGTTGGGATTCTCCAAACTCTGGGACATCCTTCTATGTCTCTGCCTATATATACTCTTAGCAGCTTGTTATGTTGTCTACTTTGAGCTTGTTGAGCTAAAGGTTGATTTTAACTCAAAATGCAAATCCTTACGGTAATTTACATATATTGAGGTTATCTTATCTTGAATTTCTCCTCCTTTATTACCAATTTGACGGAAAATATATTTGGCCCAAACTTTCCTCGTATTCCTCTCCATTCTCTCACTTTCCTTTTGCTTAATTTTGTCCGAACAGTGGAAATTAATAGAAGTTCAATTCTCTTCATTCTTCAATCCAAACCAAGACTTAGGTATCAAAATGTTGAAATCAACAAGAAACTGTCCCAAAAGCTCCTTAATATGGATAGTGGAACAAGTGACCAAAAAATTCCACAACTGGATTGAAATAGACTGAGTGTCCACTAAATGGAGCGGTAAGTTGGAAAAGACATTCTGATTTGTCACCCTACCCCAGGTGCATGAGCATCATCGATCAGATTGGCTTCAAGAACACAAGTCATTCATAGCTTGCAACTTCTTTTTTTCCTAAAATGTTCTAAACCAGAAAAAATTAGTTATCGATATTGCTAGAATTTATCATAGTCAAGAATCAGAATCAAAGACCCTTAAATTTTATGCTTTGCATCTTTCTGTGAGCGAAACGCCTGAGGACCATCATCCAACTTTTATACAAAGGCTTCTGTACAAAGATAGGTCCTAAGGCTGCAAACGCACTTCCAGTAAGGGAAAGTTGTGTGCCAAAATTAAAGAGCAGTAGTCATCGGCCACTTCAGGACAAACTCTTCTCTGCTTAGAAGCATACCCATATATCAGCACCACATCACCGTCCTCTGCTACACCCGATTCAGTTCATGGTGGATGGGACCCACTGCCACCAGGTCCACCACCACCCACAACTAGTCAACCTCATTCCATGCTTTGTTATTCCATTTCATGTACATCACCGTCCTCTGCTACACCCGCTTCAGTTCATGGTGGATGGGACCCGCCACCACTAGGTCAACCACCACCCACATCTGGTCAACCTCATTCCATGCTTTGTTATTCCGTTCCATGTCCCTGTAATTGCTTTCATTAAAATCCAAAGCTTTAATAACGTGCAACATGTAAGCGACAAATTCCTAGAGCTAAGTAATAGACAATGAGTTTCTCAAAAGTCTTAAGTAAGTTTTGTAAATTTTAAACGATTGTATCAACTTTAATTATTTATAACTTTTGATCTTGGTTGAATTTTGTGAAAAACTCACCCAATTAAGAGTATTTTCAAAATTAATGCTTGAGGCCGTTTGTTTTTATTTCTTTGGTTTTAAAATAGACACAAAAACTTTTTTAGTTGATAATGTAAATATAGTTATATTTTTATTATTCATAGTGATTATATATTAGATAAAATTTTAAAAATAAATTATTTTTATCAGTAAAAAGTTAAATATTTATTTAAATAAATAGTTTTCATTTATAAAATTAAATTAAAATTTTAATATTTAAAATAATTTTCATTTAAAATTTTATATATTTTGAATATATTTAAAATTTTAAATCATATTCATTAATAATTATTATATTAAAATTATTTTAAAATTAGAATTATGAATGATTTAATTTTAAATTAAATTAATAATAATAATAATTAATTAAAACTAAATAATTTAATCATATATATTTTAGTTTACACTAAATCAGATTACAAAATATAAAAATTATTTTTATAGTTTTCATAAATTATGGAAATCGGAAGAAATTAAAAAAAACTAGTACAAACAGGTTTTTTTAATCTAAATTTGAAAATTAAAACATAAATTAAAAAAAACCCACTTTTTAACAAGATCTAAAACTTATTTTATTTTTAAATATTCTTTTATTATCTTTAAAAATATTTTCTTACTTTTTTATTAATTAAAAACTCTCTCTCAATTAAAAATTTAGATTTCAATAAATTTTAGAGATATAATTACTATTATAATATCATATTTTAATCATATATAATTTATTTTATTTTTATACCTCTTTATGATATAAAATAATTTCACTTGCGAATTTTTAACAATAATAACATTCCTGTTATGGAGATACACGATATTTGGAATAGCTACCCAATAATTTACTGACCTTTTCAAAGTAACTACAAAAAGTTTCCATCTTGCGGCAAATTTCCGCTGCTAGTTATCTATAAAGCATTCAATACAACATTTTCTACTAATTTTGTGCTTTTTAATAAAAAAACTTGCTTTTGAGTATGCTTATTCATTAATTTTTGTGAACATTACCTTAGCTAAAGCTAAGGTGAGTTAGTCTGTGGTTAAATATAAAGACTATTCACATCTTCATATACATGTTAAAAGTTAAACTTGAGTTTCTCGAAAATATCATATAAGTGTTAGTTTTAAAATAACTTTAAGTATAGTTTCATGTCGTGAGATTGAGGATAATATGTCTCTAGAGAGATTTGACCCTTGAATCAAAGGAAGTGACCAAGAGTGTGATTGGTTCACTGGGAGAAATAATAATAAGATTTATAATGAATATAGTAAGGAATAGAAATAGATATAACTTCTATTTTTCACTATAATGAGAGTATGCAGTATTTTCCCAAAAGGGATAGGAAAATACTGTTTATCCCATCATAATATATTACCAAGTATCCTTTATCATTTCTTATCCTTTCCTTTCTTTTCATACCAACTAACCAAGCATCCTCTAAATAAATTCCTACTTTATCACTATGTTAGCCCTATTATATGTAAGTTCCAGTGATGTTATCGTTTGAGACTTGAGGTTATGTCATAAGGTGGAAGGTAGATGTTGCCAATTTAACCTGTTATTAAAGGTCAAGAAAGCATCAAGTCTAACAAAACTTATCTAGGAAAGTTGTTAATCTATGTTGGTTGATATGGTCGTTGACGAAAGTTTGAGTTGACAATACAAACTTTTGGTTTGTTTCTCATCAAAGGAAGTTGTAATAAAAAATTTGTTTGATATAACTATGAGTGCAGATGCAAAATATGATAGGCCAAAACATAATCTATATGTTTATAGGAGATTACAGATGCTCGATCTTATGTAGTCATATAACTTGAGGGACATAATAATATAGATAACTTAGTATAACATCTCCTTTTTTATATTAACTTGGTGACAATTTTATGTCAACCTTTTTTATGATATCTCATTAGGTCATATCCTTCTTTTTTGATAAGAGTAAATAAGTACGGAAGAAATTTAAAGATTATAAGAATTTGTTCTTGATGTTTTATAAACCAGACTACATATCAAATTAATAAAAGGAGTGGTTCAGCCGGATTTTGGCTGAATTGTACGATGCCGTTCGGATCCATGAATCGATCGTCTCACACAAAAGTTTCAACGAGAAGTACCTGCAAAACAAAGAAGGCACGTCGGGGGTTCTGTCCCAATTAGCCCCTCCGACTCTCAAGTCAGTCTTTTGGTGAAAGTGAGATCGCCGTAAGCAAGGAGAAAGCTAGGTTATGATTGCGTACCTGTGTTACGGTAGAATTATACCTTATATATGGAGCAAC
>JAOQMR010000005.1:31933208-31963386 GCA_027563865.1 Erythroxylum pelleterianum
TTATGCATGAATGAATGCTTGACATTGCGATATGATTGTATGCCATTGAGTTGTAATCATGGCATTTCGATATATGAGCATTTGAATTTGGATTATGTGCTTGTTTGGGCGAGAGAGGAACCGTTTCGAGTCACGTGTACGTTGACAACCTAGGCCTTATCCCGGCTGCCCGCTTGTGGCCCACGAGATCCGAAATGGACTCGTTTCGATTCACGACGTAAACTTTAGTTTCGTCGTTTTGTTCACGGAACCCTCTAGCCATTGAATTGTGCATTGCAATTGATGTTTAAGATTGTGCCTTGGTTGAACTACATACAATATGTGATGATGATTTGAATTGTGAGATGTTGCTTGCTTGGGAAGTGTGAATTTATAGTGTTGAATATTTATGCCTATACAAGTTGCATGTATATGTATTTTGTTGGTTGTGTGGCTGCCATTGGCTATAAACGGTTTAGCCACTGAGCTGTCAAGCTCAACCCATGTTTTCCCTCTCCTCAGGTGCAATTGGAGAAGACCGGTGAATCCTTGCAGGCATTTGGACAAATCCGAGTGGGATTTAGCTTTTGCATTAGAAGTGTAGCTAGATTTTGATAGCTTTACAAGCATATTGATCATGAATCATCAACTGTATTTTTGTAACTCTTGTAAAGGGTTTATGATGTATTGTGTTGGACCCCGAACTTTTGATGAAAATTAGAAATATTAAAATGAAATTAAATGAGAAAGAAATTGGTGAGACAATTTATGAATTTCAGAAAAGTTGATGAAATTAAGAAAAATTTATGAGAAATGAATTGCTTAGTTTTGAGGACTTTGATATTTGAGTGAATTAATATGGGTTATGAAAGTTTAAGAGAATGAGTAGATTTGAAATGGAAGTGAAAATTAAGAAATAAAGAGAAAAAGTGTGAAAATTTGAAGAATTTAGAAAGTTTGACTTTGGGGATGAATAGTGGTAAAATGTTTGACTTGAGAGTTGACTTTTTGTTTGAGGCAAAATTTGAGAAAATGATTTTCTGGAAACTTGTAGCTCCTGTCAAGAGCTTTCTGTAGCCATAAAGTTCGATATTTTTCGATATCGGGAGTGAGAATTATAATCAGTCAAAGTTAAGTATTTGGAGTTTGACTTTTGAGGAAAAAGTTGACTTTTGATTTAGGTCAAATTTGAGAAAATGATCAACATGAAACTTGTAGCCTTTGTCGAGAGCTTTTCGTGGACATAAAGTTTGCTATTTTTCGATATCGGGGCTAGGAGTTATGATTTTTGGAAAACCCGTTTTGTTCTTGGGTTTTCAATCCGACCCTTTTGTAATCTTTTGCTTATAATTCCTTCGTCTGACATCCGATTGATTTGATTCTCTAAGCGTTGGATTCCTAAGACAATTAATTTCATTTGCATGAAGAATTATGATTTTTTAGGAGATTAAATGGAGGATTATTGGACTAGAGCTTGTATGGATTTGAGAAATTAAATTGAAGAATTTAGTGAAATTAGAGTTTTTGTTTGCTAAAGTGTTAGACTTTAAATTAATTTGAAAGATGGGCATTGTATTTTTATACTATGGAATGAAGAATTGGGCTTTGTAGTCCATTACATTGCAATTAAATGAGATGAAGAATGGAAGCATTTTGGGCTAGGTCCTATTTAACTAAATGAGAAAGATGGAAATTTGGAAAAAAAAATTTAAATGATAAGGAGGGAAAGGAAGCATTTGGGCTTAAGTGGGCTAAGTATGAAGTTACTTAAGTTAGTGAGTTAAAAAAAACAAACAAGACTTAAGAAGAAATAAAGCAAAATGGAAAGAGAATGAGGCCCACGAAATTGTTAGATTAGATTAGTAGTTAGGTAAATAAAAGATCAAACTTAAGACATGTAGGATATGTGTGGTGTTGGACGAAAATAAAAAGGAAAGAGACAAAGCTTGAAGTATTGTCGTTTAGGCTTGGGTTTTAGTTAGTTTAAAAAACATTTTACTAAGGCTTTAGAGGGGAACTCTCGAAACTTCAAGAACAGGAGAGAAGCTCACGATTTTTCCAAACAAAAGAGAAGAGGTGTCGAAAATTCCCAAGAAGAAGAAGAAGAAGAAGAGAGGTTAGTTAAACTTCAATGTTTTAGCTTAGGTTTTCTTTAGTGAGAAGGCTTATTTCTTAAGCTATTTTCTAGAGCTTCACCGAAACCACCAAGAAGAGAAGCAAAGATGGAGGTTTCGGCAAAGAGGAGAGAAGAAGAAGATGAGGAAAAAGGTGAGGGCTTTGATGATTTTCTTACTTGAGAAGGTGATTCTAAGTGTTTCTTTAAGAAGAAAAGGAAGAGAATTAGTTAAATCCTCCATGGGAAGCAAAATCAGAAAATCGTGGGTCTTCATCTTCAAGGTAAAGATTTCGAAATTTCATGGTTTGGTTGTTAAGTTTTGTTCTTCTTGCTTAATCATGGTGGATTGAAGAGTTAATTATGAAAGAAAGAGGAAGAAAAAGAGTTGGTTTCGTGGGTTGCAAAATCTGAATTCGTGGGTTGGAGATTTTCAAATTCTTATTGGTTATTTAGATAAGTGTTGATGCTAATGGTGGAGATAAGATTTGGGTAAGGTTAAATGGAATGAATTTCATGTTTTCCCTTTTCTTTAAAATTTCAGCATTTGATCTTTGGTTAATTCATGGCTTGATTTGATAGAGTTTTGTTTTTCATGCGTTAAAAAGGTTGATTAGAAGAGTTCTTGAGTTGAGAGTGAATAAGAAAAGAAAAGAGTTTAAGCTTTGATGGAAGAAAAAACCAGATTTGTCGTGGGTTTCATATTCGGATTTTGTGGTTATTGGTAGTAAGAGTGAAACATATAAGAGATGGATAGCAATTGCTTTTTGATTTTATAAATGGAGGTACAAATTTGAGGTTTAATCATTTTAAAGAGAGGGGAAATGATAGGAATCAAACATGAAATTGAAATAAATAGGTTTTTACATAGGAGAGGCATAGAGAAGGGATTAAATAGCTTATGAATGGTTCAATTTTAGCACCAAAAGATGCTGAAGATTCATAGAAGAACATTGGAGGGCTATTAAAAAAGAGTAAAGTAAAGAAGGAAAAAGAAGATATTAATTTTTAAAAGTAGATCTTTAATAGAATGAATTAAGGCTATAATGTTGATCTAAGTAAAGGAGTAAACTATAGAAAAGGGGTTGTATAATGTAATTGGCACCATATATAGTAATAAATAAATAAGCGTCAATCTTTTATTGGATTTTTAGTCTAAAGAAGCATAAGCAAACTAGTGCTAGAGTTGAACTTATAATGAATGTAACTCATCTTTGTGATGTGCAATACAATAATCAATGTAACTCATCTTTTTAAATTTAAAACTTCTATTTGGACAGATATTATAGTTCATAGGTTTTTATGTTTCTATTTAAGCCTATAAAAGGTTATCTTATGGATGTAAAGAGGACCTTTTGTTTTATTTAACAAATTACTTTGGAAAGTGTTTTCTATATCCTTGTTGTTAGAGAAATTCTTGTTTTAGGTTCTTTAATAACAATCTATCTTATCTAGCTCACTAGTAAAGATCAACCTTAGAATCTTGTTAATCCCAATTCTTTTCTTTTTTGAAGTTTGGCGATTTATATCTTTTTTTTGTTATGGTTTCTATTATATTAAACATATTACGAAAAATTATTCCTTGGTCTTATCATATTGATTTCAAATTTTACTTGTCATAAAGGTAAGGCTTGGATTAGTTTCTTGTCTTCCATCCTTCAAATTTTTATGTAAAGAGAATATTGTTAAAGTCACCTAACACTAGCTATGGAGTTTGAATGTAAGAGTATAGAGTTTTCAAATTTTTCAAAGAATATTTCCTTAGAACTCATGGTTTATCACATAGATGAATGAAACTTTAAGGCAATCATGGTCTTGATTGATACTAATCCCCAAGTGGATGAACTAGTCAGATGCTAAAAGTCGATGAACCTAAAATAAGCTAGGATTATCAGTAATAATACTCATTTCATTATAGTTTGATTGGTGATTGTTTAAAATATACCAATTCTTACTAAGCATCCATTGGCAATTGTGAAGTTTCTTTTCTTTGGTTTTAGTTTCCAAGAGAACTATTATGTAAGGTTTTCTTGACTACATATAATAATATATTTTCTTCCTTTGAGGAAAATTCTTCTCATAATATTCCGAGACAACATTACGGGAATAAGGTGAGGGAATGGTTCTCTTTCTTCTTTAATGTCCTTCCTAGTCTTCTTTTTATACTAACCACATTTTCATCACCTTTTTTGGATCTACTTGAAGGGTTATCCTTAACCATCCCCTCTTTTCATCTTACTTTTGATACACCACACTGAGTTGTCTCCAAGGCCTATTTCGAGGGGTGTCCTTTGACAAGTCTTAGTCCCCTTATCATTCAAATATAGATCATGTGTATTCAATACCCAATTAAAATTTAAAGTTATGCTAATAACTATGATTCCTATTATTTGTAGATCCAGTTTCATACCTCCTGAGCCATATTTATTTTATGGAGCTCTTAAATTATCCTAGTGTGTTTCTAATGAATTATTTGATTTTTATCCCTCTTTTAACAAATATTGCTTTTCTTTCCCTATGTTCGTATATTTCCTTCCTAATGTAAACATTGCTTTCTTATAGGACCAATTGCAACAAACCATTCAGCGACAGTCTCAGGAGGAACAACCTGTAGACGAGACTCAGACATATCTTGAAGCTGTGGGTGGTAGGGACCGTCGTGGCAGGATATTCGGCCTAGGATCATATGCGAACATATGTTATTCACAATCTTCCATGTCCAGCACAGCGGCGTCTATTAGGCCAACGAACAGCAATGAAGTCATCGAGCTTCGGGTCACAGTTAACACATTGATGGAGAAGAAAGCTCATTTGCAAGAGGAGCAGACGACCAAGGAGAATCAATGGATGAGAGAGCAGATGAAGCAGATGGTTCGCATGAGGGAGCAGATGGAGCAGATGGCCAAGATGAGAGAGGAGATAAAGCAGATGGTTCAGCTGAGACAAGAGATGGAATAGTTGAAGGGGAGGCTAAGCTCAGACCACCCACAATCACCACGATGTTAGCTAGTCTACTCATTATGTTTCAATTACAAACATACGAGCTTATGTACACTTTATTGTTTTTATTATCAATAATAATAATTTAAACTCGATATCATCATTTAATTTTCTGATTAAACAAATTATATATACACACACACACACACACACAAAAACACACACACACACACAAAAATTAATTTATCATGCACAGATAAGTGATAACTCTTGAAAATATGCATTCATCACAGGATCATGAAATGGGCATTTGTTTTTAAAAAAATGTCTCCACACTTACTACCGACGGAACTACCGTCAGTAATGCAAATGCATTTTCCGACGAAACAGCTAATGCCGCCGGTAATGTAAATTGATTTACCGATGGTATTAAGCATTACCATCAGTGTAGGAATGCCACTAGTTGTTCCAACGGACACCAGACCGCCGGTATATTAATTTATTGGCGACTGTATTTTGGGTACCATCGCTAACTATGACAACTTATAAATGATAACTTTTGTTTACTGACGGTAAATTCATTCCTTTTCCGTCGGTTAAATATACTAACGGACAATCGTTCGTTGTTACAATATTGTCCGCCGTCGTTAATACACCGACGAAAACTTGAACCAATTTAATGATGATTTTGTCTGTAGTTAAGGTCCGTCGGTATTTTGTTTTCCCAACGGAATTACGTTGTTTACTGACGGTAATGTCCGTCGGTAAACGCGTTATTTCTTGTAGTGTTGTCAGGAAGTTAAAAAGAGTATATATGTGGTTGTCTTAAAATTGGTCATATTATTTTTGTGTATGAGAAAATATAATAGAGATTTATTAGCAAAATTCGGAATGTTTGATTATAAGTCGATGTCAACATCAATAGAGAATAAATGGAAGCTATGCTCATCTGAATTAATAGAATTGAAAGACATAATGATGTATAGACAATTATAATAAAGTCTCATTTACCACCATTTCACTCGCCCTGACATGTCATATATACAATAGGAGTTGTTAGTTAATATATGTAAAACCCAAAGAATTCATATTTAGCAATCGTGAAAGGTTTTTGTGATGTTGATTATACCGACGATTTTAATACACTTTAATTTGATCAACAACTGGGTATATATTCATCTTGCTTTTGTTTCAAAATTTTAAATTTGGAATTCTTATTTTGGGTGCATTTTTTTGACAATTCAGATCACATTTAGTATGAATAAAAGCTTGAGAAGCAGAAGTAAAAGAATGCAGGGTATACAATATAAGTTAAACATCAATATTTGGAAGAGAACAAATAGAGAATTGGTTACTGCTGAGAACAAATACAAAGTTGGTTAATAATTTCTTCTGTTTTTGACCACAGGAGGAGCAAGAGCAAACGATGAATCTACTTCAGCTTGCTTTAGAGTATACCGAAACTTGTCTACCATTCAACGCCTGCACAGGCCTTGAGTTGTCCTGGCTCTCAACCTCCAGAGTAGATTTTAGTAATTCTACTTGCTCCGTGGAGATCGTCCTTACCTACACATTTATTGTCGACACATTTATTTTATGTTAATTTTCCGTTTTGTAAAAAGAGAATAAATGATTCCCTTACAGCTTCTTATGCATCTTTGTGACAGATTGATGAATATTTGGAAGTACAAAAAAGAAAGACATGGTGCATAGGTATTACCTCGCCAAGGACGGTCCATACAACGTTCTCGCTGCAAGGAGGGGTGGTGAGGGAACCAAGGTATCTGTAATAACTTTGCGATGATTTTTTAAGGACAGTATCATACAGATTGTCCAAGGTGACGTGAGGGCCTTCATGTACTGGTTTGCAATTTCCCTTGGCCTGCAGTTCCTCTAATCCGTGTTGGAACTGCAACCACAGTATTTTATACATTATGCCCGCTTGCTTGGCACGGATTGTTGACAGGAAAAATAATTTTAAATTACTTTTTTTTAAGGATATCATTTGATCGTAATTATTTTCCATAAATGCAAGAACCCTTTTTATTCAATCAGAATCCTACAAAGGGCACTCCTGAACTAGGGCATATAGAGTGTGGTGATATGTAGTGGTAGCAGTAGTCATATCGTACCTTGGAAATCAAAGGGTCAGGGGGACCGTATTTGAAGATGATTCCTACAACTGCGTAGCACTGCCCATCATCTGACTGATGAACTATGTGAAGCTCCGCATCGTATCTGCAGAAGTGGATAGTAACTTACGACTAATATTGTATGAATGCTTTTGTATTCAAAAAAAAAAAAAAGGGGTCGAGATTTATGGTTTATTAATAGAAGACACACTCGTATTTCTTTATCTGCAAAATTTCAGTTTAGAGGAGTAAAGAGACAAATGAATTTCTAGTTTGAGCATGTTCCTTTCCAACAACATGCACCGATGTGCAATTCTGTATAGTAGACAGGAAAAGCTGAAAATAAAGAGAGAAAATATATGTATATCATACTGGACTCCATCTATGAGGTGTTCAGCAGGATTATGCCAATGAATTTGCTTCAAGGTAAACTGTTTGCCATCTATTGACAAGCCTCCACCAGAGCCAACAATTTTCGCCTGCACAAAGGAAAATTTCTTAGCAGAAGTGCTGTGATTTATCGACAACTGACAATAAAATTGTGACACTTTCTCATTTTATCTTTTGTCATCCTGATTTTCTGTGTGTCTCAGAGCATGCTACACGGTAAATTCCACCGCACTTGAAACAGTAAATCTTGGTTTTGTCTTAATCTTTGCAGATTCTCATGTGCTGAACTCTTAGTTTGTTCGTTCCGAAATTTGGATTTTATGTAAATGCTTATAACACCTCAGTTGGTGCTTGTTAATCTAATTCCTTCTCATGAATGCAGTCTCCACCATGAATAATCCTAGCAGTAATTATTAATTGAGCCACAAATCTTTTCTCTAAGAATCTTTAGTATTGGAATCTTAAATGTTTAATTTCAAGGTTAAATTGAATGTTGTCTCTAATGTCTCAATATATAACATATACTAGTCAAAAAAAAAAAAAGAAGCACAACTTGTCTGTATAATTTTAAAAAAATCATTTTCAATATTAAAATATTTACAAGTATACAAACAAACAAATAATAATAAAGGAAGTCCTTAATTAAGTTCTGTTATTTCCTATTATATAACTGCAAAAAATTGTACATGTAATATTTGAAATGTTAATATTATAAATATAGTTCATACGTATACGAATAATAAAAAATAGAACAGAAAATAAGTATGCAAGTTCTCTTTGCTTTTGAAATTGTAATTGCAGATTTAGATAATTTTTTTGTTAAATAGATTTAAATAAATTTAGAAAATACTAAGATTTACAACAATATAATTTAAATAATTGATCATTAGTAGAATTTTCATAATTATCAAAATTTTACATTCTCAAAAGAAAATAAATAAAATAATGAAATTTAATGTAAAAATAAAATCAAATTAAAAAATATATATTACTGTATGTATTCTTTTACAACTATTAGATACTTAAACTTAAGTCAATTAAATTAAGTACTTTTGGTTTCTTATTAGCAAATTTTAATTCTTTTTATTACTTCAAAGTTTTATAGTGTATTTCATTGGTTAGTATTTTATATCAATAGTTATTTAGATTATGCAGAGTAAAAGAAGATTTTAATATTGCTTAGTAAAAATTATCAAGAGAAATCAATATCTATATTTATAGGGAATGTAAATTATCATTTATGATCAATCTTATGTGTAAATGTATTTTATAAATATAGATATATGAATAATATAATACCACGTAATTAATGAAAATGAAAAATAGAAAAAGATAAATAAAAATACCACGTAATTTTTCTATTATTTTTTACTTAACAAAAAAATAGAAAAAGAAAGATAAATAAAGGGATGGGAGGAAACAAACCCCAATAGCGTTACAATGGCTAACGAGAGTTGCATTTGAAGGACTATAGTTCCTGTTAGAGAAGGCATCTCCGTTGTTTTTCACAGCTTCGCGCGTTTTAATGTCGATAGGAGATTGTGATTTCCCATGTGAGCACGCATGGTAACCTTGGCTCAGGCTTCCCCACTTGTCAGGGCCATTTGGAGGACTATAAGTGAATTTCACTGCTAATCAAAAGAAAACAAACACATGAAAAGAAGGAAATCCATGAAAAGAAAATTGCAGAAAAGCTGAAGCTTTAGCATCAGGCAGGGCATGGAAGATCATAAATATTGTCAAAGCAAATTCATCTGTAGTTGCTTCCCAAATTTGTTCGTACAACAATATTTTCTTTCAAATATCGAAATATTACAACAGGATTCTGACAATATGTCACCATTTATAACCTGAGGACATGGAAAGAAGGAAACGAAAATGCATGCATTTGAAAAGAACACTCCTTAAACCGAGAGAGGAACCGAAATTCAGAGTTCAGACTACCTCCTTCGTGATCATGTCCATAAGCCACAGAGAGCAAAAACGAGACAAAGAAGGCAGAGAAGGAAATGCGAGTAGCCATTTTCCTCGCTAACAAAACTGACTTCTTGGAATTACAGACACACACATATATTTATAGCTAGGATGACTTGTTGCATAGAACACGATTTCTAAATCCGTTGCTATTGACAGGTTGAAATTCATTTATAATCTAATTCAAAACAATAAATTCATCTTTTTGTCCATAACTTTTTAAGAGTATTATAGCCTACAGTTCTCTTAGTTTGAATTAGCATGTGGCTTTCATCTAATACAACTCATATGTCAAACCTATTTTCAGCTTGTCCTATTTTTGTATCGAACAAGCATTATGCTTTAAATCCGGATCGACCTTCCAAACGGTGATATGTTGTCTGTATCCATTATCTTATTTATTTATTTTGTTCATTTAATTTAATTCACTGCGGAACTTCAGACTGGGTGTGATGATGATGAATTGCTTGTCTTACATAAATTAACTAGCCAATAACAGCAAAGTAAAAGAAAACATTACACTAACGAAGTCTAGAAAAGGAAAAATATAAAGCAGAGTTTGTAGACTACAGTAAAGCTCTTGACACAATCAATTAATATAAAGCAGAAAGGAAGAGCCAAAGCATATGAGAAATAATCTTGCAAATATACAAACCTTTGTTTATATTATTGTAGATTACAGATTTGACTGAATATTGCTACTGGGCTCAGGTTGTTGAATGAAATACAGAAGAATACAACAAAATTATTCTTGATGTATCAGTGCCGGTACCCTTCCATGTCTAGTACTTACATTTATAACTTAGCATTGGAACTTCTTGTTCTCTGTGACTAATTTTTTAATCGTCGGAGATTACGGTATCTATGGGAACACTCCCAGAGATGGCTAAGTTAAGTTGCGGATTTTTTTAATGTTCTCTTATAGGTTAAAAGACTTATCGTGGAATCCTTTTCTGGCAATCTTTTCTCTTCTTTATCTTAGAGATTAATAGGCATTCATGTTTGAAGTAATGATTAGTCAATGTTACTTGTCAATATTGTCATTGTTCTTACATCTATCAACTGCTATTTGTTCTTTTCGAATACCCTGTCATTCCATGCCTATGAAACCTAGGCCATGCTTAAGTAGTGATGTCTTGCTATTTCTACCTACAATGCTCATTTATAAAAGGAAGAGCGTCTCTTCCAAATGGTTGCTCCACTGGATCTAAGTTTCAAGCTCTACAAGATACAAAACACATTCTTTTAGCTGCATCAAAAAGATATACATGTTTTTTTTTCATAAATCAATTTTAGATTATAAGTAGTGCGTTTCAGTAGGATATAAAAGTTTGAATTAGTGAGACTTCTACATAACAACACTCAAGTACTAATTTCATTAATATGACATTTTCATAACAATGAGGTAGATGAGTGATTTCACTCTCTGGAGAGAGAGAGAGAGAGAGAGATTAAGAAACATTTCATAATATTATAGACTCACAAATTAATATATAAGCTATCATTGTTCCTAAGAAAAAAAATTACCTTTTACTTATTAGTTTATCTTAATTCTTTAATTCTCATTAACTTGAACGTCAGAGATCAAATGCCAAATGATATTCTGATACTTGTTTCACAGGTGTATTTAAAGAGCACGTCAATCCCAACTTTGAACTTAAACCTAGATCAAGACTTAGACTTAGATAATCTAAATACTTAAAAAATCATACTTATTGTTTCTTTTAATGTATGCAATATCGCAAGTATACGGATCATATATTGTAGTACATAAGATATCGTTCCCACGAGAATTTATATTAGTCACCTAACAATTTGAATCAAACTTTGTTTAAGGTATCAAAAGATTGAATTGATTGAAAAATAGAGTAAAGTAACAAACTTGATAACTGAATATATAAAAGATAACAATAAAATTGAAGTATTCAATTGTGGAAACTTAGAGATTATTTTATCCTTGTTTTGTCTTCCCTTCACCTTATAAATTTAACTATGCTTGATCCTAGATATCCATAGATTTTGATTATCTTCTTTCAAGATCTAATCAAGTAATCCCAATTGAAATAGATACCAGTTGAGTTTTAATCTTTTGATCTCTCAATACAATTCCTAAATATTCAATTAGATTTGAAGAAATCCTAATGATATAATTAACTCAGAATTAAGATCTCTCATCAATTGTCCATTAACCTGATATTTGTAAGTCTATTAAGGTATCAACTCTTGTTGTGCAATTTAGCAAATATAACTTTGATTTAATCTCTTGATTTCTTGTCAAGTATAAGCATTACAAGTACCATAGAGCATCATTATATTGAATTCAACAAGGTAAAAGTTATACAAAAGAATTCAAAAATAAACCTTAAAATAGATTTAGCATTTCATAATCATATCCAAAACACAACTATTTAGATTTAGCATATAAGGCAATGAAATAGAATAAAGATAAGATAAAGAAATCATCTTGAAGCTTTGATCTAAAAAATTTGGAAAGTTGAAGTTGATGTTGATGTTGATGTTTCCACTCTTGATCTTTTTATTTGTGATGTGTAGCCTTTATTTTTGTGTTTTTCTTTCTTCTCTTTGTATATCTCACAACTCCCAAGTTTGCCTCTTCTCGTTGTAGTCATCATAATGTCCTTTTATAGCAAATATTAGGCTTTCTGAAACATACACGATCATTTAATGTGATCGTGTAGGTCTAAAAACCCTCAAATCGTGACTTTACACGGTCATAATGAAAACATACAAAACCTTGTAGCTTCATATGTGTAGAGACAATGCCTTCAAAGCTCTACACGTTTATAGTGACTTGCACAGTCATATACACGCTCGTGTAAGTCTAAGGTTGCTTCACTTCTTCCATTCTATGCCATGATCTCAACCGAGTTCTTCTTCTTTTGGTCTATAAAGGCAATAATCACCTAAAAACACATTTGAAGCAGATTAAATACCACAAAGACCATAAGATTCTCAAATAACAAACGAAACACATTAAATATTGGTATATAAATATAGTCAATTAATTGTTTATTAAACATCCTCATACTTAAATCTTTACTTGTCCTAAAAAAAACTAAAACCACAAAAAACAACATATAAACATACAATCATGCTACATTACAATAATGGTTAGATGACATCAAATTTCATGAAATTAACTAACCTCAAACATTAACCATTCAAATTTCCAACACATTAACTTATTTTTTTTCATGTTCAAGTTCTTTATTTGAATACACGTGTCAATCAAAATATTGACACCTTATTCCTGCACCTATGATACTTGTAAACATGAACTCATTAATATTGATTAATTAAAGAGGCAAAGTATTACTAAGTATCATTTCATGAAAATTCTTACTATTTTAAAAGATTAGTAGGTTTAATTTTCTATTGCAAGTACCATATTTTAGATTTTCTTTAACGATTACCTAGTTTTTTGACACAAAGGTAAACATCTTGTCATAAATGTCCCCCGGTTACTTAACTAGGTTGTGTTTTTTTTAAAAGCTTAGTTGGAGTGTTATTTTAGCCTATTGATTCAAAGATAAACATTTTGTTGTGAATGCCCCTAGTTAATCAGTTATATCATAACTTTCAACTAACTACCAACTCTATTTTTAACCCGGTTTTCTAAAAAAGGGCTTGTAGAATACGAATTTTTGTTTAACACTTTTTTTTTCATTACTTAGCCTACTTCATCTTCTTAATTAATCACTACCATGAATGGTTACTAATGATCCATACCAATTTAAAAGATGTAATTATAAGTGTATCCATACAAATGCTATAAAGTGAAAGAATTAACGTCATATCCTAATTAACATGCATAATTATCCTAAAGAAACTCAAAACACAAACTTCACAAGCTAATGTGCCTTTACAATTTAAATGACCATGTTCGAAGGTAAGTCAGTTTTGTTCAATTCATGTCATCATCACATTCACACAATGCACACTTTATGCAACCAAATGTTCACACAATACGAACTTAATTAAAAACTAACACAATGCAAATGCACAATTCCCATATAAATGATATACAAGTGCATATGTATCCCCACACTAGAACAACACATTATTCTTAATGGGGAAATAACACACAGCTAAAAACAACATACATAACAAATATAGAAAAAATAAAAATGAAAAAATTAAAACAAGGGCAAGAATATTTAATGGTATTGTGGTGGTGATGGTGTTGAAGAAAGAACTTGGACACACTTCATGTCATAAACATAAACATAAAACATAGAAAAATAATAAAGCACTATCAAACATGAAATTATGAAAAGCCTAACTATGAAATAACATGATAATTTTAAGGCCACTAGCTTTAACATTTTAGTGCAATTATTTTTCAACCAGTTTCTCTTTTGAATGTTAAGCTCCTATTTATGATCACATTAGGACACATGCTTCTTACGTCAAAAATTTGCCATACCATGGCTTTCATTCTCTTCTTAATGATCTATACCATTATTATTTCTTATCCCTCATTGGTGTTCAACTCTAGAAAGGGTAGTTTCTCAATAGGGGGTGGCACAAGTGCTTAAATTGTCACTAATATTTCTTTCTCTGATTTAACACCCAACTCCTCCTTTTCTCGTCCTTCTTCATCTTCAACTTCCTCAACACTTGATTCTTCTTTATAGCACTCCTCTAGCTCTTTTATGCATTAATCTAATATATCAATTTTCATACAAGAGTTGCTTTCCTTTGGATTTATCAGTACTTCATTCATATTAAATTCAAATTTCTCCTCACCAATCCGAAGGATAAGTTTCTCTTCATAGACATCCACCAAAGCTCTTCCTATATTCATAAACAATCTTCCAATAATTAATAGTTTGTTCCTCTTTAAAGTCTAGTACTACGAAATACACAGGAATAGTAAGCTTTTCCACTTTTATCGGCACATCCTCCAGTATGCCATACATTTTCTTTATAGATTGATCTGCTATCTAAATAAGCATAGATGTTAGTTTCACATATCCTAGCCCCAATTTTCTAAAAATTGAAAAAGGCATAAAATTAGTCGTTGCACCTAAGTCATATAAACATTTAGCAAATTGTAAATTGCCAACTGCACTAGGTATAGTAAGACTCCCTTGGTCCTTTAATTTTCAAGGCATGTGGTTGGTAATTATAGAGTTGTAGCTTTCAGTCAAGGAGACCGTTTGATTGTCCTCCCAAGTTCGTTTGTTTGGTAACATATCCTTAAGGAACTTCGCGTACATGGGCATGCGTTCGAAAGCTTCCACAAAAAACAAGTTGATTTGCAATTTCTTTAGGTTTTCTACGAACTTTACAAATTGTGCACCCAATTTTTTCTTCTATTGCATCCTTTATGGAAATGGAATCCTTGGTGCATATGAAAAGGAAGAACGTAAGGAGTTTCTTCTTTCTTGTTGTCATCTTTGTCCTTTTTCTCTTGACCTTTTACTTTGTGGGATTCCTCTAACTCACTTTCACTTATAACTGTGATGAACTTTGATTGCTCCCTTAAATTAAACTTCGTGTTGCTCAAGAGATTTCCCATACTTTGTGTAGATAATGCATTAGCTAATTTGCCCACTAGAAATTTCAAATTATGGATGGAAGAAGCATGATTATTCATAATTTGGTCTAATTTAGCTTCCATCCTCTTTGGATCCTCATCGTGGCTTTCAAATTTGTAATTCAAAGCATCCATCAATTTGTCCATCTTCGATTCTAAAGAACCGAGCTTATCTTTCTGAAATTCTTGTGGGTCTTGAGCTTTTATTTGATTTCCTGCATTGTTTGACCAAGAATAATCTGAGTGATTTTTCCATCCAAGATTGTAAATGTTAGAGTAGGGATTATTACCTCTATAACCATACTATGCTCCAAAAAGTTAAGTTGCTCAATGATGTTGTTTTCCACTAAGAAGCAATCAGTTGAGACATGACTTTCTTGTATGCATAGTTTACACCCATACTGAATTGCCTTGAGTGGGCTAGAAGATGTGGATTTTAGGTTGTTCAATTGTATAAATCCATATCTAGCTCTCCTTTTTGATCATTAAAGGTTGGCTTTTGTTTACTTCTTTTTGTTGTCTACAAATAACTTTTGTTTGCCATTTCTTCCAGCAAATGTGTTGCTTCAACCATTTTCCTCATTAAAGAGCCACTAGTTGTTACATCTATGGTGCCTCACATGGGTAGATTCAATCTAACGTAGAAGGTTTGTAAAAGGAACTCCTTTGGCAAGTTGTGATGTAGGCAACTTTTTAGTATTCCTTGAATTGCTCCCATACTTCATACAAAGACTTGGCTGGAAATTTATAATTTCCTTTATGGTTCTAATGGTCCTTGTAAGGGGAATTACTTAATGAAAAAGGCTCCCATGTTGTGACGCTCTTTGGATGGAGTGAGTTCAGCCATGCCTTGGCTCGATTTTTGAGTGTTAAAGGGAAGAGGTCCTCATCTTGGTTGTATCTTCCGACAACCCATTATATCTGAATGTGTCACAAATCTCTAGGAAGTTGCTTAAATGAGCATTAACATCCTTATTAGCCAGTCCATAAAATTGGATGTTGGTTTCTAACATGTTCAGCAGTGTTAGTTTGAAATGTATTAGTTTGTACTGGTGTTCTTGTTATCCTATCCTACATTGTTTTTTCTATCTCTTCTTGGTGTTTCATTTTTTGAATTTCCCTCTCTTGCGTGGAGATGTCAGAAGGATGTGTATCCATTATCTTGATTGAACTCCTTGTTGACCTTGTGTTCATACACCTTTAATCACACAGAAAAAAAATATATCAAATTCCTTAAATAAAAGGAATTTAAATTTGATAAGATGCTAAAAACTGCAATCCCTAACAAAGGTGCTGAAAACTTATTGCTTGTTTTAATGTTTGCAATTCCAAGTATACAAATCATATATTATAGTATATAAGATATCGTTTCCACGAGGATTGAATATAGTCACCTAAGAATTTGAATCACACTTTGTTTAAGGTAACAAAATATTGAATTGATTGAAAAATAGAGTAAAGTAACAAACTTGATAACTGAAAAAAATAAAAGATAACATTAAAATTGAAGTACTCAATTGTGGAAACTTAAAGATTATTCTGTCCTCATTTTGTGTTTCTTTTACCTTGTGAATTTAACTATGCTCAATCCCATATATCCAAAGATTTCAATTGCCCTCTTTTGAGATCTAATCAAGTAATCCCAATTGAAATATATACTAGTTTAGTTGCAATCTCTCAATCTCTAAAAACTACTCTTAACTACTCAATTAAATTTGAAGCAATCATAAGGATAATTAACTCATAATTAAGATCTTTCTTCAATTGCTTGTTAACCTGATATTTGTAAGTCTATTAAGGTTCCAACTATTATTGCTCAACTTAACACATATAACTTTGATTAAATCTCCCAATTTCTTTTCATGTATAAGCATGACAAACACCATAATGCAATAATATATTGAATTCAACAAGGTAAAAGTTATAAAAACAATTCAAGAATAATCCTTAAAATAGATTTACCAATCCATAATCATATCCAAAACAAAACTATTTATTTTTAACATGAAAGGAAATGAAATAGAACAAAGATAAGAAAAAGAAATCAACTTGAAGCCTTGATCTTAAAAATCTGGAAAGTTGGAGTTAATGTTGATGTTTCCACTCTTGATCTTCTTATTTTTTATGTGTAACCCTTCTTTATGTGTTTTTCTTCCTTCCTTTTGTATCTCTCACAACTCCCAAGTTTGTTTCTTCTCATTGTAGCCATCATAATGTCCATTAATAGAAATAATTATGTTTTTGAATATATACAGTCACTTACATGGCCCTGTAGGTGACCATATAGGTCCAAAACTCCAAATCGTGACTTTACATAGTCACTTACTTAAGCACTTTTACACGTGTCTAAGTTAACATACGTGGCCATGTAGCTTCACATGAGCAGAACAATGTGTTTGAAGCTCCACATATTCACAATAACTTACACGGTCATATAACATGCCCCTGTAGGTCCAAGGTTGCTTCAATTCTTACACTCTATGCTATGATTTCAATCAAATTCTTCTCCTTTTGGTCTATGAAACATATTAAATTCTTCAACAGGATGTCTGTGTTAGGGGTCTTGTTCTTTCTTAGTCTCAAGCTACGACATTGCTTTCTTTGCCTTATGATGAAGATATCAAAAAAGCCATTTCCAGCATTGATAATGATAAAGTGCCTAGTCCTGATGGTTATAATGCTTATTTTTACAAAAGAAGGTGGGATATTATCGGGAACGATATTTGCTTGGCTGTTACAGAGTTCTTCCATTTAGGAAAACTTTTTGGTCAGGTAAATGATACTATTGTTTCTCCGATTCCTAAGGTTAAAAATCTGACTTACATGAAGGATTTTCACCCTATCTCTTATTGTAATGTCTTGTATAAAGGAAATGCTAAAATTTTGACTGAAAAATTAAAGAAGATGATTAAGGATTTGATTGATCCAAATCAAGGAGCTTTTTTTCCAAGTAGAACAATGTTGCATAATATTTTGTTAGACAAGATATTTTGAAACACTATAGTTGGGGTAATATTTCTCTTTGGAGTGCTTTCAAAATTGACATTCAAAAGCTTATAATTCGATTAGTTAGGCGTTTCTTGAAGATTTTCTTATTGGTTTTGGATTTTCCCAGAGATTTGTACAGTGGATTTTGAGATGTGTTAAAACTGTTAAAATTTCTATCTTGGTGAATGGTAGTCTTAAAAGGCTATTTCCCTAGGGCTAGAGGTTTGAGACAAAGAGATCCTATGTCCCCTTATCTTTTTGTGCTAGCTATGAAGTATTTGACTAGAACTTTTAAAGTGGTTTAGAGCAATAGGGAATTTCATTATAATCCTAAGTGCATGAGGCCTAATCTAACTCAATTGAGCTTTACAAATGATCTTTTGGCCTTTTATAAGGCTGATATTTATTCTGTTACTAGATTGAAGACTTTGTTTAATCAGTTTGTTGCCCAGTTTGGCCTTCATTCTAGTATGACAAAAAGTCATATTTTCTTTAGGGGTGTCGCTGATGATTTGACAGATTAGATTCTTACTCTACTCAACTTTGAGGAGGGAAGACTTCCTATCTGGTACTTGGGTATTCCTCTTAATTCTAGCAGGCTTAGAATTTCGGATTATGTTGTACTAATTGATAAAATAACTGATATAATCAAGGGATGGGCTATTTATTCCTTATCTTAAACTAGCAAAATGGAATTGATTAGATATGTGCTTTACGGTATTAAGAACTTTTGGTGTTTTATGTTTCCCATTCCTAAGTTTGTGATTGCCAAGATTCAATCTATATGTAGATATTACTTGTGGAGCGATGTTGATGCCAGTAGGAAAAGTCTTGTGAGTTGGAAAACTTTTACTCTTCCTAGAGAGGAAGGTGGTCTTGGTTTTAAGGAATTGCTTACTTGGAATAAAGGTGCAATGATTCAACATTTATCTGAGCTATGTTCAGATTCTGCTTCAATTTTGCAGAAATGGACTCATACAAATATTTTGAAACAACACTTAATTTGGTATGTTAATAGTAGAACTAGTGATGTGTAGTACTGGAAAAGTTTTCTAAAAGTTAGAGATGAATTGTTGCAGTTATATCCTTGGATTTATGTAAATTTGTTTGATAATATGAGAGGGAAAAAAGTAGATTAAGTGTTGGTTCTACTTATGATATGTTTTGAAACAAAGGTCTAATTTCCCTAATCACCTAGAGTATCTGGCATGGTTTTCACATCCTAAGATGCTCTTTTCTTTTGTAGCTTGCTGAAAAAGATAGGTTGTATACATGTGCTAAAATGAAAAGGTTGGGTATGGCTAATGGTCTTCCATTGGATTGCAGATTTTATGGGCAACATATTGAAAATGTGGATCACCTGTTCTTCAAATGTGTTTTTTCCCAGTTTGTTCTATAGAGAGTAATGAACTAGCTTAGGGTTTCTTGCATTGATGATAACCCAATGTCTTGGTTGAAATGACTTAACATAAGAACTAAAACGAAGTCCTACAAGTTTATAAAAGTAGAACTTAAAGAAGAATATGTTTGGGAGAGAAAAAGTTATTGTATGTATTTATTAACAAGTGTGTATATATACAATACAATGATATAATCGTAACGAAGTTGTATCAAGGTTGTTATAACAAAATATCAAAACAAGATAAAATTATCTCAAGGTTGTTACAACTGAATATAAAAAAGATAAGCTTAAATAATTGATATACGTCACTAAATTAGAGGAGAAGTTTTCTTTTTCTAACTCTACATTTGTATGATGAGAGTAACTAGTTTTTCTCCTATTGTTTATTATATTTGGTAGTTTAGAAATAAAATTGTTTTTAACTAGAAAAAGGCTTCAATTGATAGTCGTGTTAAGGTTATTATTAACCAGCTGAAGCTTAGATTTAACGTGATGATTTTTCTATGTAATAGGAAAATTAGGAGTTGGTGTTGTAATAGGAAAATTAGGAGTTGGTGTAAGTGCTTAAATATCTCACCTAAAATGATTGCTAGTTAATTTCCTTGGGTATGCCTGGGTGTAATTGCTCTGCAACAGTTTTTGGTGCAATTGATTTAATTTCACTTTGTTCCAAAAAAATATATAGCCAATTAATTGGTTATCACTTATCATTTAAACCTATTATAAGTATGATTTGTTGATCTTAACAAATGTGCAATTAGAGTTCACAAACTTGCAACTCATATTCCTAACAATAAATGGAACTAACAACATTTTCTCCTCTTCTTCCTCCATCATAAGTTCCCTTAAACCCATACCTCCACCACTATAAATACCTTTTCACTTTAACTACGTAAGCCTCATTACAGCAATTGAGAAAATTCACATTAATTATTAATTATAATTGTAACTCTTCAGTCTAATCTCGCACTTGATGAACCCATAAGGCCATGTATGAACCTCTTCGTAAGACCCAACAAATAAAAATGAAAGTGGATGAGGCATACCATATTGGACCCCTAAGTCAAAAAAGTTTTATATATCAAAATATTATCACAATTCCACCTACAACACATCATTGCAAACCTACTTCACTTGATGTGTAATAAAAGCAATACAAAAACCATAACAATGTTAATTTTGATAACCATTTCACTAGAACCATACTATTGAGCCATTACAATCAACATTCAAGTTACCACTATTGGAATCCTATAATGGCATAATAGATTTGCGTGATCATATTATATAGTTTAGGACAATGATTGATCTACATGGGCATCAAATGTAATAAAATATCAAGCTTCTTTGACTACTTTGATAGGCTTAAAAAGAGATTGATATCAAACATTCCTTATAATTTGAATAATTAGCTTTAGACAATTAAATATTAATTTGAGACTCACTTTGCTAGTAATTAACATTGACCTCATAAATCAAAGATTTTGTTTAAGATAAAAAAAACAAGTAGAAACCCTCTAAGATTACACAATCCAACATGAAAGTTACATAAAAACTTAATCTTAATACCTCTATTACAATTTTCACTTATGAGTAAGGGTTAAAATAATACTAAATTTTGTGGAAATTTCTAAAGATGGACAAGTCATACACTTTCGACGAAGTACAAGACTAGACTAAAAGGTACATTGATTTGGAGGAAGTTGAGTTATATACGCTACAATAGACCAAACATATTTATGAAGAATAGGAAAAATCTTAGATGTAGAGAACAATATATAGTGAAAATAAAGAAAAATAGATTGACAAATCTTTTAAAGGAAGCATGACCACATAGTGTCCATAAAGGAGGGCATACCTAGAGGGCGAGCATAAATGAGATTATTGCCTTTAAATAGGAGAACTAGCTAGACTTTATCTTTATAATATATAATTTGCTAACTAAGTCCATGAATCACATCCTAGAATTTATTAGAAAATGGGATCTAGCAAACCCTCTTAGAGCAATGCAACCAAGAAGAGATCAATTGAAAACTATTGCAAATTATAGTAAGACTACAACTATGATACTGAAGATCAAGAACTTTAAAGGAATCATTAATGAGTTACCGCAATAAGGACATTTAGGTCAATTTCTTAGGATGAATAAGGATAGCTGCTCTTAAAGACATTAACCACGGGGCTAAGATTAAGTAACAATAAGGCACAAGTTTAAGAAGCCAGAAAAAAGGAGAAGAAATGAAGGACCCATTTAATTAATCAATATTGTTGTTAGAAGGGAACCAATATGGACAAAATAATGCACTAAGATGATACAATTTTTAAAAGACCAGTAAGACGTCTCTTTATGGGCCCCCACATATATGAAGGGAATAAAGTCATATATAATAGCTCACATGTCAAATATGAGACCTAACTTCAAGCCAATAAAGTAAAAGAAAATATTCTTTGTAAAACAATGTTGATAGATAATGTAAAAGTAGGTGTACAAGATCTTGAATGTAGGGTTTACCAAGGAAGTAGTGTATCCAAATTGGTTTGCCAATATAATAAAGAGACCACTGCATCTAGATTGGCTCGCCAATGTTGACTTTACAAACTTGAATATGATTTGCCTTAAGGAAAATTAATTTCTTTAGAAAATAGATATATTCATAGATGAAATAACATGTCACAAATGGTTAGGTTTTATGGATGTGTACTCATATTACAAATAAATTCTAATGTGTGAAGATGATGAGGAAAATATCACTTATTAGGTATAATGAAACATACTATTATAAGATGTTGGCATCTACACTCAAGAATTTAGGGCAACTTATTGGAGGCTTGTCAATTCAATTTTTTATGGACAAATCTATCAAAATATAGAGTTTACATTGACAATATGAAGGTCAAAAGAAGGGATCACTTGGAAATTTTTTAAGAATTATTCAACACATTAAAGAAATATGACAAAGCTAAACCTTGAAAAGTGCATATTGGAACTTCTAGCAAAAAGTTCTTAGGCTTTATAGTGAGCCAGAGGCATATTAAAACAAATAACTAAAAGGTTTAAGGCTATTATTAAAATAAATTCACCATAAACCTTAAAGGCGGCACGGAGCTTAATAGGTAAATTAATAAGTTTGTTTAATTTTATTTTCAGCCCTACAAAAAGTTATCTCTTATTCTTGAAAATACTTAAACAAAATAAAAGATTTGATTGGAGTGATGAAAATACTCCAAGGATCAAAAACCAGATAAACTTGCAAGGAGAAAGCAATTATATCGATTGTCACTTTGGTTAGAAAATTATGAAAAATACTTTTAGGCTTTTCTTATTAATGTTGTACAAACTTGCCATTGTAACAAATTTTATACAAACCAAAAATTTCATGAAGGATGGTAAAGTGATTAGTAGTGCTTAGCAAATTTAAGGTCAAATTTACCCTTTAAACATAAACCATATCTTAACTACTAGCAAACTTCATGGTTTAATACACTTTCCACATTAGGAAATAAAATTTGGATGAAGCTACCCTATAATATTTGACTGTTTGAATGATGAATGTTGATGGAGTGTCAGGTGAGAATTAAAGTAGAGCCGACATGGTTATTTGAGGTTCATTTAAAATAAGTATAAAATATTGTTAAAAGCATGAGTTTAAGGACTTTAATAATGAAGTAGAGTATGAGGTACTAATATGCAGGATTAAAATAAAAACATATTTTCAATTTTTTTGACTGATATCAAATCAGATCATAACTAATGGGCTCTTTGCTACCAATGAAGAGATTATGTAAAGTACTTCAACTTATATAAGACAAATATTATAAGATATGAAAATTTGGGTAGAACACTTCTCTAAATAGTAGAACAATATGGAATATCAATTATCACTGTACAGAGAAAAAGGAATAAAACCTATAATGCATTTATAGAAATCAAGTTAAAGCCTATGTACATTAAGAAAGTTTAAAATGAGATAGAGCAAAAGGTAAATGAATGAATAATACCTATTAAAAACTATATATAAAGGGAATTATTACAAGAACTTAAATACTTAGTTGTATTTAAAGTGTCACCCTACCTTAGATAGGAAATATATTAAAAGAATGTTATAAAGAGTCATATAAATCACTTTAAAGATGTTTAACCTTATCATACAAGGTATTACAATAAGGGTACTTTTGGGCATCACTTATGCGATGTGCTATTGATTATATCAAGAAATATGTCAGATGAAATCGGGTTTCATCACTAATTTTTTGCAGGTATTCTCCTATCTCATCTTAAATACTGTTTGCACAATAAAGTATATATATTCTAAGTTATTTTTATAGGTTATATTATATGCATATATGGTGTTCCATTATCCACAATCATGTATAATAACCATACTTCCTCTATTTAAACTTAAAGAAGTTTTATAATTCATATAGCATCAAAAATTCTTCATATTTGTCGTGGACGCATAGATAAATAGTTTGTTGGAGATTATAGTAAAACCATTTTATAAGGCAAAAAAGTAAAATTGATCAAGATAAATGAATTTAGGTAGAGGAGCTATAAGGCATCCTTTAGAGTTATTGAACAACCTTAAAAATGACAATAGGAGAGACGATTTTTACTAAAGAAACTAGAACTAATTGAAGAAAAAAGACATGAGGTAGACCTAAAGAATTTGACATACAAGCAACATATCAAAATTTTCAACCAGAAAAGGAGTAGACGACATATTATAAAAAAGGTTAACAAGTTTTAAAGAGACCATATATAACTAATAGACTAGAGGCTAGAGGAAAGCTAACGCTGAATTAAATAAGCCTATTTCAAATATGAGATATTTTTAGACCTCTTATATACAAACTCAAAAGGTTCGATGGTTGAAAAGTTCGTAGACCCTTGAATGACCAACATTTCAAACCTTACTATTCTTAAGCTTGTACAATAATTATTTTTAATTAAGGAAGTTTGACTTCAAGTTTGTGTAAGGATACATTTGAAAACGTTTGGTCACAAAATAACAGATTCAAAGAGTCTTAAAATGTCACATAAAGAACTTCAAAATGATAAATTCTCAAAGTACCAAACTTGTAAATTATCATATGATATAATCATAGAGTTTGAAGACTTCATACTTGTAAAACGTCAAATGATACTTATAGAGTCTCAAAACTTTAGACTTGAAAAATTCCAAATAACAAACTTAGAGTCTTGAAACATCTAGCTCGCAAAGCACCAAATGATAGACTTTAAGAGTCTTAGACGTCAAACTCATTAAATTTTAAGTGCAAACTCAAAAAGTCTCGAAATGTCAAACATGCAAAATGTTAGATTTATAAATGTCAAATGACATATTTAAAAAGTTTTAAAATGTTAGAATCCCAAAATACCAAGCGACAAACTCAAAGAGTCTCAAAAAGTCATAATTGTAAGACACTAAGTGATAAACTTAAAAAATCTTAAAATATTATACTAGTAAAATGTCAAAATGATATAATGATAGAGTCCTAAAATATCATACTTACAAAACACCAAACAATAGGCTTGTAAAAAATTAAATGATATACTTAAAGAGTCTAAAAAAATTATACATGCAAAATGCATAATGATAAACTCACAATGTCTGCAAAATTTCAAACTAACGAAGTCTCAAATCAAATCACCCAAAATAGTCTCAATATTAGTCTTACAAAATATTCGACTAACTCTTTTGAAAAAATTCAAACTCACAAGATCTTGGAAAGAAATAGTAAGCAGTAAAAAACATGTCTATGTGATTAGTGAATATATTAATAATAATACATCTGTAGAAAAACGTATGCATTTATAGTTAAAATTTTTAAATACATTAGCCTCAGCCAAAAAAAAGAGAAAAAGTTCAATATAATTCTAAGTCAGAAATTAACTACCACTATGTAGGTTTAGATATAGTTTCATCACCATTATCACTATTTAGGGCTAGCTAGTTATCTTAAAAAAGAGTTCAAATCATCAACACTCTCTTTGAGCTTATGATCATTAGCCAGAATCATAGAAATATTGACAACATAAAATAGGACAATTGATAGGTATTGATAAGTCAAATTATTCGTATATGATTTGGGATGAATTAGAACTCATTTGACTTATCTCAATGTGAATTTAGAGCTTTCTTTGGTTATTTCTTACACATTCCAACTTTATTGCTTAATAGGTGCAAATGGATAGATTTTGAGCATAAGGCATAACTTTGACTATGGATGTCGGATGAAGGTCATTCAAGTACGGTTTTGAAGAGGACTCTGAGTGCTATAACTTCCGTGAAGACTCCAAGGAGAAATTCTGTCGTCTAAAGGGTCAATATAGCATGCTGTTGTAGAGGCCTAAGGTGTGTCCGCTAAACGGACATCACCTGGCCAACTCCACTCCAGAGACTCGAGAAGGTCTGCTTTCGCTAACTTCATTCTAGAGACCCGAGAAGGTCCGCTAAATGGATATTAAGTCCGTTTAACGAACTTTGTTAGCCCAAGAACGATCTGCCTTCCCCTGTTTAGCAAAAACTAGGTTTCTTTAAACCCAAGACACTATAAACACTCATTTTTTAGACCTAAAGGGGGCTGGACACTGAAAACGAGGCTAGAACATAAAGAGGCATCCAAAAGAGGAAAAGAAAAGTAAAAAAGAGGAAGGAATCAAGCATTGAAAGCAACCTTGTTTTGTGTTCTCTCTACCTTCTCTCTCTACTCATTCTTGGATGTTGATTATCTTTATGTGTATAGATTCTATTATCATGTTCTGGAACTAAACCCCATTTAGGGTGAGGGATAAAGCCCAGTTGGGGGATGGATTTTTATTTTATGGATTGATTGGTGTTGAATGAAAGTTCTTAAGTTATGTTTATCTTTCTTGCATTTCACTGTTGTCTCTATGCTTGATCACCATAGATGTAATCTTAGGAATCATATGATGAACTGAGAGGTGAAGTATGATTTATGCACTAGGAAGGTAAACACATTAGATTTAGAGATAGAAATGTCCTAAACAAGTGTGATAACTTATGATTGCTTATTCTTAGTGAATTTGACTAGTTAGATTTCACATTGAGAGATGGTAATCAACTAGTTGGGTGTTCTTATACGTCTTGAGAGAGAATATGAGTAAAGTTGTGCAATTGTTATTTTAACCTATCATTCAATCAATTCCATAATTTATTGATCAATCTCTTAAATTGCTGAACCCCAAAGCCCTAAGTTCAAATCATAAAATTTTCCCTGCTTGTTTATTTCTGGTCTTTACAATTTATTGTCTACTCAAATCCAACAATCTTTTAAGTTTCTTATCATTTTCGTTCAAGTAATTAGGATTAATTCAGTAGTGAATATCTTAGTCCTTGTGGGAGACGAACTTGGAATACTCGATTTTTAGATACTAGGAACGACTTTGTGCACTTGCAGATTGTGTCGACCAGGTATATATATTCTTTTAACCTATAGTTAAATAGGTGATTTGATAGTTCAATCTCTAGGTTTTCATGTTTATTATAAATAAACAATGAGCATGCTACCAAAAAAATATCAACCATGAACCATAAAGTAAGTATAAAGCAACATATAACACACTTGTGACATATGATGCTTTGTAATGCATCGAATTGTTATTCACTCTTTGTCATTGAGATGCTTCTCATGATTGGGAAGCAGAATCTACTTAAGACCTAATCTCCCACTTTATTGGTTTTGAAAACAAAAATCTCCAACTCTAATAGATTGATAGGGATAGTAAATATCATTACCAATAAATCTTTTCCTTTATCTAAGGTATTTTGGATAACATAAGGAGATGCAAATAGTTTATGAGAGAGTAGGTTTATAATGCTATCCTACATTTCGACATTTAAAGCTTTGAACTTGTATGGTTGCCTTAAAATATGTCAGACTTTTTCTTTTTATTTTTCTCAACATATTTGTATTTGGACATATTCTCAACCTTATAGGCAACATGATTTATATCCATATATAATCAAAAACATTAATTTCCATAAAAGGGTTTATCAGGTCTCTAACATTTGTAAGGTTAATGGACCGTATAAGCCTGGTCATCCAAAATTCGAACCTCTAATAATAATTCTTTAGCGATGTCTCTTTGAGAGAAAGTTTTACCACACTCAACTAAGGCCTAAGCTTAAGCAAACAATAAGTTATTATTCTTATCTCACTCATTTAACCTGATGTTTGGGATTTTTTTAAACAAGTTTGAAATCCCATTCACTACCATCTTCTAGGGAAAGGACTAGAAATTTCCTCCTCTAATCATGGGTTTTTGTGAGTTTTCCTACCTTAATCCCCATACCATGCTCAACATCTAAGTTATACCACCCAGAGAACCTCTCAAATGGTCTCAACTGATGCATAAATCTAAGATATTAACAAAATTTTCTATGTTTGACAAATGATAGACTACGAGCAAGTCTAATTTTAGACATCAAGAGTGAGGATGCAATTGACAAAAACTCAGGCTTGTCTCTTTTAACAACTTAAAGTGAAAGTTTAAGCCATATCTAAAACTATTATAATAAAAACTCATTGTACCAAGTCTGCATATAAAAGCTCTTTTGTAGGACTAAGATTTTATCTGCATAATCATAGGAATGATTAAATTTAGCCTCATTTCATATGGTCTATCATGGACCTACACTTATAGTTTTTATCATTAAGTTCCTCCATACTACTAGAAATATAACCAAGGGTAAGTGGCCATTTGCTACTGGTACTAGGCTCACCATCGTAGGAATGATTAAATCCAGCCTCACTTCATATGGTCTATCCTGAACCTATACTTATAGTTTTTATCACTGAGTTCCTCCATACTACTGGGAATATAATCAAGGGTAAGTGGTCATTTGCTACTAGTACTCAGCTCACCATCACATATGGTTGCATTTTATACCTATTAAATCAAACTTTGTTTTAGGCCTATACTAGACTTAATGCCAATCACAATGTGAAGACATTTAAATTTCAAAAGCTAAAGTCTTACCATACTATAATGACAAGTATGCGTAAAATGATAGTTGATTAATTTAGCTCACACAAAATCTTAAATTTGTAGTAAAGCTAGAAGGCAATGATTATCCTAAACAAGAGACATGAGGTTATTTATAAGAGATGGAGACACTCATTATAACATTTCTTTAGCGATATGAGATAATCACCACAACACCACAACTTCAAAACCAATTAAGCCTCTTCTTTCTCATTATAGACCCTAAAAGTATGTAGTTAAGTTGAACATGTAAAATGAAATAAAAGACAAGTGCAAAAAAACTTTTGCCATTAAGATAAGTCCTTGAAATCTCATAATAAAATAACTATCTAGTAACAATTAGATATTTAACAAGTTTTACGCTTGCTTAAAAAATGTTACCATAAGATGACATATGTACAGCTTCAAAAATGCTACCATAACATGACATATGTACACAAGAAGTAGTCATAAACCTTTTTATGATACAAGTCCATAAATAACATTAGATATTTATTGTTAGACCACGAACTTTTCGCCAAAGATTAGAACTATTGAATGAGAAATTTTGGTGGTTAGTTAAGAGTTAAGAACAAATGAATGAAGAATTTTTGAAACAAGAAATGATAGACAAGAGTAACGTAGGGAATGAGAAATGTGGATAGATTCAAGATTTGCTACGGTGTTTTTGGTAGATAAGAGATTTTGGAATAGGAAGAATCAAGGTGAAAGTTAGCAATAAAATGAAAGTAAATATGAAGTTGAATTTGTGCAGTAAATTGATGAAGAATAAGTATATATGTGTATGTTCTGTCATTAGTGCTCATGATTAGTCATGGATTATAATTTTCTTTTTGGAGGACATTGATTTGGAATTAAGGTGATAATGAAGAGTAAATGCAATAGAAAAGGTGATCTTGGTATGAGTTGTGTTAGGAAAGATTTGGAAACAAAAATTGGTAGATGATCTGGAAAATGGTCACTGAGTATGCTTTAGTATTTTAGCCACAACGTCTTCTTTAGTTTTCCAAACGAGATGATTCTTGATTTGTATTAAACTAGAGATATATGGCTACAATTCTTATGAAGAAATCGAATTTCAATTCTATCTCTAAGAATCTTAACATTTGTCATGAAGTTAAGAATTGGGTGTAGCACAACGGTGTATGAATGGAAAAGTTATCTTGGGAACTTAGGGGAAAATTTGGTATTGATATAAATATATTTAGGAAAAGTTTCCTCTTAAGAGTTGTAGATCTTTCTTTTATCTTTTCAATGGTATATAGTATGAAAATTTTGGACATCTGAGCTGAAAGTTATGCCCTTTTTATTGTTCCATCCTAGTATGACGTCAACATCGTCTTAAGCTCGGAACCAAAACGAAGCGAATCGAATCGGATAACCAAGTACGGAAACAAAACGAAAATGGAAGCAAAAGCGAATCAAATTGAAAGGCATAAGGCGGATGCAAAGCAAACAAATGGAAACACAACTCAACCAAGTCAAAGCAACCAAATGGTTCAAACAAACTTGAGGGAAAATGTCCGACGAAATTCAAAGAATCTAAAAATTTTACATTTTTGCGAGAGAAGGTAGACAATTTGTTGAGAAAATTAGCGGTTCGAAAATCAGGTGAATCGGATGTCAATTGCAAAAGTTATAAGAGGAAAAATGCGTAACTTTTGACTTAGAACTTGAAATTTGTTCA
>JAOQMR010000005.1:31967757-31985180 GCA_027563865.1 Erythroxylum pelleterianum
AAATTGATTTTTGAGTTCTTCAAGGAAGTTGTAGAGCTTCCTTTAAGCTTTTTATTGATACCAAATTGGTTAAATTTTGAGTTCGGGATCAAAAGTTACAAATTTTTGAAATTCTGGGTTTCAAAAAAAAAGGAAAATCGAAGTCACCCATTTCGCTCGCACTTTTAGCTGAGGCTCGCACTCGCGAGAATTGTTTTTGGTTCTTCACCTCGCGAGCCGGCTGCTACAGTGCGGCTTTGATTTTTTTTTTAATTATTTGAAAATTTTCCATTCTTTTGCTTATATCTTTTCCGTCCAACATCCAATTGATCCGATTTTTGAAGCGTTGGATTCCTAAGACTTTCCCCTATCTGTTCATGGAGAATTAGGAATTTTAGAGATTAAATGGAGGATGATTGAGTGAAATCAAAGTGAGATAAGTTGGATAATTTTCTGAACATGATTCAGTATTTTGAGAAATTCGGGAGCTGTGGAGTTCCGATTGAGTTGATTCTTGAGGCAAACTAAAATTGAGTCATGGGGCTACAAATCATGTGAAGAGATCGAATTTCAATTTAGTCCCTAAGATTGTCAATTTTTTGGATTGAAGTTGGGTTAATGTTCAGGCTCGGATTAGTAAGAGCTTAACGCGTATTTTGGCCATAACTCCTTCGTTTCTGAACCAATTTGAGCGTTTTTGGTATCATTCTAAAGATGAAACATCGAGGAACAATTCTCTAGAAGGAAGTGTTACCAAATTATTGCATTCACCTGCTCAAAATATCGAAGCAAAATCAGGGGCAATTTGGGAAGTTCACTTAACAACTTAAGTTAGAAGGCTATAAGAAAGGGGCATAATAGTCTTTTTGCTCATAAAATGAAGGAGCATGTGCTGCTGTCGGTTTAAGAAGCAGCAAAGGCACGATACTTAACAAAATAAAAAAGAGAAGATAACGAAGAGAGAAGAAGAGAAAGAAAAGGAGAGAGCTTCGGTCATGAGTGGAGAAGAAGAAAGATGATGAAGATTTCGGATTTTTAAGGTTTCAAGCAAGAGTTTTTGATGCTTTTCAAGAGGAAAGAGGAAGGAGAAGATGAAACCTACCTATGGAGTCCATTATTGCCAAAAATGGAGGAGAAAAAGGTAAGAGAAAGAAGTTGTTGGTTTTGAATTTTTTTGTGAGATGTTGGTTGAGTTGGCTTAAGATTGATATGGATTTGAGATTTCTAAGGTAAATTGAAGTGATTATGTTCGGATGATGCTAAATTTTGGTTAATTGATTAATTAGGGTTTATGCCCAATTTTTAGGATTTGCGGTTTTTGAAAATTGTTTGATTTAGATGGCTTGAAATATGATGCGTTTGTGATTTCTTAAGTTAATTTTGAGGATTATGTATTTATGATGTTGAATTTGGGTGAATTTGGCTTAGGAAATTTTAATTTGGAGGAAAGAAGGAAGCTTTGGAGAAATTGAAGCATTGGACAAGCTTCTAGCATAGATTTGAGATGGGTAATGTATTTATAATTTCAATTATAAGTTTTGTATGAGTTTTTGAAAAATCAAGAATGAAAAATGCTTTGAAAAATTATTGTTTATTTTTGAAAAACCAAGAAGAAGATAAAATATTTGTAAATTGATGTTTTAGAAATGATTAGATAAATTATTGCAATCGTTTTGAATAATTTGATAAAAATTCAAAAATTATTTATTTATGAAAGAATTGACGAATTTTGAAAATTGTTACATTTATTGATTTTGAAAGTTTAATTAAGAAAGTGTTATTTTATGATACTTGAAATTTTAAAGGAAATTATGTTTTTGAAAAATCAAGAAGAGAAAAGATTTCGAAAATTTATTTAAGGAATTATTATTCATTATGTTTGAATTATTTAAAGAAATTGTTTTGTTTCGGACAATTTAAATAAAATGATTCAATTGATTATATTCATTGATTTTGAATGTTTTGATAAAAATGAAATAATTGTTAAATTAAATGTTTTTGATTGATTTGATAAATTGATTACTTATAAAAAGACTTGCATTATTTGATTTTGATATTTGATAAATTCTTTGTGTTTTAAATGATTAAAATATCGTTTATGAAAATGTTTGAAAAATTTATGATTTCCGAATACTTTCGAAATTAGTTATAAAATATTGTTTATAAAGAAAAATTTTGATTTCCTAATATTTGTGAAATTGTTTATGAAGTAGTGTTATGTAAATGTTTGAAAATTTTGATTTTAGTATGATTAAATTCCTTACTTTTGGAATAATTTTAGAAATTTGTTATATGTTCAATGATTTGAGAAACTGAAATTTTTAATTTCGAATGTTTTTAAGAATAGTTACAAGTTTTAAAATGTTTGATAAATTAAGAAAATTTCTGAAATTACGAAAAATGGTACAAAGGTTCAATTTCTTGTTTTCAAATGATTTGTGAAATTGATTGAAAAATTTAGAAAGTATTGAATTTTATTGTTTCCGAATGTTTTGGAAAATGTTACAAGTTTTAAAATGAATTGAGAAATTAAGAAAGATTTTGAAATGCAATGATTTTGTAATGATTTAAGAAATCGCTTAAATCGTTGAATTCGTTATTTTCGACAAATTTGATAAGTTATGAAAATGGTTTCGGAGGATTAGAATAAAATGTTTTTAATCGTTCATTTATTGATAATGTTTTGATAATATTAAAATAATTGTTAAATTCATTGTGTTTGAAGGTTTTAGTCATTGTTATAATTGTTGCATCCTAGAGAAATTTGCGAATTGCTATGTGACATTATATGCATTTTGGAAATGTCAATTTGTTTAATATGACATTGTGTTTGAATCATCTGATGATTTGCTAAAATTGTTTCAATCTTAATTGATTGAACATAATATGAATTGATTTGATGTGTTGAATTTGTGATTGTTGTTGTGTCTAGTAAGACACGACATGAAAAAATTGAATTTTCGAAATATGCCTCGGGCAATATGATTTTACAAGTATGAATGTGTATTATGAGGGTTTGGTTAGGTTCCCTCCGTATGAGTCAGTGCACTGGTCTCCCTTTGATAGGCTTCTCCCACCTGCCCGCTAGTGGTATAGGAGCTCTGATCATGGACTCCCCTCTGTTTACGGCTGCACAGGACCTCTATGTGGAAATGTGCAGTACGTTCCGTTAAGACCGACCCAAACCGTTTGATGTGTTATGTGTTTTGTTTTGTTTATGTTTGTGATGCATTTTTATGTGCTGCATTCATGTTTTGAAATTATTAGTGATTTGTGAAGTTTGAGAAATGAGAAAAATGCATTCATGTTTTTGAAATTGCTCATAAATTGTGGGAAAGAATTTGAGAATTTTGAGAATTTTGAGGAATGAAGAATTAAGTGTTGAAATCGAGAAATTTTTGGAAAGTAAGTATAAATGATTTGAAAATGTGGAAGGTTTTGAGAAATAAGTGTTTTGAAAAATTTTGCTAAATGGCAATTGTTTTGAGAAATGATTTTGCTTATTTTTCAATTGATAAATATGTTATCCACTGAGCCGTCGAGCTTACCCCCCTTTCATCCCCATCTCCAGGTTATAAGCGGGAGTTCGGATGAAAGAACGTCAAGACTTCTGTTCGATTTCGCACATCTTGTATTTTGTGTATTTTGGATTTTGATCATGGTATTGTTTATGGCTTGGAAAGCCATTAATGTTCTTAATCTTTTAATTCATGATGTATATAAGTTACGAGTTTATGTATGGGATTTGAGTTTGTGTATGATTTTAAGATTGTGTATTGATTTGAAACATAAATTTGTGTATGATCTTGGAATATGAATGGAGTTGATTATAATTGTAGCTTATGGTTTTGTATATATATTACTTTTGGTTATGAATTGGATTGAATAATGGGACTTGCATGTGATTATGAATGAGAACTATGGAAGTGTTAGGTGTAGAATTGCGTTTGATGGTGTTTGGATTTCGGATGGGAGGTCCGATGATTCTGAATTTTGATTGGAAATTATAGAAGTGTGTGATTTTGATTTGCAGATTTTGGGTTTAGCAAAATACAGCCGTTATGTTGCCCAATTTTTGTTGAATTGGATGTGGCTGGTTTGTGTATTAAAGAGAAGGAATAATAAGAGTTTAATTAAATTGATGAGTTTTGAGTTATGATAGGATTTGAAGAAATAAGTTTGATTGAGGATAATTTTCCAAGTGGAAAAGTGTTTTGCTTGTATAAGAATGTGTAAGAAATGAATAAGAATGAAGAAAAAAAAATTATACCGGTTTTCGGATTGGAGTAGTCTTAGGGTTTCCAACGCAACGACGCTTTTCTAAAGTTTTTGATTTGCGGATGTGGGATATTTGTTTCGTTTTCGTTTCCTTCGATTTTTGCTTTCGAGTTTAGGATCCGAGGCCTTCGATTCGCTTTGGGATCCGTGTTTGTTTTCCAAATTCATGATTTCCGATCCGATTTGTTTTCTATTTCCGCTTCACTTTCCGGTTGGGGTCTAGTTTCGAGATCAGGTCCAACAATATAAGATTGAGACAAATGTCTAATTCTTACAAACTCATAAGGCACTACAAAAGTAATCGCACTATTGTTAAGAATGAGGTTGTCATTCGAGGTTGTCATTCGCTTACCAACTTATCTCACTAAAATATTTTTTTTTCTCTTTAACTCTCACTGATCAAAGATTAAACACCAAAAAATATTTCAATATTTAGTTTTGTAGGCCCATAAATAGAGAACATCAAATTTGGTAACATACCTTCAAACCTAAACCTAGGTCTGGAGAATCTAAATACTTAAAAAATCATACTTAATACTAAGTGTGAATTATTGATTTGTTGCCATATTGGATATTTAGGGCTTGATTGTTTCCATTGATGTTTTTATTATTTTTTTTCAAATTCAGAAAAAAAAAACTTGTTTATTTGAGTTTTTGATTTTTGATTTTGATTTTAGTTTCTTCTAGTTTTCATAATTTATGAAACCCATAAAAAGAGGTTTTTGTTTTTCTTATAATCTAATTTAGTATCAATTAAATATATAGTATTTGATTGTTTAATATTAATTATTAATAAGAATCAATAATTTTAATTTTAGATTATATTTAATTATTTTAAATTATGAATAATTTAATTTTAATAGTTATTAATAAATATAATTTTAAAATTTAAATATATTCAAAATATATAAATTTTAAATAAAATTTGCTTTAATAATTAAAAATAAATATCTTAATTATTAAATTATTTATTTTAATAAAATATTTAATTTTTTACTAATAAAAATAATTTATCTTTAGTTTTATGTAATATATAATTATTATCAATAATAAAAATATAACTATAATTTTATTAATAGCCAAATAAGTTTTTATATTTATTTAAAAATTAAAAAAAAGTTAGAAACTAGAAACTACAAAAAAAATAGAAGTGAAATTAAACCACCCTTAACTTCCAAAAGTTTACACATTGTGCTAGGTAAGTTAATTGAAGTTAAATGTTGGCATCATTGCTATAACATGAAGGTGAATTTATCAACTTTAAGGTTGCTAAAATTTAACTATTAGTTCTTTTGCTTTGCAATAATTTTGAGAAAATTATGATGATGAATTTTTTTTATGAAAAGGAAAAAATGGAATTAATAAGGAATCTAATATGTTACAAAGGCAAAAGATGATCACAAGTATACCTAATTACATGCATAGAGTAACATTTGTAGGCTAACTAACAATCAAATAATAAGTTGAAGACATGTATACAATGGTTGGAGAATAGAAGGCAAGTTGCGGGTTGGAACTAAGTCAATAAAAGTGATTACTTTCTTGACGGCTCTGGTGACTTCAACAATTAGTGTGTCCATAGCTTTGTTCTTAGCCTTAAATCGATGCAAGTTTCTTTCTTTCCAGATGGATTATACAGTCTGTCCAAGTGCCAATATGAAAATGATGTGTTTAGAAGTAGGAATGGATGAATCTGTTGTCAGCCAATGAACGATGTGAGGAAGTGAGCTCATTGATATATTCCAGCTGCAGAGAGACTTTACATGATTCCAAATTGTGTTGGCTATTGGGCATAAAAAGAAGAGGTGGTCATAGGTTTCATCATGTTCTAAATAAAACAAGCAGGATTTGTTGATGGCAAGGTAGGTCATTCTATTAGCTGTGTTAAGTTTGTTCTTAATAGAGAGAGAGAAGGAACAAGACCTTGAGGGAGAGTTTTATGCCAGATGATTGAGTGCCAAGCCACCACAGGTTGCTTATGTCTTAACAAGGAGATAGTAACCTTGTTCGACAGTTGATGGAGTGGTCAATCCTTCTAGAAATAAGTATTAGAGGTGAGGGGGTTGGGAGGATAAGAAGGTTGTAGGTGGGAAAAGTTAGCAGGAATATTCCAAGAGTTCCCACTGATGAACGAGTGAAGCTTGATGGATAGGGGGAAAGGAAGGGAGCTTGTAGCAGTGGCCTGCGAAGGAAATAAAGGGTTGTGGCCAAACCAATTATCTAACCAGAAGGATATCTTTTCCCCATTACCCACCTTACAAAGGACATCTCGAGAGGAGAACTTGATTCAAAAAATATGACCGTGAGGGACTGCTTTTTATTTCCCAGATGCACTGTCCTATGAGGAAATATGCATGGAGCTAGCAGAGCCATAACGATTGGTTAGTGATTTTCACTGGAGAAATATTTAAACCACCCTCTATTTTAGGAACACAAACTTCAAACCATTTCACTTTAACAATGCCTCTAGCTCCACTAGAATGATTCCAGAGGAAGTTCCTGAATATTCTTTCCACTGTTTTAATAACACTTTTGAAGAGGAAGACATGTGAACTCTAATATATATGAAGGGAGTTGAGAATCATTTTCATAATTTGCAGTTTCCCAGCATATGATAGGAACTTGGTCACCCAAGAGTGAATGTGCTTCTGTATTTTTTCAATTAAAGGAATACAGTCAGCAAACTGAAGGCGGTGGGTTGAGATGGGGAGTCCCAAATAGAACAAGGGAGGAGACGTCAACTTCATTCTATTAGCAGTAGCTATTTGGGCTTTTAAGGATGAAGCACCTTTGGATAAAATGTCCAAACATTTATGGAGGTTGATTTGTAACCTTGAGATTTTGTTGAAGTGATCCAAAGACTTTATAAAGGTATTAATAGAATCTAATTTGGCTCTACAAAATAACAAGAGATCATCAGCAAATGATAAGTTGGTTAGGCTGATCAGTTTACAGTGAGAGTGATATTTAAATTTTGGGTTTACGACCACTTCCTCTTTGATGATGGAATTCAGAGTCTCCATGCATAGAATGAACAGGTAAGGGGAGATAGGGTCTCCTTGTCTAGACCCTGAGCAGCTGTAAAATAAGGTAAGGGGGTGTCGTTGATCAGTACCAAAAAGCTAGCAGTTGAGATGCATTCCTTGTTCCAGTTGATGAAGATGCTAGGAAAACCATAAGCTTCAAGTATGAAGCATATACCATAGAAACTCCCAACTTACACTATCAAAAGCCTTGTGAAAGTCCACTTTGATAATGCAGTTTAGAGTGGATCGAGATTTGGAGTAACCTTTTAAGAGCTCTTAGGCTATCAATATGTTTTCTCCGATATAGAGGTTACATATGAAATCACTTTAATTGTCACTGATGAGAGATGAGAGAGTGTCCTTATAATATATCGTTACCTATGATAAGGCTTGAATAATTAACATGAGAAATTACTGAGGCATTAGAACGTGCAACTCATGCTTATGTATGATATGACATACACATACACGACAATAACGAGTTTTGCATATTAATATGACTGTACATGTATTCATTGATATTTTCCGAGTATAATTGATTAATAAATATGATTAAAATGTGAGTTTTGAATTATTTATGTTGAAAGTTTATTTGGAGACTATTAGTATTATTTCGAATTTTTTGTGAATTTTAAGAAATTTCCAAAAATTTAGGGTACATTTGGACTAGTAATTAATTGAAAAATGAATCAATCATTGTGTGACAAATGACATAGTTGATTAATGGATAAGTGGACCAATAACTAAGAGACATATGGACTGATTAATTAATTGGTGACATATGACAACTTAAAGTGTGGATAAATGGCAGCATTTGAGGTTGATACATGGCATACATGCCTTAAGACAAGTGCCTTGGCTAAATTATGACACCTAGCATCTAGTAAAGAAAGTTACAGCAATGATAGTTCTGCAATTTTCTCTTTTATTCTTCACCTTCTTCACCAAAATTGCATCTTTCTTCTCTTTGAAATTGTGGTTAAACTCTAGCCCAACTTACTACAAAAAAGCTAGATTTTAAATCCTCACAAAATAGTCAAAAAACTAGTCCAACGTGATTTTCATATTGTTGTCCACCTTGAGTTTGTGATGAATCATGCATGAATTGAGGCTTTGAAAATGTGAAGTTGTGAGCTAAAATTGGAAGCTTAAAAAAGAGGTAGCAAACCTTATCTTTATGGTATATTTATCAGCATAAGAATAATGTTTGAATTAGACTGAAATGCATGTAATATTGGTGAAGAAGAATTGCTGGAATATGTTAGCTATAGTGTAGTCTCTGAACATCCTTTGTTATTTTTGTTATAACTTTTTCTCCTGACATCCAAACGACATGAAACTTGAACCAATAGACTACTAAGACATTGTTCACACTCTCCATAAAAGTTTAGAGCCATCTGAATTGATTAGAAAAAAATTGATTGATTCAAAGTGAGGATATGTACTGGAATATTATAAACTAGAGATATTATAATGAACATGTTTCAATATTTTAATTATAACTTGATCCCTAGAGCTCCAAATGAGATGATTTTTGATTCAAAATAAACTAGAAACATTTTTATACAAATGTTAAGAAGAAATTTAATTTGCATTCTATCCTTAAGGATCTTGAAATTTATCTTGAAAGTGAGTCATGGCTTCAGCTATAGCACTACCAGGGACAGAAATCATGTCCTGTTGTTATTGAATAAACTGTATTGATGTAGGCCGAATAAGAAAAGGATGTCTACACAAAAGTTATAGCTTATTCTCTTATCTTTCAATTGGTATAAATTTTTTAATTTTTTGATATTGGGATTGAGAGTTATGAGGTGTACAACTTGAATGCATGATCATGCATTAGCCAAAATTTCAAATGTACATAGTCTGTGGTATTATGAGCATAACTCGTAGAATAATGAACTAAATTAAATGATTTTGGTGTCATTAGAAACTTAAGACACAGAGGAACAGTTCTCTAGAAGAAAATGTTACAGAAATATATCATTTCTTGATATTATTGATCATCATGTATATCTTTGAGATGATGTAGTTAAACTCCTTCACTATTGGTGATGGAGAGTATCTAGTTCTGGTTCTTTCGAGCTAAGATTGTATTGAAAAAGAATTTTGTACATTTATCCCCATCTTTGAGCCAATTCGTCCTTGCACGTTGCTGGAGTAGAGAGTTATGGTTGCTAACCACTATAAGGTAATTCGAAAGTGTTGTTCATTCCCTATCTCGAGGGGGGGGGATCATTAGGCATGGGCTGACAAAGCTGTTAAATATCTACTAAGGTTGTTCGAGCGATGTGTAGAGCTATTTCAGTGTTTGAACCCCTCAAAGAATTGAGGTCCTTGAGCTTTTTATTTATCACCTTGTGCTTATGAACACAACAAATTGTTTAATTCCTCTAAACTTGTTGTCAGCTCCGCCTTTACAAGCTTCAGCAAATCCAGGGACATTGGCCAAAAAATTATTAAATCGAAAAGAGGAAGCTCATTTGGTCTGCTAGAACAAGTTATATATCATACTAGGAGTGTGGTTTAAGAAGAGAGGTTATTGGAAGTGGGCTTGGTTGTTGGGAAATTGAGCAAGCTAGTTTGCATTGATGAGAGCTCTATCAAGTTTCTTCTGGATAAACCAATTGGAGCTCTGCTTATTTGACCACGTGTACTTGTAGCCCATCTGCTTCAAGTCTGTAACTCCAAGGTAATCGACACATTCTCTGAAGTCATTTGAAAATTTTCTTAAACTGCAATGGCCTTGTGCTTCTAATCTGTATAATGTGGAGTTAAAGTCCTCACATATCAACCAAGGGGTGGTAACATTAGTGTGGAATGCTATTAAATTGTTCCATAAGTTTTTCTTTTGAAATTCCAAATTACAAGCATAGATGAAAGAGATGGTGATATCTACCTGCTCCTGGAGGAAGTGGACCTGAAGATGAATAGCTTGCTCCGTCATGTGTAGAATAGTTGCTCGAAGAACATCCTTCCTATAGCAGATTATTATTCTGCCAAAAGTGTGCTGATCATGGTTGGAGAGAAGGCTCTACTAAGGTCCTAACATTTGCAACTTGTAAAAATGCTCAGCCTTTATTTTTGTTTCTAATAATCCTACAATTTGAGGCTTTTCCTTTTGAACAAAATCTCGTAAAGTAGCTTGCTTGTTTGGGCAGTTGAGACCTCTAACATTCCAAGCTAAAATCGACATACCAATGATTGTAATTGGAGCTTTTCCGCCTGCTCCATTGGGACCTTCTATGCTCCACCGTTTGGAATGGTTATGCTTTATCTAAATTATTGCTAGTAGGGTTGTCGATAGAGAGAGGGACGCATCATCCTCAGAGAGTGGGTCTCTGCATTGGGGGGTACCAGGATCTTCCTTTGAGGGAGTGAAGATGGGTGCCATAGAAGGATTAGGACCCAATGAGGTGTCAGTAGTAACTACATCTCCCTGGGATGTAACTACATTGGTATGGTTAGTGACAATGTCTTTATAAGGGGAGTTCTGGTGTGGAGCCCGTGCAGTACTAGGAGAATTATCCTGATGCTCTAGAGTTGTGGATTTGTTAAGGATTGTTGAAGGAGCTTGACCAGGTTGTCTCATGGGTGTCATTTCTGTGTGCATTGTGTCAACCAACATTGCAAGGCTAGTAGCATAGGACACCTCCATCAAGGAATCAACCTCCTTTTGTTTAGTGAGCTCATTACTCATTAACTCTTCATAGGTACCTTTTGTAAACATTCTTCCTGTGGCTTTCCAGACTTTCCCAGGGTGTTGAGAGGGAGGTTTATAATGATAGGAAATGGCAACGAAGTCTTCCCTCATTTTGTTCCCTTCGCCTAGTCTCATGACAAGGATCTCGCTAGGAAGTTCTTTTGAAAGTTCCACATTCATACAGACATAGGCATACCCAATACGTTGTTTCATAGCTGTATGTTTGCCGAAGCAGATGGGCTTACCAACAAAACTAGCAAGTGAGCTCAGACCTTGCGTAGTCCAGTAATCGAGGGGAACCTTGTGAAAGTTGATCCAAAGGGGGGCGCTTTGTATCTTAAAGGATTATTTTACATGATTGTAGTCGTTGGTTAAAATAGTTATAAACAAGTGAGATATGAAAACTGTTTTAAATGTATAAATCTCATATAAGAGTAATAATTAAAGATAGTTTATATATAAGAATAAACTCATTATTTAATATCTTAATTTTCTGTTGAAATATGTAATCTTCTTTTGTATATGAATCACTCTAATTTTACATTAGAACTAATTAATGAATATTTAATACAATAACAAAGTCATTTTTATTTTTGAATTGAAATATAAAATTCCTTTTTTGTATATGAATTATTCATTATTCAAAATGAATTATTTAATTTTTAGAGATTTACAAAATTTTAATAAAACCAATCAATTTAATAAAAATATATAGTGTAATTTTACGGCAATTAAGTTTATATTATATAATGTTCTCTTCAAGTTGGAAAAAAAGTTTATCCAACTTGATACTAAGATCTTATCATACTTTGTAAGTGAAAGAAATTAATTACAGCATTTAATTGTTCGTAAACTCTCACCCTCTTACAGCGACGAATCCAGGATTTTAATCTTGAGGGGGCTGCCCCTATATATATGTATATATTCTGAAAAATTTTTAGTTTAGGAGGGACTGGCGCCTATATATATATGAAAAATTTTTAGTCTAGGGGGGCTATAGCCCCTGCCAGCCCCCGTTGGATCCATCCCTGCCCTCTTATGTTGATGTGATGGATTTTGATCAAAACACTACACCATTCATAACGAGTCATACTTTTAAATCTTTAGTTTGACATTGTTTAGCAATTGTGAGCCAATATCGGAAGAGCCTATCATTCAAGTAAAACTTAATTTGAAGTGCTTAATGACTTAAGACTAGGCCAATAAGAAGAATTCTGCTTGGCGGTGCCGACTAACCAATGAAGGGCAAGTGTCGCAGTCTGATGCCCCAAGTCAGTCAACAACTGTCCCTTCTTTTGACCATACCTATCAGCCACAAAGAGACAAAAGTGAAGAGAATGTTGGTGGAGATTTGGAGCACTTTGAATTATAACTCACTCTGGGGGGTGGCAAAAAGAGAGTTGAATGCTTCAAAGGGAGAAATGTGAAAGGAATGCTCTAGTAGTATGAAAGTACAGCTGCTTTTCCATTCTGAGTTCCTGAAAGACAACAAATTCAGTGTGAATTATAGAATCATTTGCTTTGAGAAAAAGACTGCACCTTTACTATGAGAAGAAGCAACTGAAGTTAGTGAAACATGAAACAAATGACTATATTTAAACATAATAAAAGACAAGGGGACAGAGGATCTTGTGAAGCTCCAAACCAAATCTTAATGGAGTGAGAATTCCATTTCTGAGAAAAAGTTCATAAAGCATTGTTACAAAGTAGCTTGGGCGGCGCATGCTTTTGCGGAGGACAACGACATGCACTATTCCAATACAAAAGGGCTTCAACTTGCCACAGAGGTTACTTTATACCATGGTCGGCTAAGAGCTGCATTCATCAGGCTGACATAGTTACTGCATTATAATCCAACTTCATGAGTGAAAAAAGATGCAGTTATAATAATATATCTATCAGGAAATATCCTCTCACAAGTTGCGTTTCTTGAATCATTTAGAAGCACCATCTAACTATAAGATCTTCTGTATCTTACCGGATTAATCTTTTTTAGCAAAAGAGAAGGCATACGAGTGACCAGCCACTGATTCTGTCCCACGTATATTGGTCTTTTTTAATGATATACTCTCGACCAAAAGAAAAAAAAAAAACCACGACATATAGAATCATATCTTTATATATTTTGTTTCTTGGCATATGCATTAGAATCACTTAAAATACCTTACTTTTATAAGTCTGTGCATGTCGAGTGTGAAATTCAACAATTCATGTTTCAAAGGATCTAATTACCCTGTTATTTTGAAGGACTCGAAAGATTTATACTTGATGGGGTGCTTATTATGGAAGGCGAGCACAGAATATCCTGAACTCATTACAATCATACTGCTTTCTTCTTTCTCTATTTACTTATCTAAAGCATTTAATTAGTAAAAAGGATTACCCGTAACATATTTGCAGAATTCCCAAATGTTTCCAGAATAACTTAAAGAGAACTCCTCAGGCAGCCATGACAGGGAGGCTAAGGAGGCCTAGAAGTCGTTGTTTTTCCGTTCTTTCACACTGTTCTTTCTTTAATATTTCTAAAAGGAGACTTTCGGTAAACAGTTTACAAGATAGATTTGTACTGAGATTAAGCATGCGTGTGGAAAATATTAAATATGTCCCATTAAGCAATCCTTTTTCCATACTACTCTTCCATCTCCATGACACGGTTCTCTTGAGTGGGCTACTGCAATTTGTTATCTCTACATATTGACCACTTTTTCATTTTTCTCCCCCAAAGTTACACCTGGGTCCTACATCGCGTATCTCTTCACTTGCTTTATCATCCGTAAATTGCTGTAGTTGGAGCCGAATAGAACTCTATAAAACAGCACAACATCATGGATCACATGGAGACCTACCAGATGGGTATACGTCAGTGGAACATCGCAATAAGTTTACTAGAACAGCCACTGACATGGACAATGGAGAAGTAGAACATTAACTGATAAAAAAGAATCTAAACCAAGCTGCTGACATTGCTTCAAATTCTTTTTAAGTTGAAAATTGCACTAAATATTGCAACTTGTATGGCTCAGCTAAATCATATTGGCTAACACCTGTTAATTGCATATGGACGGCTCAGCTGAGCCAGCTAAAATCTATCTGTATGAGTTGTAGCTCTTTGGGAAAGCTTTTCAGAAATGTTTTTGTTTTTCTAGATTCTCACAACCAGTTAAATAGCTTATCAATGGTAGTTACAGAATATGGATGCATTCACAAGCCTGTACACATTTTCCAGCTCCCTAATTTCTTGTCCAGTTCGTTGCAGTATGCAAAACCAGTCTCAGTGACAAAAGAATGGATATTATTGAGAAAATGGACATAAATACCTGTATGTGTAAGAAAAAAAATTGAAGTTCTTTCAGCCAAACCAATCCCAATTTTTTGATAATATTGATGATGTCAGTGGAGGAAGGACAGGCAAACGATCAATGTTGCATATGATGTAGTCGACCAGATAGAACTGTAATATGGTGCGTAGTGGGCAACCACAAACTCCTACTTAATCATTTCTCCGCTGTAAAAATTGGGATCTGGTGATGATCCACTGACAGATAAAATGCAACATGAACAATGCGATGTTTCCACTCACAAATAAAAGCCAATTAGCAGTGAAAAGCAATAATCATGCTTTGCATCCTTTTGGTGTTAATTAGTTCGTGCAATCATGCAATTTTTTTTTTCCACGAGTTGTCTTAGGCAGGTCCAATTATAGGCGGCACCTTTAAGCCATGTCCACTAATAACAAGCAAATCACACTTAATATTTTTCCCACCCTTTTCACCAATCTGTTTTGTCTGGCATAGCCTCCACAAGTGGGCTGAGTTTCAAGAAAGGCATTGATCAGTTCAACAACGACTTGCAAGTACTTGAATCACAAGTCTGTCTAGCATACCGGCATTAATCAGTGCTATGGGGTCCAGTGAAAAGTTGATGCTCTTTTTGTAATATACAGAACATGAAGGCCATCCTCATAAACCAGTTCCTATAAATATCGCATATCTAATGATATACCAACCACTCTTACACATAATAGAACGAACTTATTTATGCAGCCTATTTTCCTCCATAAGCAGTCGCTAATAGAAGCCATGGGAAATTGCCTAGTTCTGCAAGAAAATGTCATCAGGGTGATGAAACCAGATGGGAAGATCCTTGAATACAAAGCACCGATCATAGTTCAGCAAGTCCTGTCAGATTTTTCTGGTCATGCAGTATCCGCTTCGCTTCAATCTCTCCAACATCTCCAACCAGACACCAAGCTTCTTGGCGGTCAATTGTACCATCTCGTGCCTGTCGGAATACCATCCCCACAAATTAAGAAGAAAGTGAGATTTTCAATTCCAGAGAAGGAAGATGAAGGTAGCAAAGTTGTTAGGATTAAGTTGGTCATCAGTAAGAAAGAACTGCAAGAGATGTTGAAACAAGGGGTAGTTTCAGTTGGCGATATGATTTCTCAGCCACAAGGTCAACAGAGAGTAAACGAGGTTGTTACGTCATATAGCGATGATAAAGGTTGGAAACCTGCACTGGAAAGCATAACTGAAGTAAACTAGAAAGAACTAAAGTGTATCTTAGGATATAGAACAGAATTCTTAACCTATTGTCGAGTTTGCTACCTTATCATGATAAATGAATCATCAGCTAACATGTCAATCAAGTTTGGTCATAAGATTTACAACACCATTCTATACTTTTTGTTGCCAATCTTCATGGAACCCTTAAAACCATGCAGAATCCTTAACATATTCCAAGTTGAATTGAGTCAAATGAAAAGTTGTTGATCAAGATCATGGAAACACTAGATAATAGCCTAATAACCTAGCGAGTGCTAGATCAGTTCTTTCCTGGTCCTACAACACCATGAATCCTCGCTGACATGAAATCAGCCTATACTTCGTATGCATGATATGGTCCAAAATTTTCAGAATAAGTAGAAATCCTCAGCAAACTTGTGTCTTCACATGGACAAGAGGATCAAATTACTTCGCCAATTGCGACTTCTCTTACAGTACTAAACCTATAAAAAGGCTAATTTTCCCAATGTCAAGCTAACTCAGAAAGAAAATTATGAAAAACGGAAAAAGGACTGAAAAAGATCTCAGCATTCTGAAATACTACAACCCAGTGGAACCTTTCTTCAATCAAGTTATCTTAATAGTTAATCCAAAACTTGACCGTGCTAAGGTAGTGCTCCTGCTGCTGCTGTCATTATGACCACAATATGGTGCAACTAATCTATTCACAAACAATGTGAAGGGACACCTAAAACGGATTTACTATGTCTAGGTAGTGCTACTAAGCTCCTACTGTGATGCTAGCGTTGATATTGCTAGGAATAAGTAACCACTTGATGCATTTTACACTGACGTGACAAAGCCAATTTTATCTCGCTTTCTGATGTAAGAGAAACAAAGCCAGTGTGGATACTCATGAATGATAGAATCAAGCCTTGGACTACTTCCTCTGTGATGTGTAACGCTCCTTCACTGCATACCCTACTTCCAAAACGAACGCAGCCATCACATAGGTGTAGGGAAAAACATGGCCATATCATTTGTTTGTGATTTCCTCCTAAAACCTGTGCCCTTGTTCCTTTTTATTCTTTCTTCTTTTGGTAGTATAGGATTTGAAATGGAGTTGCTACAACGGGAAGGCAGTTAATTGCATCTACCCTAAGGCTTGGCGGCCCTTGTAGGTTTCTTGCGTCTCTTCTAAGTATGATACTGGAGTAGCATCGTATAAAGGATTTATCCTTGGACGCATAACACATTGGAGCAAGTCCGATAGATCTCTCGCCCAACAGAATAATTATAAAATTTTTTCGATTGCTTTATTCTTCCCTCTTATAACAACACTTATCAAGGCACCCCACCATCAAAACCAACTAAATATCCTGCCATCTTGATAGACACTGCAGAACAAAGTAAACAAAAAATCAGAATGAGAGAAAAATGTACTGTACAAGCAGTCGTCATGTATTTTGTTGCATAACGATACTAGATATGTTTTTACTCAATTTACAAGAGAAAATGGTTAATTTTATAAATATGACTAATCACTTTGAAACAACTCAGCATCCTCTCTTTCTAGTTCTAATGAAATCTCATTACTGCAATGAAATGGAAGCGTAAATGGGGGATTATACTGCACTGAAACTAAGCAAGGGATGTTGTTGGTTGATGCAGTCATGATATGAAGACGCTGCATAATAGAAAGAAATCGAGAACTTCCTGGCCAAGCACCCTCTTTACTTTGAACTCCTCGTCTTTCTCTAGAGCATCTAGTAACTTCCTTTGTTAAACTTCTTCATCAATTACAGAAGCTGATGTGATAAAGGCTAGAAAGTAATCCATTCGATATTATATTTGGTTCTGCCAGATTTTGGCTGAACGGAACGTTGTCGTTCTGGTCCATGTGTTGATCACTTACGAAGCTCTCGCTGC
>JAOQMR010000005.1:31996389-32024591 GCA_027563865.1 Erythroxylum pelleterianum
GAGGGAGAAGGGTTGCAGTCCTAATGTTGTCAGTTTTAATACATTGATTAAAGGATTCTTTAGGGAGAGGAAGTTTGGGGAAGGAGTGAAGATGGCATATGAGATGATTGATTTGGGTTGTGAATTATCGAGTGTGACTTGTGAAATTTTAGTTGATGGCCTTTGTAAAGAAGAGAGGGCTCTGGATGCATGTGACTTGCTGATTGATTTGTCAAGGAAAAGAGTTTTGCCAAGTAGTTTTGATCATTTTGTTCTGATGGACATGCTTTGCAATAAAAGAAATCCGGTTAGAGCATTGGAGGTGCTGGATGAGTTATGGAAAAATGGAAATGTTCCCAGCTTGATATCTTGTACCACTTTGATAGAAGGTTTGAGGAAGTTGGGAAGCCTTAATGAAGCCTTTGAATTGATGCAAAAAATGCTGAAACAGAGTATTCTTCCAGATATTGTAACGTTTAATTGCCTTTTGCAAGATCTTTGCTGTGCGAAAAGGACAATTGATGCCAACAAGTTGAGATTAGTTGCTTCTAGCAAGGGTTTGGAGCTAGATGAAATGACATATAACATTTTGGTATCTGGTTACACAATAGAGGGCAGAAGGAAGGAGGGGGAAGTTCTGGTGGATGAGATGTTGGATAAGGACTTTATACCAGATCTTGCTACATATAATAGGCTCATGAATGGGCTTTCTAATGTAAGAAGTTATGCACAACAAAAAGTTAATCTTGTTGGCAGGTGAATATTGGCACTTCTTCCGTTCTTACTTTGATTGCAGTGTCAACTGTTGCAACATTTTGGGGCTCATGATTGTCAGGTATCCTATAACAGGAGCTTTTTGTAATTCTAGTATTTCTTTTGCTCATATGAAGACAAAGCATCTGAAAAAATGGACATTTGCTGTCAACAGTAGGTTAAGGAGGTGGTAGCCTAAGACACTGAAAAGTGCTGTATGGTGCTTGTTATTTGGTCAAAAAATGGCATATGAGATATTCATTTATTTCTAGTCCTCAACGGTCAAAAGAGATCTATGATTATGTGAAATACATGCTGGATTTGGTATTTAACCACTGTCAAAATAATGAATCATGGTCTGTGTCGAGGTTTAGTATATGCAGTCCTGGATTTTGGTATTTATTTCACCTGTACATTGCGTTCTTCACTAGCCGATATGACTTTTACTGATATTCTTTTTTAAAGAGGTTTGGGCTTATGTTGAATAACAATCAACTGCTGGAACAATTGCAGCAAAGGCGTTTACCAGACTGTTACCATCATGAAATTGAGGTGGAGTTAAATGCAACAGGAGTGAATGTTCCATATTACAAAATTGAGGCATCTTGTGTGACTCGAAACTGAATCCTTGTTGCTTGGAGCCAAACCTGAGGTTGACGGGTAGGAATGGAGGACTTTGGTGGTCTTTTTCTGAAGTTTCCAGTTTCTACTTGATGTTCTTGGGGGGACACACTGTGTGGTCTGGTAACAGGCCCGTTAGATGGACACAGTTCTCAATCAAGAAATCAGGATGGGGTTACGAAATAAAACTCGGGTTTTTCTCTATCTTTTTGTGTTTTACAAGGTGCCTACAGTTACTATTCCCCACCCAGGAAGTCATGTTCTGATGAGTCAAATCATTTTTCGAAAGGTCAAAAAGCTTGTTCTCCCAACGCACCTGTCCTAGCAAATAGTTTGGTAACTTTCTTACAAGCAGAGATATATATTTCTCACGAACGAAGATGGACACAAATTTTCCTTTCGGGTATCAGAGAACATTAAAATTTCAGTAGATGGAGGTTTTGGCAAAATCTTTAATTTGGTTCTTATACAAAAAGACTATTTTCATTTACTTGAATCTATAGCTTTGCGGTATGTGCCGGTTGCTCCTTAGCTTATAGGACTATTCTGTAGGATCAGATGACGTCATACCCTACGCAACCTAGAGGCAGGAGAGCTGATCAAGCGAAGCTAATAATGTCATCTTCTTACTGAGACATTTTGAGGGCATACCCGTAATTCAACACCTTCAATATCTGTAAATGGAAAGATGAGTTTAAAATAGCAAAGAATCCATAATCTCCAATTCTAAGCCACTCGCAAACAGATAGTTACATTGTAGAAGGTAGACAAACTTAACATACGCTTTTTAGCAGCAACTAAAATCACTCTTCGATGGCCACGACCTGAACTTTCTGAACCAAAAACCGAAGAAAGAGAGACCCAGATGGCCTCTTTATCCTGCTGCTTTACTATATCCTCCAAGACCCACCTCCTAAATTCCCCTTCTTTCTTTACTCCAAAGCCCCCAATTCACCTTCAGCCTCCCTACTGGCTTCCTAGAACCCAAAAGCTTCCTACTTGGAAGCCTTCTGGCATAAGGTTTCCGACGACCACTGTGAGGGCCAGCATTGATGTCACCACAACCGCAATTCGACCAGGAGGTGCGGTGGAGACCGATAAGTTGCCAACGGACACGAGGAACCGGACTATGGAGGCAGTTGAGTCCTATGGTGGGAGGGTTACAATTGGGGATGTCGCAAGCAGAGCTGGGCTTAAGTTGAATGAAGCTCAAAAGGCTCTCCAGGCTCTTGCTGCTGATACTGATGGTTTCTTGGAGGTAATCATATTGACAAATTGTTGTGACAATAAGAAAACTTCTTTTGAAAGTAGACGAGTAAAGGAGCCAAATTCACTTGAATCGGAGCGAATGCGTGCTCAGTAAATTGACATGTGTATGTGTGTGTGTTTGTTTGAAGAAACCCCTTTTTTTCCTAAGTTAACGTTGTTTGAGTTGCCCGTATATTGAAGCTAATGCTGATTACTTTTTCTGATCAATTGGAGTAGATAATAATTAGTAAATTTAGCTGAAGTCGATGTATGAGGGATATGGAATTTCAAGTCCTTCGCGAAATAATCTGCTATTGATAAGGTAGGTATTGAACTGTTATGGGATACATAACAAAGTTCTAGCTCAGTCTCAAGAAATTCAAATAATCTCATTTTCGTGATTGAATCAAGAGGATATATATGCATTCAAGTAGCACATTCAGCAAAAGCATCCACTTTTTATGTTGAAAAGTCTAGGCATTCAAATACTGTTGAAACTGATAAAATAAAAGATGATCCAACCACAATGAAGGTTTTGTTTTTAATTAATGAGTTTTTTTTCTTCTTGTGTCATTTATAGCATTTGTTATAGCTTTGTTGATTTTATTTGCACTAAAGTCTGTGAGTTATGAGTGATTGTCTTTATTATTTGAACAGGTTTCAGACGAAGGGGATGTTCTTTATGTTTTCCCAAAGGATTATCGTTCGAAGCTTGCTGCAAAGTCATTGAGGATGAAGATTGAGCCTCTGGTTGACAAGGCAAAGGTACTTATCTCAGTTGCATATCATGTGGGTTCTGTATTCTAGAAAAATAAAAATGTTATCTTCCACTTTGATTGTAATATGTTACTCTTTTTTCGTTAAAGTCTGCAGCAGAGTATCTTATCAGGGTATCTTTTGGGACGGCTCTGATTGCGTCAATAGTTCTAGTTTACACTACAATAATTGCTCTTCTTTCAAGTAGAAGGTAAACACTGCCTTACATTGGAAACAGCTTCTGTCTTGGTACCTTTCCTGGAACAAAATATTGACTGTAATCTCTTGAACAGTGATGAAGATAATCGTGGAAGGCGAGGCAGATCATATGATTCAGGATTCACCTTTTTCTTTACACCTACTGATTTATTTTGGTATTTTCTATAAACTGACAAAATTATTCTAAGCGAACATGTGGCTGAATTATGCTGTCTTATATGTCTAGGCATTATTAACTTGGCAAAAGATGGTCAATAATAGTTGACTGCAATTGATTTGGGTTGAAACAACATTGTTATTTATACAGGTAGTGATGAAAGTCAATTAGATGACAAATAAAAAAGAAATGAGTTAAATTGATGTTCCACGGTCTTGGGTTTCATATTTTATGCTCTCTACATGTAGCCCCTTATAAGCTCACATTCAGAGATAGAAAATCTTTCCTTGTGGATGCTTTGAAAGTTAGTTGCAACATTTGTCTTATTTGACTGGTTTCTGCATCCCCTTTGCTAAAAGTCAGAGTGCTACACTGTTATGTAGATGTGAATTGCATGTAATACTCTCCTGTGTATAGCTTTTTCATTCCAAAATCAAGACAAACCTTAAATCAATATTTCCTATCATTTTTTTAGGTACTGGGATCCATATTACTATAGAAGGCGTCAAATGCAAACAGATCAGGGTGAGAAGATGAACTTTATAGAATCTGTAAGTGAATAGCTCAAAAAAGCTTGGTTCTTGCAGTGGTTATCTTTAAATTTTGGATGTACAATGAAAATTGTGAATGTCTTTCAGGTGTTCTCCTTTGTGTTTGGGGATGGTGATCCAAATCAAGGAATTGAAGAAGAGAGGTGGAAGTTGGTAATATTTCAGCACTGAATTCAGTGGTCCGTTACTTACAACAGTTTGTTCAGCTTATTGGTTGTTTTCATTTTCTGCATCTGCAGTTGTCTTTTTTTTTTTTAAGTCACAAAACCTTTTACTGGTCTTGCTTCTAAACTCACTTTTTTTGTGCTTTGCAAGACCTTGCTTGGCCATTCTAATTATTCGATTCCATTTATTTGATTTATTCACTCAGTAATTTTTATGTCAGGAATAACTACATTGATTTTAATTCAAGTTAGCTGTCAACTCTAGTTAACGTGAAAATGTCATTTTTGTCCTTTAATCCAATTCTCAACCATCGTACTTAGTACAAGTTCCCAATTCAGTTCTTTCACTTCAATTTGTTCTATTTCATTCATATTACTATTAAAAAAGAATCAAATTTCTTTCCATCAACTTGATTAGGAATTAGAAAAAGAATAAGTTTTGTTAGTTCCACTTGTCATTTTTCCTATTCTATTCATTTAATATTTTTTTTTCTATTGAATTCCTCTTATTGGAAAATTGTGATAACAAAGGTTTTCATTGGCACATTTGAAGTAATAGGAAGGTTTGAATAAGAAACAATCAAAATAGGACATGTTAAAAAATTATTTTCTACCTTTTTTAAAGTGGTTGAGCATTCACTTGAATCACTTTAGTGTGCATATGCTAACTGGTGTATTGTTTAACTGGGAGAATTCTACCCGGCAAGTGGGTAAGATTAACAAAGTAGTGTTTTATCTTGTTGAAGGTTATGGTAACATTTTATAAAGTTGCTCTTAAGTTGTGAGCTGTCTTACTTTTTCGGTAGTAGTTTGCCTTTGTGACTTGTAAACAGCTTTCTAAGACGTTGCAATAACTGTTAAATTGCAAGCTGTAATAACAAATAAATAAATAAAGCATAATTACCATGATCACAACTTGTGCTGTTCTTTCCGTCAACATGGACTTTTAGCTTTTTCCTTTGTAATCATTTGCAGATTGGGCAATACATTGCCTCCAATGGTGGCGTTGTCACAGCTGAAGAACTTGCACCCTATCTTGACATACAAACTACCAAGGAAGATATGGTATACCTTCTTTATGAGATTAATTAATGTTAATATTTCCTGCTGTCCTGATTGTATTGCTAACAGGTTAGTTCTGAGGTTAAATTTTTTCACAGTTATTTGGTTTAAATTCATACCACATATAAGATATTATAAGGAGTTCTTACATGCACAAATATTTGAGAAAAGGCAAAATATGAAAGGTCCATTTTGAGATTCATCACATCATTCCTTATATATTTGTCTGAAACTCTGATGTATTAGCATTTGTGTTCTTCTTGAGCCAATAACATGATCACATGGTTTTAACTGCTTGGAGATGCTACCAATATGATTGTAACCTTGCTTTTATGCTGCCCCTTTTTTTTCACTCCATATTACAGTGCTTTTTTGTTCTTTGTGTCAGAATGATGAATCTTATATTTTACCAGTACTTCTACGCTTTGATGGCCAACCCGAAATTGATGAAGAGGTAGGAAACTAATTTTGACCAATGTAAGATTTGGACGTGTATTTTTCTATGTTTATGAGTATTTTTAGGAATAGAACTAATTGTTTAACAATACTTATGGCATTGTAAAGAGATGTCCTGCAAAAGTAAGAATTTTGACAGCTCTTATCTTGGTTGAGTTAATTTAATTTTCAAATTTCAACTAATTACTTATCATGTAGGGAAATATTGTTTATCGATTCCCTTCTCTTCAAAGGACTGGTTCTTCTCAAGGAATTGGAAGAAAGGAATATGTGGGGAGAAGATGGGCAGATTGGATTGGAATTGAGAAGTTTCTTAGGGAAAAGAAATGGCAGTTCAGGTTATTTATTTGCTTGATTATGTCACTTTTTTAAATAACATAATTTGATTCTCCAATTTTAGTGGCTGTTATTTTGCAGTAAGACTGGTGGATCGGAAAGAGCAATGGTTGTTGGATTGGGTGGGATTAATCTTTTTGGAGTTATTATCCTTGGAGCCATGTTAAAGTACATTCTGCTGGAATTATTACCTTTTTTGGGTTGTTTACATATTTGTCTCTCTAATGTCTCCACGTCATCTTGTTTTGAAGGGATGTAGCTCTGACAAACAGTGGATTCATTAATTTTGTTACTGGAATTTTTCCTTTACTTCAGGTGAGGGTTAATTGCCCTTCTTCAATTCTGATTAGCAGAGTTTGATATTTTTTCCACCACTATCTTATTGAAAGTGGTTAACAAGGCATAGCTTCTTTGTTTTACCTCCTACAGATTTTGGAGTATTCTTGGCCTACATGTTCCTATTAATATTGCATTGTGAGAAGTCATTTAAATTTGATATCGGATAGAGGTGTCTCTTGGTCTGAACTCCCTGTTGCTCTTCTTAAGAATGTAAATCGATTTTCCCACTAAGAAAGCTCAATAAACAGTTTAAGCATCTATTCTGTTTTATCATTGTCAAAAAGTTGTAGTTGGAAGTTGTCAACTATGTTGTAACTACAAGTTCTTTTCCCAAGATATCAGTCGGATATACATAATGTGCATTGGTCTCAATTTGTTTTGATGACGAAATTCACAGATATATGCTGGTTCTTTCTTTGCAATTCCTTTGATTCGGTGGTTCTTTACTCTCAAGAAGAATGCTGAAATTGAAAAGAGGAATAAAGCAAGAGAACAATATGCTCGGGCACTTGAAGTGCCTGATCTTTCACTTAGGCGGAAGGTAGCCTCTCTTTTGTTTTAGTTTGTTTCTTTGTGTGATAGATAATGAAGAGTGAATGTTGTTTCATACTAGCTTATCCTTTCTTTTGACCGGACAATTATGAACTACCCTGTCTACTTGTAAGAGATTCCAATTTTCATGTGTATATATAGGGGTGAATTTGTTTATGATTATTTTTCACCTCAAGATAAGTGCTGATACTATTGCGAAAAAACTATTAATATTGGTGATAGTAATGTATTATTTTCACGTTTATCCTTGGATTAGCTTATATACACTAGCTCTGATTTCTGACATCTCTTTGATATTATATAGTACACCTCAATATCTGGACTAAAGTAAATACACGTCAGTACTATACTAGATGTGTTTTAAATAACTTCTTTTTAGAGGTAACATCTTTCTCTTTTGGAATTTGTCCAGCTTTTAAGTGCTCGAGATATGGCACAGAAGACAGTCATAGGGCAGGATCGCATAGTCTACAGCACAGACAGAGACTTCACTGAGCAAGACTTTGAAGCCCAAGATTGGGACAGAAGATTCAGAGAGGTCGAGAAGTCAGATTGAGAAGGTGACGTTTGTGAACTTTTTACATCTCTCCATGTTCATGTGCATGTGGATACACAGAGATGAAAAAACACAATTTTCAAAATATCCTGTTCTTATCATCTCACACCATTTTTGGCTGGCAGTTATAATTTTGTATCTTGAAAAGAGTGTAAACTGCCAACAATTTTACTTATACTAATCTTAGAGAGGCCAGTATAGTACCATCTTGCTTTCCTAACTATCATGTCTGCTTGCAGGATTTTGACATGCGGCGTTATTCCTTAAGAATATCATGGCATATACCTTTAGTTCACTGCTATTGAGTGGCGGTCAGTTTGAAGGCCCTTATTTGTCATTTCTGGGAAGATGTATAGTATGATCAGGACTCTAACGTCTGAGATGTGCGGAGAAATTTGTAGCGCAGTTGCAGTTTAGGGTGGTTCAACTTCTCAACAGTGATGATGGCTGGTAAATATTAGTACATTACTGGCTGGATTTTCTAACTGGATGCAAAGGTACCTGTCCTCAGTCATCTATTTATATGGGGAGGTGAAATCAGAAAAATTATTAGGAGTTGCAAGACAAAGTTCAAATCCTGATTGCAGTCTCTACACTGGCAAAGTAAAAGGGACTACTATAAGAAAATTTATTTTTCAAACCACTCCCTGTATTTGCACGCAGTTTGCATGGAGTTGGATTGTTGTATAAATTCTTGTTGCTTGTGAGATTTTTATAATCATGTGAATTGTTGTTTTCTTGGTCAAGTTCCTCATTTGGATGCTTTGCATTAAATAGCTTGTGTTCCCAATTTGTCGATTTTGTGGTTCTTTTGCTTATTTCAGGGCTGACTGTTTTGGCACACTGCCCTGTGGACGGTACGGTAGTGGACTCGCAAACTATTGAATGTCGTGAATTGCGGAAGCATGCTCACATGCCAGTTTCTTTTCTTTTTATTTTTCCTTTTAAATATGATTTTAATCATCAACTTGACATCTTTTGACCAATGACTTTAAAACACGTTAGAACAACAATCCTGCTTCTAGTCAATATTGTGGAACTGTTGAATGTATAAACACTCTTCCCATATAAATAACAATTCATTCGGCCGGATGACAAACATCCTGTATACACCTTTATCCAAAGAAGACACATTGTACATGTGACGATACGTTTGACATAAGCTTTACAAATTGTGGTGGATCAATTTGCAATTCCGGGTTGCAAAACATACCACTATGGCTACATAATACCATGCTAATCCAAAACCATTATCAACATCCAAGATGCTTTATCTGGAGCCAGATGTGCGGCAGAATTCAAATGTGGTCAGTAATTCTGAAAAATGGACCGGTGGAACTCTCTGAAACGGGATTTTTCAAGCAATTTTGGACACCAGTATACCTGAACCCATGACAAACTCTTTTCATTACAACCATCTATACTTAAATAAATAAAAACAGAGACGAGCTAAACTAACAGCTGAAGCTACACTTGGAAAAAAGAATTAAAGATCGATAAAAATTTGATACTGCAGCCTTAAAATCTCTGCAATTGGTTGCCAAGCAATTAAGAAGATATAATTGCTGACATTCACCAAAAAGTCCAACTTTTTTAACCTTTCAATTGTGTGTGAAATGCTTGGGAAAAGACGCTACAAACATCGTTGGCAAGGGCCTAAATTGCTAAAATAATGCTAAATTCTAACATTTTTCCTTGTCTTTATATTAGAAATACAATAATAACAACCACAATTTTAGTGCACAACTCTCCCCGTTTTGCGAGTGTCGTAGAACGATATCAAATATACGCAGCCTTCTCTTTGTATTTTACAAAGACGGGGTTTATGTGACTCGAACAAATGACTTTTAGATCACAAATATGTAACCTTACCGGTTGCTTCAAAGCTCGCCATCCATTATATTAATGTTATATTGAGGTAAATATTTGTAATCAAAACTTACCAACTTCAGACGCAAGTTATCAAAAATAAAAGGAAAAAGAACAGAAGATGATTGAAAGTTAATGAGAAGACATACCCAAACATAAGAGCGTGAGGACTGTTATGCAGATTATTCGTGTTGAGTGTCGATTGAATTGAATATGACAGGGACGTCTCTGATATCTAGCTCCAAGCTGGACACAGCAATGCATTACTTTTGCTGTAAATCTGGATAATAACCCTCGGATGCTTCCATTCCCTAAGCTGAACCATAGTCCTATATGCTGGCTCTATCAAAAGGAAGGCCACGAATGAGCATCTCCATCCAATTGAATAAACAAAAAGTAAGACAAGCATTTGTTCCCGTTAGATCAGAAATAACAATTACATTAAATGCTCCTGAGTGGAAAAGTCATGCCATGATGATTAACCAGCTGTGTTGGTGCTCTTTTTATCATTTTGCTTCAACAATATCATCTTAGGGGAAATAAAGAATAAAGCCCTTGATATAAAAAATAAATAAATAATTGTACCTGTGGGAGGTAGGTCGAGGAATCTCGTCGCTGTTCTTCTCCATCTTTCAACCTCTTTGTATAGCTCCTAATGGCCCTATTCTGACATGGTATCCAAGAATTGCTAAATGAACCATGAAGGTTGATTCTGTTCCAGAACCTACTAGTCTTGTTTTCATTGATGAAACTTTTACGTGCAGCTTCATTAGCTTCCACATCAAAGTGATCATCATCACCATTCCTGTTACAAGAAAAGTGTTGAAGAGAGTCCACCACATCACGGCCTAATCTTGTTGAGTAATGAGAACCCTTCCTCAAGTTATCGTCCATTATGCAATTATGATCATCATCTGTATGCACATGTCCGTTCATTTTTTCAACCTCAAACTCCCTGCTGTCATGCTCAACACTTTCTTCATCTTTCAAACAAGATGCCGAGGTTGGATCCAAAAATCTTCTCAACATGTTACTATCTTCAAAATCATGATGATTAATGTGCTTAAAGGTATCCCCCCCGGTAAGAAACAATTGCAATAAGTCCCTATCACGTTCACTCAAATCAATGCGTGCAAAGTTTTTAGTGAAATCTACCATAGACTGGTCCTGTATACTTTCCTCCACATGAGTAATATGTTCCTTGATGGCTCTGATGAACTGCCTATGCCTAGAAATCACATCTTCACTTGCTCGAGATTTGTCCACGGTTGATAAGCAGACAGCTCTTTCAAAATCCTCCAACTGATTTGTAAAAACAAACACAATCAGATAATTAAAAGACAAAACAAAAAGGAAGAGCATTAGCCCCACTGAGTACCTGCCATTTTGCAGTTTCAAGGATCGTGGCAAGATCACGCTTATGATATTCTATCGAAGTAAGAAGTCTTGGATCAGGATGGTCACCATGAACAAGACTTTGCTCATGCTCAAGAAGTCGAAAAACTGATTCCATCCTAAACATTATAAAAGAATCACAAGTGAACGGACGTAAGACACTCGTTTACCAAAAAAAAAAGGAATTTTCAACCTTAATTCAAGATCATTCAATAGAACAGATATTAAAGCACATAGGATTCTGACATTTTCAGTTTGAACACATTAATCAAATGACCGAACAAACTAATAACTAAATAAATAATGCCAAACAAAAACCCAATAACCAACCAACGAGAAAATTATATTTTCATTCTCATTGAGCACGTAAGAGCCAAAAATTTTAAGCCTAGATTCAGGCCAAGGAAAAATGTTCCAAGAATCTGAGATTGTGATGCCCAATCTGACCTATCGGCAGAGTCCTGAACAACTTCTGCTGCAGAGAACAACGGGTCTGATTCCCATTGGTGCAAGCTCGATGCCATTACTTTGTCTGCCTCAAAAAACACAAAAGCTTTCAACTTTAAATGTTAAATGTCAATGGAAAGCGAAGCCACCGACCCCAAGAGCCACCAAATGAGAATTTCTCGCAACCCCAATTCAATCTTCACCTTCCAAACAACGACACAAAGACTACAAGGACAGAATCTTCAGACGTGAGAAATTTTATATAACATGAAATTAGGGTTTTATAGAAAAGAGATATTAGGCACTAATTCATGGGTGTTACAGAGGTCCAAGAAAGTTTGGAGCAGAAAGAAAGCCTAAACAGAAGAAGAAGATGGAGAACGAGGCTATTTTGGTCATTTGAACCAGTACTATGAAACGACAACGATTTACCATTCGTAATCTGGTTCGGTCCGACGAATTACGGAGGATTAAGGCCTAAGGGGGAAAAAACAGAGAAATTAAAGTCTTCGTGCAAGTTTTTTAACGTAAAAAATGTATTTACCTGACGTTTATACTAGAGCATCATTTGAATCATAATATTTTGAAGTATTTAATTTAAGCCATAATATTTTCAAAATATTCAAATTAAAAAACTCAATCGATTGTAAAAAATTTAAATTTTTTAATTTTTTAATTTAATTTTTAATTTTTTAGTTCGATATTTTTGATAACCCTTATTGTTAAAAATCAATAAGAATTTTTAATTAATCTATCAATTTTTTTAAATTAATAATTTTTTATAAATTAAAATGAATCAATTAATTCTATTCAATAAGCTCTTTTTTCAATTAAACTTCAAAATTTTCGATGGATAAGAACAATATCTTTTAATTATATTTTCAAATTTATTTAATGTTTAGTTGGTTTTAATCTTTTAAATCTTAAACCTCCTATCTTGCCGATTTAACCTTAATATATTTTTCAGAACATGTATTAAGTAGATAAAACTATTCATTAGTAAATATTATGTCAATACTAATATAATATTATTTTTATATTTTAACAGTAGATTTTGCTTTTATTTAGTATATTAGAACCTACCATCTAAAATATATAGAAATGAAACTTATTACCACATTATAAAGTAGGGCTCATCATTGAAATATATAAAAATTTATTACAATAATTATTATTAATCCTTAATTATTAACTTACGCAAAAACAAAGCATTATTCTTAATCCACCAGTCTTTACCATTTTCTTCACTTATGGCTTCCACTTCATCAAAAATATTATCCAACCACTCACGTACTATCCTGAATGCAAATTCTAGTAACATTTATGTTATTCAACCATTAATTTACAAAAGAAAGCTCTTCCATACTCTTGTTCTCTTTATTTATATTTCTCTTTACCTCTTTCAACTTCTGCAATCTGCAATCTGCAACATGGACCCAACAACATTTTGATCAGATGAACTATTAAATAAAATTGATGACCACATTCAAAGCCATAATCTTGACGTCAAAATGGGAGAATTCTCGAAGACTGCAAGAACATAAAGTGCCCTCAATGAACTGTGATAGTTGGGTGAATGTCAAAAATGCGAATTTCTAAAACATGAGTGAATCGAACAACACGTGTTGGAATATGAATGAAAGCAACTCGGCCCATCAATTCTTAGGAAAAATGCTATAGGCAAGTTCGGGAATGGTATCGCATAACTTCTTAAGAATTGATTTGGTTTGCTCATGCTAAACAAAGGTGGGAAGAATAAACTTGAGGGAAGACTAAGTGGAGGGAAAGAGGTAGGAATAGAGATAGAAGTCGTCACAGGTGGGAAGATTATGGAGGGTGTGAGAGTCAAGGTGAGGTGAGTGTTGGAGGAGGTGGGCAAGCTTGAGGGATAAGAAATCCAAATGGGCTTGTTTCTAAAGAATGAAAATCAGCTCTAAGATTATTAGTCGTTTAAAGGAGGACCTGAGGAAGGAAATTGGGATTTTGAAAGGTACAGAGTTTGGCATACCCAATTGTTTTTTTTTTATAATTTGAATAATGGATTGAATTAACTATAGCAAAGCTATCACAATATTACAATTTCATGATGGAATTAAACCTACAAACCAACTTATATAAGCAAATGAAATTTAACAATAAAGGTTACAGATTTCAACTGGTCTTCATTCCTGTTGATAGTGCCTGCTCATCCGATTTAGCTATAAGGATGGCTCTGATCCAATTGATGGTGTCATTAGCTAGGTTATACTTATCAACTTCCTCTTACCTGTATATCCTCCTATTATGTTCCTTCCATATAGAGTAAATACTAATTGCAAAGGTTGTTTTGTACAAAGGGGTATCATGCACCTTCTAAGTCATGATTTATATAATCCAATTAAGAGTTGATATCCAATCATAATTGATGCAAGTAACCAAAAGCAAGACAAACCACTTTAAAGTAGCTGCACTAAAAGAATAAGTGATCTCGGTCTTCTTCATTCTCCTTACAAAGCACACATATAAGGTTATAAGTTCCAAACTATCTATTTTTGATTGAGATAACGTTTCCACAAAAGATTGTACCAAGGAACATTCCTGCCTCCTTCTTGTAAACCCTTGTAGCAAGACTTGTTAGTAAAAGTCCATGAGGTATCAAGTAACTAAGTAACTGCATCTTGCCTGTGTATAAAGGATCTGGGTAGATAACCCACTAATAAAATGAATCCTCTGAAGTTTCCTACCCATTGCTTATGATTCATCAAAGAAGACACTCTGGAGTTAATTAGAAGTCTGTATGTAAGTCTAGATAATTCAGATCTTTGTATTAAAGGACTAAATTTTGTCTAATTATCAAACCAAACCTAAATATTCTACCCATTTCCTAAAACATGCTTAATCAAATGAAACACCACATGTCTCAGTTTCAACATTTGTTGGAAGAACCAAGAGAATTCCTTAGAGGGAGGTAATTGCCAAAAGCATTCAGTTTTAAGATATGTTTCATGTAGCTATTTCACCCACATTGCATTTTTATCTACAAAGAGTCTCCAAATTCGTTTAACTTTTTGCATCAAAGATATAGGGATGCTCCCCAAGCCGCCGTGCTATTTAGGAATAATCACCTCACTTCATTTGACTTTAGCTTTTTTGGAGTTTTATGAATTCCCAGTCCATAAGAAAGCTTTCAAGATGTCATCTATCTCCTTGGTTACTTTTAGGGGTAGAATGAGATGAGATATCCAATAAACATATAGATTTCCAAGAACAAAATTTATTAAAGCAACCCTAGTTGCAAGAGATAAAAATCGATTCTGCTAAGAATTTATGTGAGCTTTGATCCTTTCTATAAGTGGAATACAATCAGAATACTTTGGCTTGGCATACGAAATAGGGACTCCCAAATATTTGAGAAGAAACTTTTGGAGCTGTAATTCTATAATACTGGAGAGTTCCACAGAGTTTTTCGCATCTTTAGAGCACTAAAAACTACTTTTATTGATATTCACTTTCAGACCTGACCATTTAGAGAATTTCATAAGAAGATCCTTTAGCATCCTTATTGTGGTTGATCTCGAAAGCAATATCAAATCATCCTCAAACATCAAGTGGGTAAGCTTGGAACTTCTAAATTTATCATAATAATGAAACCTGCCATTTGGGTAAGCTTGGAACTTCTAAATTTATCATAATAATGAAACCTGCCATTGGTATTAATAATCTTGTTGATGAGTTGAGAGACGCCTTCCATAACTAGAGTGAATAGATAAGGGGAAGGAGGATCCCTTTGTCTAATGTCTCTATCATAATTTAATGGCTTAGTCGGAATCGCATTCACCAGTTTACTGATTGAAATAGTTTTAAACACATCAAAATCCAAGTAATGAAGTTTATAGGGAATTTAAGGGCTTCCAGGGAAATTTAGATGAACTGCCAATTGACCGTGTCAAATGCCTTAAAGAAATCTATCTTCTAACAACAACTTTTAATTTTTCTCCCGAAGTTATAATCTTTTAAGATCTCTTGCATAAGTAGTATGTTATCCCCTATAAATCTGCCTTGTATAAATGCACTTTATGTAGTATTGATTACTGATGATAATGCCTTCTTCAATCTATTAGCAAGGAGTTTTGCAATTACCTTATAGACTGTGTTTCAACAAAAGATCGGTCTATAATTTGTCAATGTATCTGGAGACAATTTTTAGGAACCATGCAAATATATGTGTGATTGATCTCCTTCAACATTTTATAAGAGGATAAACATTCTAGAACTGCTTCTGTAAAAAAATCTTGCTGTGAACCCATTAGGACCTTAAGATTTAGAGGGGTGTAGTTTAAATAATGTCTCATGAACCTCTAAGCACATAAATGGAGCTTAGACTGATTCCTTGTATTCCTGCAAAAGGGGACTATCAAAGAGTTCCCTAACATTGTGAGTATCACAAACACTATCTTCAGTGCCTATGAGTTGTTAAAATAATTTCCTTGTAAGCCTAGATAAAGATTCATAATCATTGACTGAGGATCTCAAGGCGTCTTTTAGTTCCACAATAGTATGTTTGTTCCTTCGAGCAAGTAGAGAAGCATGAAACAATTTAGTGTTTGAGTCTCCATCTCTAAGCTAATTGATTATAGCTTTCTCTTTTAAGATAGAATTATGCAAGTTCAAAGCATCCTGATGAGCCTTTAGTCTAGCATATTTAATCTGTTTCAAGAGATTATTATGAGGAGACAGATAGCAAGCTTGCTGAGTATCCTCTAACAACTACTGAGTGACTTTAGTCTGCCTGTGAATAGCTTTTGAGGAAGCTTTAAGTGCTTGTTTAACTCTTCTGATCTTTAGCATAAGCTAAAAGGATTTATACCCATCCATATTTAAGTTCCAACAAGATTCCTCTAACTCCATAATCCTATCTTGCATTGAAAGGCCATTAAAGAATTGGAATGGAGCCCCATGCTTTCTTACCATTTTGATGTTGTGGATACTGATAGGTGAATGATCTGAGAAAGAGTTTTCTCCAAATTCAGCATAAGAGTGAGGGTACTGATCTAACCAAAGATGGTTGACCAAAGCTCTATCTAGTTTTTTCATAATAAAAAATGGCCTTGTTGTTTGTTTGACTAAGTAAATATCCTTTGTGAATACCTCAGATCTGTGACATTTGTTTTGTAAAACAAATCAGCTAACTCATGCCCTGTTATAGTGTGAAACCCTCTTCTTCCTTATACTTCATTATCAGTGAGTATGCAATTCTAGTCTCCTATTACACGCCATGAAGTAGTAATAATAGCTTCCAAAGACAACAAATTATTCCATATAGTGGCTCTTTGGAATTGGGAAATAGAAGCATAAATCAATGAGTGATCAAATTCAGTGGAGGCCCCTATCAGCTTGCAATGCATATGGATGAGTTGCTCAATTTCTGTAACTACTTGTATGGTAATTTTATCGTAGTTGTAGTGGCAAAGGATCTGGCCGTTATAATGCAAGGAATGATTTGAAATAGCCTGCCAATCTGCTCCAGAAAATCGAGAGATGTATACCATATTAGTATATTTTATTTTCGTTTCGAGGAGACCTACTATTGAGGGCTTTTTATCCAAAACAATCTTTTTAACCATAGCTTTTTTAAAAGGGTAGTATAACCCTATAACATTCCAAACTAGAATCATTTGGGGAAGAATCCCCTTTGTGTTTGTTCAATTCCCTTCTCTTTGAAGATTTCCATATAAAACTAGTTGATGGAACTACCATTCTTTTATGTGTTTTGGCCTCTGGTAGAATTTCTACGCTCGCTTGTACCAACTACTCATTATATCCATTTGATTATATTTAATCAATAGGTAAAATATGTTATTTGATTTGGTATGCATATATGTAAACAATTATGAATGTTTGAAATAGATAATATATGAAAGTACTAATGTATTTGTGTTTAATCGAAACTTTCTTATCAAAATTTGAATAGGTTATAGGCTCAACTTCTACCACTTATACTGACAACAATCCTAGAAATGGTGATATGTTTAAGTACCAAATGTAGGATGGCATATTTATATTGTGGTTGGTGAGTTGTGAAAAGAAGAACCAAAAGTTTGAATGAATGATAATATATGACAATTGAAGTTGTATTCCTCTATTTGTTATTGGAGTTATGAATAAGAATATAAAATATGGTATGCAATACATTATTCATTGTTTGTTCATGATGTAAATCATATTCTTTATTAATTGATTCTATGATGTTAATTAATAGTATATTAAGGTTATTCCATCTACTTACAAGTACCCTAATTAATTTGAAGTTTTAGTATAGTAACATATATAATTTTCGATAGACTTAAATCGCTTGTATACATTAAAAACACAGTTGTGTTAACTCTTACGTGTATCTTTAGAGAAGATAAGGAGTAGTACATGTGGTCTAAGATAAGAATGTTCCTTCTTATGTTCCCCTGTAAATCATATAGGGAGTAGTACACACCTTAAAGAACATATGTGTTTTACGCCCGTGTTGGTCTCTATATCATGGGTTTTTTGTGCAAATGTTAACCTCAGGATCAACCAGTTATACCTATACACTACCTTGAACAAGATACTTTTTTAGTTATGTTCCTTTATGGAGAAGAGAGGCATTAGTATAACTGAGTTTTAGTACCATCAATTTCATTATATCTAATAGATTTATGTAAATGTTAATAATTTAAACTTCATGTTAATAATTTAAACTTCATGTATGTAAATTTGCGAAGTTTCAAATTATCGATGGTATTAGTTATAAAGTCCAATGTAATTATCGACTGTTTTATAAAATTAGAGCTTCAATTTCATAAAATGCATGCTATATATTTACTTAGTTTTAAAATATCCCTTTATGTATTTTGTTATAGAATCTTGCATAATTCAATATATTTTGCATATATGTTAACATTGTTTAAAGAAATGAATCAAAATTAAAAATACACTAATTTTGAAAAAGTCAGTGTTTGTTTGGTTCAATTGGAAGTTAGTTTAAGATTTGTTAACTTTTAATTTCCTCTTATTAGGTCAAAATTTTTACAAGTTAGAAATGGTTAAGTTAATGCATTTTGTCAAATTGGGGGTATTCTATATATAAAACATGGTTACTATTTTTTCACGTTCAAACATAAAGCAGATAGGCTAAATAAGTAAGCGTAAATGGTCGAGAACATGAGCATTTGAGTGTTCATGTTCCCCTATATACCATTTATTTATAGTATTACATGCCCGTAAAACATAGGAGTTTTATAAGACTATGTTGGTCGCTGTTGTGGGTTTGAAGTTATATATGGTCTTCAGTATGGTCATGTTTACTCCTTTATTATTCTCTAGTTACTCTTGTGGGTAAAATGTAGCCTTAAATACAACCATAATAATGGTCGTGCTCTTATGTGGATGTTTGTAATTGTCATAAGCAATTAGCTATAAATCAAACGTAAGTATATAAGGGAACATGAGCTTATGAGATCTCATATTCCACTATATACCACTTATTTATAATTTACATGCCCATAAAACATGAAAGTGTTATAAGCCTATGTTGGCGTCTGTTATAGATATGAAGTTGTATATGGTCTTCAGTATGGTTGTGTTTATTCCTTTATTATTCTCTAGTTAAGTTTGTGGGTAAAATGAAGCCTTGAACACAATTGCGATAATGGTCATGTTTTTACATGGATGTTTGTAATTGTAAAAAAAAATAACTATAAGTAAGACATAAGTATCTTAGAATTTATGAAATAAAATATTTGATTTCATAAAATTCATGCTAGAATTTACCTAATTATAGGGAAATTATGGTAAGTGCACTAGATATGACAATTTAGTCAAATTTGCATTCTTTATGGATTCAATATGGGGGCTTTAAATATTATTGTAACCTTTTCATAATTCCATCAAATTAATGATTAGGTAATGTAATTATGAGCACATTTAAGGCTTTATAACTTTCAATTACATTCAATTTATTGATCCAAAGTTATGTTAAAAGTATGTGGTTTTGCATTATATGTAATTTGTAGTCTTACAAGTTCCATTGGTGTTTTTGAAGAATTTAAACCTATTTATATAGTGTTTCAAGAAATTAAATAATCAATTTATCTGTTGCTTGGTTATATATACCCTTATTCCTCTTTGGAGCATATAGGGTACATTTTATAGTATAAAACATCAATATGCTTGTACATTTATTTCTTATTAGAGCATATAAGATTATATTTAGGTGTTTAGTACTTTCAATTTCATTATTAGTGATGCATATGTGCACAATGCATAAATTTATATAGTATATCAAATTTAGGAGTGTTTCAAATTGTCAATGGTATTTTATAAACTTAAACACATGTATCTATACATATATCTTCGACATTCAATTCAATTTTGGATTCTTTATGGACGAAAAATGGAAAATTCATAAATTGTTATAAACTATTCATAATTTTATAGTTTATCTACAATTACAAATTGATGACTTCAATAATTTATCTATTATTTTCTAAATTTATAGATTAAATTATGTTTATATATGTTTTTAGATCTATAATTAATGCTAAATTATTATTTAAGTAATTGTCTTAAACTTTTCAATCAAAGTTGTATATAATATAGATATGGATCAATAGCTTATTATCTCAAATGTCATTAAACTAAAATATTTTTTAATAGTACAAATTCCAAGATGTCATTAAATGTTAGGAACTTTGATAAAGTTGGTGTTATTCAATTGATTATTACTTTATCAATTTTAAACTTTCAGTATCATCTTATTAGCTCAAAACTTACCTGAGTTTGAACTTTTGGTGAATGCATTATCTCTAGAGTTAATTACATTGAACCTCCTATAGTTTAGACTTTTTTCACTTTAATCCCTAAGTTTTAAAAACTATCACATACCCATCTAAGATTTGGTTTTTATTTTACTTGTACCCTTTAACATCATTCTGTGTTAGGTTTCTAAAGGAGAATAGGAAAACAATGTTGTGTGACTTGGCTAAGAGTTATATAACATAACACTTATCATGTTTATGCTATGTAACACATGACATCTTGTGGTTTAAAAGGTGTGGTATTTTATATGTAAAGGCATACTATTTTTTTTAATAAACCATTACATTCTCTTTAAGGAGTCATGGTATCTTTTTGAATCATCAATAAAAATAATGTGGTACTTATTTGAATATGTTGTAGTATTTTTATATAAAGGCATGATATTTTTTAAAATGAATCATGGTATTATGTTGAAGGAGTCATGGTATTTTTATACTCATTTTTGGTATTATCATCAAAAAAATAATGTGATACTTATTTGAATACGTATAGTATTTTATATGGAGGCGTGATATTTTTTAAAATGAATCATGGTATTATGGTGAAGTAGTCATGGTATTTTTATACTAATTTTTATGGTGAAGTAGTCATGGTATTTTTGTACTAATTTGTGGTATTCTCTTTATTAATAATAATGATAATAATAATAATAATAATTTTGTACTAATTTGTAATATGTGATGGTATTTTTAGTACGGAGACGCAATATTGTGGTTAAGGAGTCATGATATTGTTTGTAAGGATTCGTGGTATTTTTATACTTATTTGTGATATTGACATATTACATACATGTAAAACTTAAAAGAAATAATCTTAAATACACTTACTAGTGATTCTCTATATTTTTGTCTCTTAACTATTATTCCTTCACTTTAAAGAAGTTTTTGCAATGTCTTAAATTCACATATGAATGTGCATTTTTTGGGGAAGTCCTAATTTGACATATTATGATATGATTGTTGTTCATGATTTTTGTTTCCTTATTAGAGCCAACTCATTGTACTGGGATGGGTTTAACCATGTGAGTGATTGTCACTAATGAATGATGTATATGCTATTTGTGAATCTTCACTTATTATGGTTGAAATATGCCCATAATGCTTCTAAAGGCTCCTTAAATTTCTAAAATTCTTTGAGATACTTATCTTTAATGTCTCAAAAAGTTTGAAATTTTAGTTTATTTTATTATATGCAATAGCATAATCTGAATTTTAAGCTAGCATAATGTCTTTGTTTATGATGATTAATAAATATTAACCTTTGTTATCTTTAACCAAGACAAGGTGATTGCGTTCTAAAAACTAACACAGTTACCTTATCTTAGGTGCAGCCTTTCTCTGCAAGAATTTTACATACACAAATTTAAAAGTTATAAGTATATGATGAGAAGAAGATTTCTTCTAAACTTTTGTTAACTACAATCGTGTTGCATCACCAACGTTTGCTTAAGACTTATCAAAATGTTTATCCATATTCCCTAAAGTTCAATATAAATTTCATCAAATGTGTTTCCATAAACAAAGTTACTTGGATAAGCTCTAAATGATTTAATCTCCTCCTCATTCATGCCTTATTCTTCTTTATGTTTGTTATCTTTAACATCCATCGTATGCTTTTTCTTATGGTCCAAACTCTTCCTTGATGTCTACATTACATTTAAAATATCAAAAGTTATCATAAAGTCTTCTACAAGATATATCACTCTCTTGAACCTCGTCTTCTTACTCTTCTCTTTCATTGCCATCTCCTCATGCCTCAGTAGAACCTCAATCTTATCCTTATCAGCCATCAACATCTTACATGCCTACAAACATCTTCTTTGTTTTTTGGATTTATCACTAGCAATTTTTCACTACTCTAAACATGTTGTATGCTTAAATTCTTTGTTATTGCACCTACCCACGCCTCAGGACTTGTTCTCTTTTATATCGTTCATAAAATTTTGACTATTCATGCATAACCGAAAATTATGGAAAACAAGTTCCTAAAAGGTTAGCAACTTGTTACCTTTTCATTTTCAACCTCCTGCATAACCTCCTTACTTTCTTGACTACCTTCTACCCACTGTAATGCTTCATTGGGTTATCATTGTTATAATCAACCCTCTACCTCTTAGATAAGTTAATATATAAAGGGATAACCAATTCTAAAGTACCCAAACTTTTGGGATTTTTTTCAATTCAGTGCCCAAGTTTTTAAATTTAAGTGATTAACCTTTTAAAACCTTAACATTTCAACTTGTAATGTTAATTGCGTTAGTAATTTATTGATTTAGCTAATAGAATCTTTGATATTCATGACATGTAGATGTTTACCTGAAAAAATAGTGGCCATGATTAGAGTGGAGTAGAGATAATTTTTTAGGTGAACACCTAAATATCATGAACAACAAAGATTATGTTAGTCAAATCAACAAATTACTAATAAAACTAATGTTTTGAATTGAAATATTAAGGTTTTTAAAAGGTTAGTCACTCAATTAAAAATTTTAAAAGCTGAGGTATTAGGTTGAAAACATATTAAAATTTTGTTCAGTTTAGGAGTGCTTATCTCATATATGAATCAATTAAATTATTTATAAATAATCTTTCCAAATGGCACCAAAATTTTCAACAACAAGATTATCTTTAGCTTCCCATACTATAGCTTTATATTCTAATAGCATCTAACTCCTCGTCAATTTTGACTTCATCTTAAGATGTAATCCTTGTCATATTCCCCTACTTAAAGTGATAATTGATGTATAACTTTTGTATATTAAAAATATGTAAACGTATTATAAATTGAAGTTAGGTTTTAAGAATTACACATTATGTACAAGTCCAGATATCTATTGATAATTTCAATTTATAGAACACATAATTCGCCATCAATACAACTACATATTTACTTATGTAATGCACAACACCTTCGGCCTCCACCACTTGATAGAACTTTTTAACATGCTTGCAAAGAAGGCTTAGGATGAAATATTCCCAACTAAGTTGCTCACGGTAGTTAACATTAACTTCAGTTTCTAGTAGCTGCGTGATGATATCGTAATTGAAATTTGGACACAAAAACACTAATAACACATATAAAAGGAAGTTTTGCTGGAAACATTCCTTGATTTGTTGTAACACCCCACTCCCGCAAGACCCGAACCCAACATCGCCAGTGATATCTGAGTTCGTGCCCTGCGAGAGTGGCGTGCTACATCACTCAGTCAAAACTCAGTATATTTTTTTTACAATCATAAATGCGGAAATCAGTAGACAATTTGGATCCGCTTTAATTTGTAAACATTTTCAGTCATAACAATACACGTCATTTAACGTACAAATATCTATAATCAAATTAGGCCCAATTTTATCCATAAAGATTTTAGTGAATAAAAGCCAATCGGGGCCCACTATAATATAAAACATTATTTTATAGAAATTGCGGAATACAAATTTATACAAAAAAGAATGACACTAATGCAGACGTGAACTGATCCCGACCTCTATGCTTCACTCGAACGCCGTAGGGATACTCCTGTTAGCCTAACGGGGTACTCTTCTGAGTCCTGAAAATTATTTGCAAATTTTGGGTGAGTTTTGCGAACTCAGTGAGGAACCATCATCGATGGTTCACCCAATTCATGCAACACATCATGTCACATAACAATACTCACATTGTTACATATTTGATCTCATTTGACAATTCCCTTTAAACATAGACAATTTATACATATCATCCAATTACACATACATAACTAAATGAATACATATAACACTCAAGTATGACACAGTTGTTTCATAATCCACATTCAGAAACACCACATGATACAATCCATATTCAGAAGTACCACATGATACAATCCACATTCAGAAGTACCACATGATTGTTATCACAGAAGCATAAGACGTTTTGCCTTTCACTTAATCAGAATAGTCAATCAAATTTTTATGAGATGCGTATGTAACACTTTTCCCATCTGTTACGGTGTTGTGACCGAGTGCTTGAACTATCCCGTATCTATTAGATATCGGGCTCATTGATAACTGTCCCATATAGGGCTCATTGAGCATTAAACGCGTCTTAGAGATAGGAGAACCCTCTGGGTATGCACTACTTCCCTTCGAGCTCAAGGCTCTTTTTCACTGGTTGAGCTTGTAGCTCTAATTGGTGGCTACTTCGGTCACAACTAATTACTATCTGATCATGCATTTGTGTATGAAATGCACATAACCCAATTTCACAATGTATACATGTATCACAATTAATCCATCTGTTGCAATTGATCACATTAATAGCAAGCAATTTTCAGATTCACAATTATCACAAATCATCACGTCACAAGCACTTCTATGTCATATCTCCCAATACATCGGACCTTCTGTCCGGAATCCACAATCAGAATCAATCACAATCACCCGCCATTGTTCACCACAGTATGCATATAATAATTGAGAGAAAACCATCTAGGTCACTCACCTATAGCTTCCAAGCTAATGCCGGGAAGTTTCAGCAACGTCGGTGGATCGACGTTCCAAAAGTGCCTCTATAACGGTCAAAATATAAAACCATCACCAAATGTACAATTAGGATGTGTACAATGCATGTTCATAACATTCCCGGCATTAATCCAAAAATTTCCAGGACAAAAATTTCCAGGACAAAAATTTCGTCTAAAAATTAGAAATCTAACGACACCAAAATCACTCAATTCGGACCTCTATAGGTCCAAAACTTAATAAAACAATGACTAGAAAAATAATTACTCAGTCCCCTCACTTTGACCCAATCAATCCATGTCAATTTCATCTCTAAAAATTTCCAATTTCACATAGAAATGAAATTAAATATTTCACGAATCCGATGCCTCGAGAATCAGGTCAATCGGACATCGGGCGGAAAAGTTATTCACAAAATAAAATTTACAACAATTAAACAATATATATTTATATAAGTAAACTGCCTCGCCCCCGCGAGGACACCTCACCCTCGTGAGGAGGCGAGCTTCTGCCCTAATTTTCATTTTCTTTTTTTTTTAACACTGAAAAATCCCTTTGTGTTCTAACATGCATAACTTCTGATCTAGATGTCCAAATCTTACGAATTTGTTGTCTATGGAAAGAGCAAAGAAAACTCTACAAGTTTTATGAAGTACACAAAAACCAATTTCACCTCTAAGGGTGTCAAAAATACACTCAAAGTTTCTGCCTTCACAATATTTCCCAAAACAGTATACCATTTTGCAAAAATCATAACTTTCCATTCCCTTTGCCAAAAATTACAAGCTTTATGCCAAAAGAAAGATCAAAACATGTTCTACAACTTTCATGAACAACATGGACCCAAATTCAATTGCTAAATGGGTCAAAAACTCAATTAAAGGTTCTGCCCATACATTGCACCTGAACAGTACTACAATTTTCTAAAAATCATAACTCCTTGCCCAAATGTCCAAAAAATCTCTACTTTATATCAATAAAAAGATCCGACAACATACTACAATTTTCATGAAGGGCTTAGAAGCCAATTCCTCTTCTAACTAGGTCAATTTTGCTCGTGAATGTGGCTGCCCTGTTGTGGGTTATTCACTAACAAATTGCCTAACTCAGGTCCAGTCTTTGAAAATTCATAACTCCCAATTCTTACATCCAAAATTAGCATAGTATGCCTCATTTTAAAGCTGAAACATTCATCTACAACTTTCTATAAGACCATTTGAGTTAATTAAAACCCCAACAGTACAGAAATCGGCTTCCAAGCATAATACTCACAAAACTTACATTTAGGACTAAGTTCTAACACAATGTACATGAACAGCTGAAACTCAACAGGTCATAACTCTCAATCTACATATCGAAAAATTGCATACTTAGTGGGGATAGAAAGATAATAAGGAAAGCTTCAACTTTCATTTAGACAAATTTCACAAATTCAACCTCAATCAATCTAGAAAAATTCATCAAAGTTCCATGTCACATTCCTCGGTTACTGTTCATACTGCACCTATACTTCACTTTCAAAACAAGATTCAACACTCTTCTAATCAAAATTGGATAGTGCTCCCTTCACAAAAATTATAGCCAAATGTCTCAATTTTAATTGAAGACAAACTTCACCTCAATCGCTTAACCACACAACTAGTTATGGTAAAAACATTGAAACATGTACAAAGTAAATTTTCCAACTTTGACATCCAACCAACTTCTATCATTCCAATTCCAATTCTACTCCAATTAACATACAATTTATCTAAGAAATCAACCACAATTCCACCCAAACTTTCACTTACATACATAGTCACAAAATGGCAGCACTCACACAATTATTTTTCCTTAACCTTCCATTCATCTAATATTCCAAAATCAATCCAAAACCAAGCCAAAACCAATCTAAACCATGTTAATTCATTCATCCTCACACAAATATGAATTTATACCCAAACAATCAAACCACAAGCTTCATGAAATTAATGCACAATAAATCATATTTAATGCACAATAACTCCCAATAAAGAACATGTAATTAAATTCTCACCTAAACAAGCTTCAAATCTTTAATTCTTCCAATCTTCCAACCAATCACAACTTCCTAACTCTCACTTAACACCCACGGCATCATCATCCCAAGGGAGCAAGTTTATAGTAAACCTTTTTAGGTGAGTTAATGGAAGAGAAAGCAAAGTGGGAGGAGGAGGAGAAGATGAGCAAGCTTCAAAACCACCAAAGAAAGGGAAACCATACGAAGTTGGAGAGAAAGCAAGAAGAATTGTTCATTTGGCTTTCACAAATGGAAGTGTCGTGAATGTGTGGAACAAAACAAGCATTAAATGAGTTGAAGGTGTGTCATCAAGACACTTGCATTTAAAGAGAGAAAAAGACAAAAATTTCCATTTAATGAATGTGAATTACAAGAATCCTAATAAATGAAATCTTTAACTCATTCAATTCCAATGGCTCTAATTACAATTCCAAAATAATGTACTCAATATTTCAGTGCCATTGGACAGAAATTTTTGGTACCGGAAACCAATCAGTTCGCCGCCTGTCGATCTCTCCGGTCCGAAAAGTTTCCCCGAAATTTTCCAGAAAAATTCCTAGAATTCTCCAAAAATGTAAAACTCACAAAAATCCATTCCAATTAATTTTTTTGAACACAAAAATCACATTTTCCACAACAAAATCACATTTAGGTACATATACCGGGAAAATGTCATGAATGCATGTACAGTCATTTTCATGTGCAATTGTTCACACATAAGCATATGCACGAATATATTTCAAAACCATACTAACATTCTCAATCCTTTCCAAATTACTATTCTACCCTTCTCATCGGGGGTGGGATGTTACATTTGTGTACCCTTAACTTTCTCCCGTATGCACTTGATCAATATTCAGTGGTCATTGACTTTATACTGCTCCTAAAGCCTCGACACCTTATCTTCATCGGCTTTAGGATGTACTCGTTTAGTTTCATTTGAAACCCTAATGATTCATGTCACACTATCAATACTAATCTCCTTCATTTGATCCTTCTTAATTTTCAAAATAGCTCATCTAGATTAAAGTCATCATACAACCAGTACTAGTGATCTCACTCTAAACCTCTACATGTTTCTAAGTTCACTAGATTTCATATCAGTGACCCATTTTACCTGATTAGGATTTAGGTTATTCACCAATTCTACCTGCTTAGGATTTAGGTTATTCATCAATTCATACACAAATTTTGAATAATAATGCATTTTAAAGCTTGACAAATACTTGTACAATAATCAACATACTTTCATTCTATATAGCAAAACTTTAGTAATTTAGTTTAATTTGGTCCAACTTTGTACCTTTTTTAATATGTATTATGTTAGGTCCCAGTCAAAGCCAAAGGATTAGTTCTCAAAAGAATGAGACGTCGGTTGTATTTTCATTCTCCCCTAC
>JAOQMR010000005.1:32024691-32056140 GCA_027563865.1 Erythroxylum pelleterianum
CAGACGATAGCATAGTAACGCATAGTAACTCAGAAACCAGACGATAGCATAGTAACGCATAGTAACCTAAAAATCAGACGATAACATAGTAACCCAGAAATCAGACGATAGCATAGTAATGCATAGTAATAGTAACTCAAAAAGGTACAATTTATATGAGGAGTTTAAAGACTTATGTTTCAAGACACTAGGCTCCAGTATGTAGCCACCACTAGTGTATTTCAGCAGCCAGTCTTTCTTTCAGTGTGCCAACCAGGGCTCAGGTCTCGGGAATGGGCCTCAGTAGGGCCCACCACCCGGGACAGTCGGGTTCCGGTTTCGGGGTCTGACACTTACATAGTTTAAGTAAGAATAATCCTAAAACAGCCAAGCAATCCATCAAACACAACTCAATCAACATCAATACAGATTCCAAACTTCTGTACATACAATAACTAAAAAAATCAAAGAAAAAAATGGGGAAAAAAACTTATTGCATGAGGAAGCAAGCTGGAAATCTGGACAACTTTGATGTAGCCTTGGAATCCTTGGTGTTCTCCTCAAATGTACAACTCCAAATGCCACCTTTCTACCCCTGCTTTTTTCAGCAATGTTCTCCTATGACATTCTTACTTTTTTAGCCTCCTTTCTTTGTTTTTATGTAGCCCTAAATGACTCATTACGTGGCTGGTACACCAAACCTCAACAGCTTTTTAGTTTTTGTTACTTTTCTCCTTATGCCGACCCACTCTCCTCTTGTCCTAGCTTGTCCTCCTGATTTTATGCAATTAATTGTTCTTAAAACATGGTTGACATAAGCCTTTTGTGCCAACCAAATTTTTAAGTCACGATCGTGACTAGCAAGGTCACAATTATGACCACCAATGTCACATTCCTATTATAATGTCCCAGCTTTTATTCCATGCTTCCTTCACTCAATTGCACCATTTAACCTGCTAATAAATCATGAAATTAAGCACTTAATCATGCATTAACACATGCCAATTAATACACAAAATAACAACACACATAATAAGACTTATGCATGCACACATTGAATGCAATGGTAAAGTTAACATATCAATTTACATAAATGTATGTACAAACATACTAGAACATGATTAAACACTAACTTGGATACATGCAATGTAAAAATACCTAAAACAAGCATAACATACACACAATCATTAAACATTAAGATGAAAAACCTAGTTCACTTGTACTTTCTATGCAATAGTCACATATAAAATATATGTAAATCTACACTTATCAATACATATAAGATCACAGTAGATAGACATCAGCGTTAAAAGATAAAGACTATGTAAGAGGATCATCTGAAGATAGTAGAGTTAGTAGAGTTCTTTATGTATATGAATGTATGATTCCTAAATAGATGTAATCTTTTAACTTGTTAGTTGTGATGTAGATAAATCTTATCAGATAAAGTCCTATCTAGATGGGTATGTCATCTTATTGGATAGTATGATGTAATCTGATTAGAATAAGATATGATCTAGCTAGTTAAGTTCAGTTAAGATTTTGACTTAGCTATCTAGCCAGAGGAGCCTATAAGTAGCTCATATGAGCCTTGCTCCACATTGAGATAGAGAGTGCTATCACAATGTCCAAAAGCAAGGAAAAATAGTGAGAGGGCAAAGAGATTAGATTCTTATCCTTGTTTGCCTGTTTTTAGAGATTGGTTTGAGTGTTTGTTGATTGTCAACAACTTTGGTTTTAATCCTAAAACTTTATGAAATAACTTGTTGTTGTAGGGGTGAGAGATCAACTTTCTCTGTAAATTCTTATTAAGTTTAGTGGATTTATTTGTTAGTTTGCTTCGTAGTGTTTACCTCTACACTGGAGGGTTTTCACATTAAATCTTGGCATTTGTTTCATCATTTATTTTCTTCTCATATTTTTCTCCTGTTGTACTAAGGAGAGTTCTTTCTTGTTGTTAATATTTGGTTGATCTTTTAAAGAGTTATATATTTGTCTCCTAACAATATGTGACTCAAAAGTACCACACAATCATATATCAATGGCACCAATGCATGCTATAGAATGAAGTCGCAAGTTCACAAACCCTCTGTAATGAATCAACTTTTCAAGGGCAGTTTCTTTAGGAAGTTGCTTGAGCTACTTATGTCAAAGTCATAACCCCTAAATTGCAAAATCTTTTCTTCTCTTTATTGTGACTTCTATATGAAGGGTCCACTTCTCACCTTTATTTTCATCTGTAGTTTCTATGATCTTCATCCTCATCCTTTTTTTTGTTACAAAGGAAAACTCAAAACCTATAAAAAAAACTAAACTATTGCAGTGCTCTACGATACACTGCTCCATGCGAGTCTCGGTGAAGGATCTCCAAAATTGCCATAGGAGGCTCCTAAAAAACATGTATGCCTGGGTTGGCCAAAGCTACTAGAGCTGTCAGATGATCCGCGTACTGATTCCCTTCCCAATGTATGTGCTGAATCTGCACTTCCCAATCTTGTTGGAGTAATCCGCGGGTACCTGCCAACAAAAAATTATTACCATCAAATTCTGTATTGGAAAATGAAGAGGAGAGGATGTTAAGGACTTCCAAGGAATCCACTTCTAACATGACTCAGCGATACCTGAGGGACCAAGCCAAAGTAAGGACTGAGTGGACACCCCTTTTAAACACATCTTATGATCATCTTTACAAAGTGATGTAATAGATTAAGAAATGGACGACAAATATCAATGACCTAGTTCAAGGTCAATTTCTAAGACAACAATCAAGTTTTCCTTAGTTACCTTTCATAACTGACAAGCACTTTAAGTTTATAAGATTATAGATCAAAATATAACCAATCATCGCATTTTATACGTAGTCCTAATATTCTTTTAAAACAAATGAACAACAAATATAATCATTGGTTTCAAAAGCAAGCCTAAGTATGAAAAACACCCATTTTCCACATAAAATCTATGCAAAGAAAGAAATGTAATTTTCCTGAAATAACCCAATAGCCAAGCAAAGTCAACCTAAAGCAAAGCCAAATCAATAAACTATAATGGCTTTTATTGAACTTTTTAGGCATGTAGTGGGTGTGGTGCACGCAAATTGTTGGAAGAAATGACAACAAACTTGTTAAGATTTGAGAGGATTTTAAAGAAGTCACGTACAAAAAAAACTACAATTTTTATACATAAATAATAAATCACTCCCTATATTTCCCATTTAACATACTTTGATTTAATACTAACATTATGATTTATGAAAAAATAGATTAAATTTAAATGATTTCATATAATTATAAACACTATATCTAAATTAAAAAAATTTAAGATGGTAAATTCGAAATTTTTTATATAAATAAAAAAAAATTTAATATATGACAAATTCACATATAACTTTTTAATAAAAATTTCAAATAAAATCTTATTAAATTAAAAGTTATATAACCCTTTTTAAAATTTGTACATATCTTTTTAAATGTGCAATAATAATTTAACTACTTTTATACCAATATTTATATCAATACACCCTCTCTATCAGGTAGGAATAAAGCTATGTACTATTGAACCTTTTCAAATTTCATATTTCAGCGAGACTCTCACTGTTGTTGTTGTTGTTGTTGTTATACCAATATTTATAATATATTGATGAAGCTATTTTTATTAGTAACTTTTTTATAGTATTTTTATTTTAAATATTTTCTCTAATTTGTGAACAATGGAAGAGCGATTTAAAAATTAGCTTATTTATAAATATTTTTATAGTGAATTGATGAATCAATATTATGCATTCAAAGAATTAAGAGATATTTAAAAATTAGCTTGTTTATTCAAATTTCATAAGAAGGGTAGTGGCATAAAGATTGTAAAATTAAAGTAGAACAAACCAAAATTGACTGTTTCGCAATGCAATTTATATTAATAGAAAATCAATTTTATACAAACTTAATTTGTTTTGAAAATTTATTAACAAATTTATTAAAACAATCATATGTTATAATTTCTATCTAAAATTTAAAAATTATATTATTTTAGATTATTAATATTTTAAAATATTATATTCTATATTAATTTTTTTTCGCAACAAAATTAACAATTTAACAAAAAGAAGTTAAATATTTAAATTTAACTAATATAAAGTTATTATCAAATTGAAAAAATGAACATATTTATTTGACCCACCGGCCACCATTTAGTGGTTAAAGAAGGCGCACGTCACCAAAGTCTGGTATTTAATTATTAACTCGGACGGTTGGCAGAGACAAGCTCTTCGGAGCTTCCCCACTCGTCTCGTCCACGTAACGCTCTCTTTCTCTTAGAATCCATTAAAAATTAGAAAGAAGATACTGCTACGCGAGAAAGAGCTAAAAGTGACGATGCTTAAGAGAACAAACTAGAGCCATGTCGAGATCGCTAAAAGTGACGATGCTTAAGAGAACAAACTAGAGCCATGTCGAGATCGTTGTTGATTCATCGCTTAATGCCATTCTTCACCAACCGGATTCGGCAAAACCACAGGCTTCTTAGCACTTCTTCCGCTCTGGCCCAAGCTCCTTCTCTCGTGGATGATGATTCCATTCACTTATCTGATAATTGTGTTCGAGTAATTCTTTTTTACTATCTAATTTCTGATTGGTTTAGAAATTTTGCGTTGTCGCTTTTAATGGGTTCGTACTGGAAACTTTCTGTTTTGTGTTCATGTTGCGATTTTCTTTTTGGATTTCGTTCCATTTGTGTAACGAACCCACGAAGCGAAGTTTGTTTCTTGTTGTCTGATTCTTGTCTTCTAATTTTATTTATACTTGCTTTTTGGTTAGAATCCGAAAACCGGAGGGGGAACCTGTCTACTATTTATATTGGTATGTGCAGAAAAGGGCTTTGATATAGCGTAATTTTATGAACTTATGTATTGGTTTCACAAATCCATGATTCACCGACAATATTCTGAGGAACCTGGATTTGTATATAGACTTTAATTTGCTTTAGGATTGGCTGAGAAGAAGACTTTGGGATTCCTGTGTCTTGCACGTATTTTGTGTTTTAGCTTCGTTATCAACACTTAAATTGCCCTGCAGAGGATGAAAGAACTACATTCCAGTGAAGGAGCAACGGGGAGCAAAATTCTTCGGTTAGGCGTGGAAACTGGTGGATGTTCTGGTTTCCAATATGTTTTTGACTTGGATGATAAAATTAATCCTGATGACAGGTTTATACGATTTAAAACTTCATGTTCTTGTTGCTTTTCGTTTTTGTTGTTGTTGCTGCTGTAGGGAAGACACCAAATGCATCTATCATTTGTAGTTTTCTAATGCTTTCATCTTATTCTCACAGAATATTTGAAAGGGGAGGAGTTAAACTGGCAATTGACAATGTTTCGTATGATTTTGTCAAAGGGGCCACTGTTGACTATGTTGAGGAACTCATCCGCTCAGCTTTCGTTGTAAGCCATTTCGTTTTCCCTTTTTGTGCAATGATTTTATAGAAGGTATTAGCATAGAGGATTGAAGAGATTGCCATAAAAGAAGAACTTGAAAACTCATTGAAGTTATTCTCATTTCAATGCTCCACCAGTTTGTGCTTGTCAAATTTTTATTCTTAAGAGTGTGTAGTTGATAAGTTGTTATGCCTCCATCTGATGACACTTCAAGTTTGCTTCTTATGCTGGCTTGAGTAATCTACCGAAATTCTCTCCATTGTTGCGTACGCCATGCCTTAGCAGAGCCTGAATCTTGATTTGTCAGAAGGGTTCTAAAGTGCACTTTGCAGTATCGCACATTAAATCAAAAACAGAAGAAAGACCAATGCTAGCTTCTATCTTCTTCTGGTTTGCCTCTTTACTTTGGTGATCATAATGTAACAGAAGGGGGAAATGGTAAAGGGAAAAGAATGAAACACTTGTTTGGTTATCAACAAACTGAAGTGATCCTTCATGTATTGGACTGCTAGAATGCTAAGGAAAAGGTCGTTGTTGAGAGATATAGTCTATGCAATGGAAATAATCCAATTACATTACTTGGATACAGGGTAATGGTTACATCATTAGCTTTTTCCCCAAAGCTTGGCAATTAGCTTTGATGCCTCATACAGGCTTGCCAGTTCTAAGTTTTTGAGACTGAACACTGTTTCATGAATGGTTTGAGTTCTAAATTCTGATTTCATGTGTAGGTGACCACAAATCCGAGTGCAGCTGGTGGATGTAGTTGTAAGAGTTCTTTCATGGTGAAACAGTAACACTTACCGCGCCATCCGTTACATTGACAGCTAGATGTATTAATGTTCTAATTTATCATTCATATAGTGTTTTGTCTGAGTAGCTACCATTTTTGTATCCAATTGCTTTGCCAATTCCTTGTACATCAATAATCTAATGAGGCTTTTTCTTGTTATCTTCGATTGTTTTAACTTTTAACTTTGACCATCGCTACTACTGAAATAAGCATTACATTTTATAATCTTATAAATGGACCAGCAGTTGTGCCACTACTTTCCTTGCGCATTCCTTTCAGGTATATTTCTACTTTGCTTTGGTGGCTGGACAATAAACTAGAGAATGCTCTTCCATGCTTTAACGTCCCATTCTGGTATATTAGATGAAGACCATCACATCGTATTTGATTTTCCCCAGCCCTCTCAACCGTGCTAACTTCGATAGAAAACAGATAGATTAGTTCTCTGCGCGATCTCACGTCAAACTTTTATTTCAGTGATAGATAAGTTCTCTGCACGACCTCACATCAAACTTTTATTTTAGTTTTACTTGAATCCAAAACTCACTCGAGTTTTTGTATTTTCATCAAAAGCGACTTAAGGATATGATTGCGGGAACTTTTGGAAATCATCATATGACTCGGCATGAACACAATGCTTTTATTACAAGGCAAACCCGTCGAACACTTGCACTAAACGCCCGGTTAGTCATAAGACGAGTCTGAACCAGAAGCCACAAACTCGAGCAGGAAAGAAAGGCAACAGCTTAAGGAGTCGATTTATATAATTGCTTGCACAGTTAGGCGCGAATTAAATCTCTGGAAAATATGGCAACAGTTACATCCGACCAAACTCGTTGAGAGTATACATCAATTTTTAATGAATATGAAGCATGACGCACTGAATTGTAGCACTGTCGAACACCAGACAACGGAAACAAACAAAGCAATGTATGGTTTTAATCCATTTAAATCCAAAAACAGGGAACCATGTTTAAGAAGCCAATCTGGTGTACCCCAACGAATTATACTTATTGCAACAATGAAAAACTATACCTACAATATAGATGCCTTCTCCAAATCTTCCGCATCCAATTTCAAATTAACTCATTCTTCTGCTGGCCTTTGCCCCAAAACTGAAATGTCCTCATATCGCTTCTGTAGCAAACCAAAAGGAAAGATAAAATGAAGTTTGTGGTAAACTACCTGGACAAATATACAATTCCGATTGGGCATTTCAACCTTTTCAATACATCAGTAATCAGTAAGAATTGATAAATTGATAACTTGATTGTTGCAAATGCATGATTATGTCCTAATCCAGTATCAAACTCCAAGAAAATTCAACATGGAAAATCTGAATGATCCACAATCTAGATGGCCCACGATAATAAATTTTGCAAATAAGAAAGATTACAGAAGTATATGGCGTGTAAGATATGGCATACGGGGAACTCAGCTTAGAGTTTCAAATTTGTTCCAAGAAATAGTTGCAACGTATAAAATAAATGCAAGAAAAATAATATATCATACACTTATGTGAAGAAGGGGATTGAAGTGAGAATTTAAGCACTGTTGTTGGAGTTTGGTTCATTAAGGATTTAAACAGAATGCAACCATTTGAAAAAATGTTATGATGATCAATAACAATGCAACAAAGGACATAAGAACTACTGGAAACCAAAATCAGTAGACCTTTCTTTCTGAAGACAAATGTTGATACAAGTGTCTTCCAAAATGCTTGAAAGGTTGATCAATAACCATTGGGTAATTATTTGAGAGACGCTGAAAAAGTAATGTGTATGCGCGCACGTGTGTGTGTGTGTGTGATTATCTTGTTTGTGGTTCCTTTGATTGTGATTTACATTATTCAAAAATTCTTTGGCGCAACAATGGTTATCAACAAAACACATGATAAATGCACACTTTTAGCTGATGGTAACCAATTATTATAATTAGTATGGGTGTTCAAGCAAGAGCATCATTAAACATCACAAGGACACACCAAAACTACTTATAAATGGCATCGATGTTAATTTCTTAGAAAGTTTCCATGAATGAAGAAAAAGCACAAGAGAAATTAATGTTTATAACGATTTAAAAGATGAATGTTTATAAATGAAAAGTGCCACTTGCATTTCACAGCACAAATGAAAGTTGCTACATCTGGTCAATATAAAACCACTATAAATGAAGCAAATATGAGATAGTAGAGGGCATACCCCAACATTGTTGTACTCCCAAAGTTTGTGAACTCCATAATCCACAGCCTGCACCCAGAAAAATCAACTTCTAAATTACACAACAGATTCTATAACAAACTCACACAAAATACGATTTATCCAATAGAATTATGTAACAAACTGTCCCTGTTAATCTTTCTTTCATTTTCCAGGCAAGTATACAATAGTTGACGATATTTATCCAATTCAATTATGAGAAAAAGCCAACATTTTTTATTCTTTCTTCCATTTTTCAACAAAGTACACACTATTTGATGATATTTTATCCAAAACAATTGTGAAACAAGCTATTATCAATAGTTGACCATCAGGTTTATCAGAAGGCCAAATCAATTAGGCAAAGTATTCGTCACAGATCCATCAAGTAAATAACTAAAGGAAGATCAGTGAAACATTATAAGAAAAGAAGATAATTTAATGAGAAATCCAATCAAAGGTGTTACTCGTTCGCCGAAGAAAGCGCCGGCGATCACGAAAGTGGCATAGACGGAGGTGCGCCGCATGATGAGCTTGTAGATGGCTTCGAATGGCCCTTTCTGAGTTCTTCTAGGTGTGAAATCCATGGCGATTGACTCCGGTGTTCGGTGCTGGAGAATTGTGAGTTAGGGTTTGTGATAACAAGCCAAAATGCGATATGTTTGTTTCTGAAATTTCGCGAAGACGAAGACGAGCTAAGGGGCAGGCACAGGCAGGCCCCTAGCAATTGGGTCGAGTCAATTAAGCCCATGTACTTAATGACCAAGCCCAAGCCTTTCTTTTTTTTTGTTTTTTAATCTTTATTGAAATTTGAACATATAAAATATTTTTTTCCAATTTCTTAAAAATAAGAACAGAGCATTAATCTTCAATTTTTGCATATAATATTTTACCGTATGATTGAGTTGGCTGCTTTACTAAGTAGAAGTACATTTTACGTATCTAACTTGGTAATTTTAAGTAGATGCATTGTTCATGAGTCGAAGATTGAGTTGTCTCTGTCGATTTCGAATTTTCTGTGTATTATAGTGTTTTATTTTGTTTATAAATTTTAACTATTTATTTACGTGGATTCTTTGTAAATTCTGCATAAATAAATTTAAAATTTACATAAATAAATATCTGAAATTTACGAAACAAAATAAAATATCTTAATATTAAACAGATAACCTCGTCCAGTCTATGCCATCAGAAAAACAATGCAATAAGCACTAATTCTCGTAACTATTTCTCGGGTAATGCAACTTTTTTCTTGCTACTGTATCCAACTTTGCAAATTTGGAACTTGCGGTGCAAAATGTTGGGGGAAAAAGGAATCTTTAGGAGGACACGAGGAGGCCACGGGTCCTGTCCCTGTCCTACGCTCTGTTTTAGCTGTTTAGTTTTTGATTAATATTACCAAACTATTAGCAATTTAGTATCATATATTTACTAAAAAAAAAGTCCAAATTGTCTACGATCAAGTTTGTATCTTGTAGTTGCTGCTGCTCTGGTCTTGTCTTACTGGCTGCGATTGCTATAGACAATAGGAATAAGATTTGGGTTCGAAGCTTTGGTAGATTCTGTGTGGAATGGATTTGTACGACAGGAACTTGGAGCTGAGGGAGATTCAGACCCTGCAGGGTCACACTGACAGGGTGTGGAGTCTCGCCTGGAATCCAGCGACCGCCGCTTCCGGCGTTCCGCCGGTCTTCGCTTCTTGCAGCGGCGACAAGACTGTCCGAATCTGGGAGCGGAGTCACATCTCTCGTACTTGGGACTGCAAGGTTTTTCCTTTTTCTTTATTTTCTAATTTCCCCGTGGTTATTTTGCATAATATAAGTTTTTTACAAGACTTGATTTTTGCTTAGACTTTGTATTGTTGATGGGTCACGCTTCGTGGGCTTCTTATGTCTATTTCTTCACCGATGAAAGTTGACGCTTTTGATCGTTTTATGGTATACTTTTGGCTTGATCATTGCTTTTTTTTACAAATTTGCCTTTGTCTGAAGCTGTTGTTAGCTCATCTGCTGGATTATCCTAGTATTGATGTCTCATATTTTAATTTCCGGTTATTAGGATTTCTGATAATTGATGCGGGTTGTATTGATGTGTATGGCGGCTGTTTTGTACGATAATTTACTGTGACATGATGTTTTGCAGGCAGTACTAGAAGAGACGCACACCAGAACTGTTAGATCTTGTGCCTGGTCGCCCACTGGGAAATTGTTGGCTACTGCCAGCTTTGATGCCACAACCGCCATTTGGGAGAATATTGGGGGTGATTTTGAATGCGTGTCTACCTTAGAGGTACTACTGTCGTAAACTGAAGATTAATTGTAACTTCAGTTCTGATTGTTGTTAAAGCAATTCCAGAACAAAAATGAATTACGTAAGTCCTTTTTCTGTTGTTTCTTTTTCCATTTTTTTCTTTTGGTGGAAATAGGGTCATGAAAATGAAGTCAAAAGTGTGTCATGGAATTCATCTGGGTCTCTGCTTGCTACATGTAGTCGAGATAAAACTGTTTGGATTTGGGAAGTGATGCCAGGAAATGAGTTTGAGTGTGCCTCTGTGTTACAAGGGCATACACAAGATGTCAAAATGGTTAAGTGGCATCCGACTTTGGATATCTTATTCTCTTGCAGCTATGATAACACTGTGAAGGTATTATCTACCCTAAACTGTCTTTCTCATTTGTTTAATTGTATAATTACTAAAGATTTTTATACCTGCTATATGGCAATAAGATGGAAGCAATATGCAAATTTTAGTGGTAATTTGTTATTCACAGGTTTGGGCGGAGGATGGTACAGGTGATTGGCACTGTATTCAAACCTTAGGTGAATCTAACAAGTAACTCTCTCTCTCTCACTCACTCACTCACTCTTTTTCCCTTTTTTGTCCTGTCTCTTTTCAACAAGTTCCTTTTAACCCGTTATGAACTGGTCTGTTATTTTGCTTTGTTCTATAATTAGTGATGATCAATGTTGATCTGAGAGTTATTTTCCCTTTTTCTGTTTATAATGTACTTGTTGGCTTATCCACATTTCTTGTTGAGATATTTTAAATTTGACTAATACACAATTTCTGTTCTTCTCAGTGGTCACTCTTCTACTGTCTGGGCACTATCTTTTAATGCTGAAGGGGACAAAATGGTCACCTGTAGGTATGTTAAAGGAAAATTATAATTGCTGACCTATAATATCTGTTTGTTAGAATGACACTTGGTGTATATCACAAAGAAAAAACATCAGGGATATGGGAAGCTGAACTAAGGGAGGCTGCATTTTTTTTGCAGTGATGATCTTACACTGAAGGTGTGGGGGACAGATATTGGAAGGATGCAATCTTCTGATGAGCATGTACCTTGGTGAGAAACATGCACTTAAAATGTATATTGGATCTGTTACACAAATGTTCTAGGAATTTTGTATAGCTGAAACTATATTCAAGCTTTGAAGATTAGTTAAAATACATTCTAATTTTTACCATAGGGCTGCTTTCTGAATAAAGTTAAGAGTGTGTCAATCACTGAAATGACTGTTACTAGAATAGTAAATTGTGTATTATGATGGTCTCATGCAGAATAATCAGTATCCTTTTGTAAATAAATTGAGATTTATTAGGAGAATTATCTACTTATTACTAATTCAGGTGCTGAAATAAGTTTGAAGTGACCCAATGATTTCTTTGCAGGAATCATCTGTGCACTCTCACTGGTTATCATGATCGGACTATTTTCTCAGTTCATTGGTCAAGGTAGCTACAATTTGGTTTTCTGTTACTATGGCTTTTCATTTTTCTTTCAGTTCTCAAATTGATCACAATCTGTCCTTGCTTTATGTTTTAATTTTGCAAATTGCGGTTCATGAATTGTTATCTGCTACAATGATTTGTTTTCTGACTTGATATTGATACTTCTATTTGTTTTCTCTGCTCATCATCATTGTCATGTTTACAAGTCAGTAAGATCCAATAACAGATAGTTTCAAGTATTCTGGCCTGCGTTTGTACACATTTGCAATCGAATGTCATTTTCTTCCTTGTCTGAAATGTATGAGCTACCTGCACCCTGGGCCTTGGTTAGCACTATGGTCCTTAAAGAAGAGGTTTAATGTTGTCTTGATGTTTCTCAAAACTGTTTTCTGTATATGGTTCATCAGCTGCAATTGGATTGGCAATAGGCATGGTGTGTGTATGAGTGAAACAAGCTAATTTATCCTCATCATTCAGATTGCAGAAGAACCACAATTTGTATGACTTGTAATTTTGCATTTTGTTAAGTTAACCAGAATGATTCTGAGATCAAAACTGGAGAGATAAAAGGCTTACTTGTTGAGATTAACTTGCCATTTGTTGAAGTTTAACTTTGTCTTTATAGTGGCTTCTTAGATTTGTCGTTCAAGTTTAAATCTATAACTCTGATGTTGCTTGCATTGCCTTGATATTTCACCTATTGTCTGATCCTAAATTAGATTTATGCTGTGTGGTTGTGACCAGGGAGGGTATAATAGCCAGTGGAGCAGCTGATGATGCTATCCGGTTCTTTGTGGAGAGCAAAGATGGTTTGGTATGTATCTCCTTTGTCCAAGTTCATTTTAACCATTGATTCAAGCCGTTATTGACGCAATAGGAGTAAACATTTTGTTTTGCATTTTGGGCATGTCAGTCATGGGTCGAGGCACCCTTGTATATATCAAGCACACCCTTCTCATGTTCTATTTTGTTTGCTTATTTGTGTGTTGCCTGAAAAGTAGAGGTATAATACACTCTTTTTTTTTTTTGAAAAATGAGATATAACACAGTTGCTAATATTAAAATGGCATATGTAACTAATATGCTTGTGCCAAGAAATATGGAGATTGGCCGCATGGATCTCACTTTGTCAATTTTGATATTTGTGTAAGCTATGTGCCAAGATCTGTATGAACTCTTCAATGAATCCTGGTAAGCTGTATTTTTTTGTGTTAAACAAGATATCACGTTGCATGTCAGAGGCTTATCTTTAACAGGTTATCATTCATGATCATGATGCATGTAAAGGATTAAGAGGGAAAACTATAAATACGTGCATACATGAAGTACACGGTCGTGCAAGACTTAAAGTCCTGGATCTCTTAACTTTCTTGACTCCATACTCGGTTTATTGAGTTAATATGTACTAAATAAATCATGTTTGTCACAGGATGGCAATCCATCATATAAACTGCTCCTGAAGAAGGAAAAGGCTCATAACATGGATATAAATTCAGTGCAGTGGAGCCCAGGGGTAAGAGTTCTGTCTGAAATAAGTGAAATCAAAGACATGCATACGAATTTTTGTTACGGCAAACATTAGTTTTAACTCAAATCTACAGTTCCAAATGTATGCAACCTGTTTATCGGGTTTCCAATAATTGAGCAAGTTTATGTTTGGAGTGTCCTTGTGTGAATGAAGACCCCATTTGCCATAGGTTCATGACAATTGACATAATGAACCTCTACTATGCATTGAAACCTTGTTTGACAATTACCGTTCTTTTTTTTTTCTTAAATTGTCAGGAGAATCGGCTACTTGCGTCTGCAGGTGATGATGGAAAAATAAAGATATGGGAGCTGGAAACTGTAGTCTGATACAACCTTTTGAGCCTTTTTTTTTTTTCATCAAGTTATCATGATGTGTATAATTTGATAAAGGTGTAGAAATGCCCTTCCAGGCCAGCTTGCGAGATGAGATTTAGCAGTTGTACAAGGGAAATGTGACATGATTGAAATGTCAAGTATAGACTTCTGTGTTACTCCTTCTACAAGAAATCCATTGTTTAACAATTTTGAGCTTTTGCATGTGATCTTTATACTATCATCTCCTCCGCCACGACCTCGTCCTAAACTAGAAGAAGAAAACAGCTCTCCCTCTCTTTGCACTCACGCGCGTTATGATATTACCAACCATGGTTGAAAAGACTTGATGATTCAACGCCAATATATGTACCGTGTGTCGGTTAAGAGACCAAGGTAGACAAGAAACTATTGAGCTGACGATCCAGTTATGTTATTGCCACCTGATTAATCACAAATTGAGTTTTTCTACAATTAACCGAACAGTTCGCACCACATCTTCTATCTGAAAGGTTTGAGACAGAGCGCAATGCATTCCAGTTTCCAAGCCATCTACAGCCTTTGCTCCACCGATGATTTTGATATCCAAAGCTTCTATAAAGCATATTAATTGCCTTCTAATCGAGATTAGGAAACTGATAAAATTCGAATTACTTTCCTGTACATATATAATTAGCTTAATTCTTCATTTCAGTTTAAGTAATGCTGCACCTGTAACGCATATTCGATTTCTTCTCATAAGCAACGTCATGCATCAACACTGAAACAAGGACCACTCGGCAAGTTTGCCGAATTTGTGTATGAAAACCACGACCAATGATCACATATTTCTCGACTAGTCTCTAGTAATTTTTCTTAAATAAAACAACGAAAAGAAGCACTCAACACCTGTATTGTATCCGTAATCCACCAGAGTTTGCTCTCCTTCCCTCTTCAACAAGAGCTGCTCGAGCAGACATAATCCCACCAGGCACTAAAGAAGAGTCGAAAGCAGAACAATCGATCCAATCCTTGAGAAGCTCCTCTTGACCCCAGATATCAGGAATCCACACCCTACCCGCCATCTCTATCCTGTGTCTCTTCAGTCTCTCACGTCCACAATCATCTTCGTCCAATATTGTCTCGGGACCACCTGGCTTCTCATGCATGTCATGGATGTTCATGGCGTCTTGGGGAAGACAACGCAAAACTGTTTCTTGACCTTTGGAGTGATGAGCATCAGAAGGTCTGTTGTTTCCAAGCTCACAGCTTTTAAACGATAGACTAGGTGTGTCGCCATGATTATCATCTTCTGACTGACGAGCTTTGAGTGAAGCTTCAAAAGGCTTTAACTTGGTGGGATTTTCTTTGACAAGAGAACAGGCGACGAAGCTCTTTCTCTTCTCCATCTGACCACGGTTGGTTGCTTGCTTGCTTCTGTTTTTGGATGATGTACGTACGGAGTATATGTGTGAGAGTGGGAGGGAATAAAAAAAGAAGAGAGAACGGGTGGGAAGTCAGTTTACACGTCACCTCGTAAATGCTTCTTATGTATGGTAAGTGACAAGTGTACGTGTCACGTTTGAGGAATTGGGATTCCACTACGTGGTCAAGTTGATGTTTTTGTTAGTAACACAAAAAGGGTCGGAAAAGGAGAGGAGGGGGATTTCCTGAGATCTGATCCCCTGTCCAGATTACTCTGGATCAACCTGGACAGGTAATTTCTGGTGGAATTTCCTGGGCTTTGATTTTTGGAGGATCGTGAGGTTGGTGCTTCAAGTTTTCTTTCTTTTTTTTAAATATGATGGAATAGGAAAAGAGATTTTTAATAAATAAAATTATAACAAATTTTTAATAATTTTAGAAAATAGGAAAATTTCTGAAATTAACTAAATCTGAAATCTTTTACGTTTAAAGAAAATATAGGTTTTGTAATAATTCATAAATTAATTTTTTAAAATAAGTTCCTTAGCAAGGGAAAAATCTAACTGCATAAATAAAACTATATACTAACAAGTGAATATCTTCTCTTTTTTTTTTTCTCATTTATTGAGAATAAAATTCTACCCACTGGATTGTGCGGCCGTTGGTATTGGCTAGCTGTTTCGGTTTCTCCTCTAAATGCTTCATTTCAAACCACACATATACATATCTTTTATTATTATTAAAAAGATTGGTTTTATTTTTAACTTATTCGGTTAGAGACGCAATTGATAAAAAAATCACAATTTACAAAAACAGCCTTTACGACCTTACTTAAAATAAATTGCAATACCAAGCCACTAGGAAAACCAATGGATCCAAGCTAGCTGTTGATTCTCGAGATATTGAAACAAGAAAAGCTTTTCATTCGATAAAAAGACCTGAAAGAATGAAAAAGGAACCAAATTATTGAAAAGCTGTAAAAACAGGTTACAGTAAAAGGGAGGTCTTGCAGGTGGCGCCACTAGTACAAATTGAGTATGAGTCCACAAATATCGGGGTGAGATTTTCTGTTCATTTAAACCAATTCCTATTCTGTTCCATCCTATCTCATCAATACATTTAAATGGAATAAAAAGAAATGTACAAATAAGATGGAATGAAACAAAGTAAAAATGGGTTAAGGAAAACAGAGAATCCATTCCACCGTCTGATTTACATACACCCAAAACCGAATCCACCACCTTAAATGGAACTTTTCAGTTTAGTCAGACACCAAACCATAATGAAACTTGCTATTCAAACGTTTTAAGTGGCATACAATCAAGTTGTGACCAAGAGGGCATGCAATGCTATCACAGATACCGGAGAGAATCTCTGTATTATCAAAAAACCAAAACAGAAAAAAAAAATGAAGAATTTCTTTCTATTGCTTGAACCTTGTATTATGTTTATAGAGTGGCCGTGGAAAAGGCAAGGTCTATCTATATCATGTGACTTCAGTAACTTAATGAATTTCATTTGCCTGGCTGGCAATCCCAGAAGTTCTGAAATCACTCATGGAAGAAATCAATCTCAAAGTGCCTCAATATCAACGAAAGATAACAATTTGCCGTCTCAGAACTGTATAAAGCTGATGTGTTATGTCTATGTAGACCATTTAGAGGTGCATGACAAACTTGTGAAACTATCGTAATTATGCGGGGACTGGCAACATATAATATCTTTCATCTGGTCAGCAGTATACAACTGAATACCAATCTACATTTTATTAGAGCATTGTATATCCTATTCAAGCATACACTTTTTATCGTCTCATAATCTAAAACCACATGAGATACCACAAAGAAACTAATACCTACCGTTATATACCATAAAATCCTGAAAGAAGAGTCTTAGGCTTGATATGTGGGAGCATTTGTCAAAATTGATTCAAGCTCTTGGATATCGAGATCGACCTTTCTTCTTGAGGAACTCAGGGATCTCCACAGCACCACCTTCAGTGAAAGAGGTGGTAGGCCGTCGGTTTAATCCATAGGAGGTGTCCCCTGATGCTAATTGGTTTGCCTGCAATTTGACAACGCAAACTTTTACTTAGAATGATTGATGATTGTGATGGATCCACAACTAAATGTTTTTAGTGGCAATATATACAATGAGCATGGCTCATGTGCATGTGTGTGTGTGTATATATATATATGTATCTAGAGAGATAGAGAGACACAGATGCAGTGTGGGGCCAGGGTGGATGGCGAACCTGCAGGGGCCTGCCTTCATTTTCTTCTTGGCGTTTGAAACCGGTGGCTATCAAAGTTATACTAACCTGGAGGAGAAATCATATCTTAAAATCCATAATGCCAATTCAAGTCAGACAAACCTGGCCGTCTAAGAATTTGCTTAATCAATGTGAAAATCTGTGATACTAAAACCTGGACTATGCTATAGGTTAACCAGGCCACGCTTGTAATCCAAAGAGGTTTCAAAATTAGCCATCTCAAGATGCAGACGTGTAATTGATAATTGATAAGTAATCTTTCTAGGTAGAGAACCCTAAAAGCCTAAAGGCATCATCTCGACAGTGTTTGTGTTGGTATGTGGTCTGTGTGTGAAAGGAAGGGAGAAAAAGAGGAATCACATCCCCCATGATCTTGTGAAAAGGTGAAAAACGCAAGCCATTTATATTTATATCTATGTTTAAGGAAAGTAGGCACAATTATACTGGCTTCTTACAACCATTAACAGGTCTAAAGCTGTGGCCTGCAGATATAAACAAGATCTCAAAGTTTACACTATTTCAGTTAGAATAACCAACTTACTTGACCAGTGAGTGATGGATCTATCACTGCTCCAAATATCAAGTTAGCAGTGGGATCTACAAGGTCATATATGACTTCAGCGGCAGTATTCACCTGCATGAATTAAAATATGAATAAGAAGAAATACGGTGTGAGGAAAAAGAAAACTACACTAAGACCAGAAAAGTCCTCTTTTAAGTAGCTTTACAAAATGAAGATATGGTTACAATCTAGCAGTTTCTTCTATAATTATCCATAACAGAGTGTTATCATACTTATCCATAACAGAGTGTTATCAACATAATGTGCAATTGTTTTTAGGTCAAGACAGAAGTTTTACCTTTTCTCCTTATTTCCTAGTTTACCTTTGCAAAGAATAGAAACACGTTGATAGGGCAGTATCAAGTAGGCCAAAATGCTACTAGGATTAAATCAACCATGTGCCTACGAGGACAGCCCTATTTTTTTCTTGATATACGTTTAGTATACAACACAACCAATCAACAAATCGTGATCCTCTAAATAAAGCAAAAGAAGGCATTTTTAATAAAAAGGCAATGAATCGGACAACTAGTATTTAATGACATAAGTTGATAGAACCAATGCAAAAATAACTGGCGTGAAGACAATTAAAACAGTAGCCCTAGATATTCACTCTCCTTGAAAGAAAGCAGCTTCTAGAAAGCATGTTTTGTATTACCTAATATGTGTCAGCTATCATACAAGGTCGAGGTATGAAAAGCTAGGTCTACAGTTGCTAGAGGTAGTAAGGTACCTCAAATAAAGTCAGATCACTTCCACCAGTAATGTTCCATACAATTCCAGTTGCTCTCTCTATACCAATGTCTAATAAAGGTGACTGAATTGCATTTAACGCAGCATCTCTTGCCCTTGTCTTCCCTGTAAATGCACAAGCACCAAAAAGTTCATTTCCCTGTAAATGATCACAATGGAAACATGAACTATGGACTACAGTATTACAAAGGTTAATCTTCAGGCACTCAAAATATTGAAACCCAATAATCTAACAAGTGATTTGATACCAATATATGACAAGAACATGCTCAGATTTTTCAATTAGACTACTGAGGAAATTATCATTTTTAACAGTGTGCGAAAGCATGTAAATGCACGCTTATCCACATTAGATTTTATTTACAACACAATCTTGCAACCCTCTTAAGTATTTAGCCCAACACACTCTGTAATCTTGATTGTATATTATTTTGATGCTTGAAGTAGAAAGACTGATAATAAGTTGAACGGAAATTGAATGTAATGATACACAATGGATATCATCTTAGCACCTATACATCTTGTTATAAACAGCTCAAAAATTACCAGTTGCATTTCCAATCCCCATCAATGAAGATCCTGCATTTGCCATTATAGCTCGAACATCAGCAAAATCCACATTCACCAGTCCTGGAATCTGCAATCCACACACCACGATGAAGTTCATGACCGATAATCTGCATAATATATCAGACCCCAAACAAACTTATTATCCAAATGTATAATTGATGAAGTGATATTGCCTATCAGCAGCACAAACCTTCTATAGTTTTAACATATAGAGGTTTAGGAAATTCTTACATATTAAGGTTTTTTATGCTTCCCAGAAAGCCCTGTATCTTTCTGAAATGACATACACCATTTTACTAAGCTCATCAACAAATTTTTCAAGTAAAGACTATCATGGACCAAAAGATGAACAAGAGTGGAGGTAAGAATTAAATGTTCATAAAATAAATTAAAGAACAGCAATTCATGCTATCACAAAACTATCTAATATATTACATACTGTGATAATATCAGAGATGCCACGAACACCCTGTCTCAAAATGTCATCAGCCAGGTTAAATGCTTCTGTTACAGGTGTAGACTCAGAGACAGCAGTCAATAACTTGTCATTTGGTATGACAATAAGTGTGTCAACGTTATCTCTTAAAGATGCAATTCCTTCTTGGGCCTGAACAGCCCTCCTGCGACCCTCAAAAGAAAAAGGGGTTGTGACAATACCAACAGTCAGTATGCCCATTGACTTTGCGACACCAGCAATTACAGGAGCCCCACCAGTGCCAGTTCCTCCTCCCATTCCAGCCTGCAAATGGAAGTCTTTAAAATAGCACTATCACAACTTATAGCTCCTTACAAGCAACAAAAAGAAAGGAAGAGAAACAAAAGAAAACGAGGATTGTTATAGAGAGAAACATCATATATTAACAGCATAGGAAAAAAGTAAGTTACAACCCTAGGCCATTTTGTTTAAATGAGTACAAGTCCTCATGCTTTTATCAGCAAGACGTGATATTGGTATTCCCATAATTAAAAAGAAGTTGGAGCATAAATGAAAATGACACTACTGAATTCCAAGGCTAATAAAGATGATCCCACGAAAAGACTTAACATAATCAATCCATCCCATTTTGATTGACAACCATTGAAAGATAAAAGAAACTTGTGAATAGCATATAAAACATAGAGTACATGCTTTTAGGTTCAAATTCTACTTCATATAGTTTAAAAATTGATGACACATAAAATCATTGCTGGAAAGTTATGAAATAAACGGAAATTTAAAACTTACAGTCACAAAGACCATGTCAGCACCGTAAAGTGCCTCTTCTATTGCAGTTCTGCTCTCTTTGGCAGCATTCATACCAATCTCGGGGTTACCACCAGCTCCTAGACCTCTTGTTAGCTCCTGACCAATTTGCAAACGATTTTCCGGAAAGACTGGAGACAGCTTCATGGCTTGGATATCTGTATTGACAATCCAAAACTCCACACCCTTCATTGAACTCTCAATCATGCGGTTGACTGCATTAGACCCGCCACCACCAACACCAATAACTTTGATCTTAGCCTCATTGTAATTAGTCGGATTAGATTCATCCATCAGGCTGTCAGAGACATTTCCACTCGAAGTGTCCTTCCTTGGGGGGTTCACTGTGTTGTTGCCCTCACCTCTAAGCATTGATATTTCAGGATGAAGATTCAAAAAAGGGTCCTTGTTCTGATATGGGCTAACACTGTGGGAATTCGCTGAACATTTGTGCACAGAAAAGCTCGACTTTTGGTTGGCACCCAGAAACCTGTTCCTATCTTCAGAAATCTTAAGAGAACCAACTCTTCCCAAGTGGTTCTCCAGTGAAACTTTTCCTCCCAAGACAGTCAACATCCCCATGGGGTTCCTAGTCTCAGAAGGTATGCAATACGGCGATGCACAAGCTGCCATCTTGAAAAATGGCCACCTTACTCACAACAACCGACTTATATGCAGCAAAATACGAGGAAATTGCCTCCTAATAACTGTTCAACGTAAACAAAGAGCGGAACAGAAAACATTAGCAAGTAGTATACATGTAGGGACAAAAAGAACAAACTAAGACCCATTATTCTCCCAAGCGTAGAAATAAAGACAAAGAGAGAAATGAGCGATCCCGCACGAAATTAACCGAAGTGCACCCAAGTAAGCCAGAAACAAATTAGACATTGAGACTTGAAAAGCGTAGAAATGCGACGTTAAATAAGAAAGTAAGTTCTACCCAAAAGAAGGGTCAGCAACAGACCAATAGATTCAGAAGAATAGCGGCTACAACTCCAATCGAATAATGAAACTGCTTCACCAAGAGAGAGAGAGAGAGCACCTGAGCCAAAATGGAGCGTAGCAAGAGCTAATGCAGCAGCTAAAGTCCAAACGGGGGTTGCTCTGAGTCTCAGGTTTTAGTTGGTCTCGTTTCTTTTTCGTTTCTTTTCCTTCTAATTAATCGATGAGTTGTTTATTTCTTTTTTAAAATTTATTTTTGACGGAAAAATCTAGTGAAAATAACTTCGAAAGTAGAGTGAGAAGAACCTCATTGGGCTTGATTTTGGGCCTAAAATGCGCATAACCAAGGATGTCCAAAGTGGAAGCATATAGCGTTCTTTTTCATCAATTCCGAGATTCTCCGAGTCGCTCGTCTTCCGCTCATCTTCGACTCAGCTTCCAGAAGAGAAGCTGAAGAAACTAGGAGGAGAAGACTCCGGCAACCGAAATCCTCGAGTTGGAAACAGAGCGAGGCAAGAGGAAGAAGACCTAGGAATTTGATTTTTGGACCATTTGGTATCTCTGTTATTGTCATTTGCTACTTGTTTTGATTTCGGTATGGAAGAACTTCCTGTTGAAGTCATGGGAAACATTTTGCCTCAACTGAAGGCCGCAAGAGATGTAGTGATTGCATCTACCACTTGCAAGAAATGGCGTGAAGCTTGGCATAATCATCTCCATGCTCTTTCGTTCAATTCCAATGACTGGCCTGTTTACCATATTCTCACTTGAAATTGTCATTACGGAAACCATATTCATGACTATCAGGCTTCAAAGCTTATCAATTGTGATGGATGATTTTGATGAATTCTCTGCTGCTCTTGTGGTTGCTTGGCTTATGTATACTAGGGATACGTTGCGCCAATTGTCTTATAATGTCAGGACTACCCCAAATATTAATGTACTCGAGCAAATTTGTTCGGTAAAAGGTGGAAGTGTTGGCATTAGCACATAATTCTATTTCAGGGGTTGAACCTGGCTATCAAAAGTTTCCCTGCTTGGAAGTAATTACATTAAGTTATGTTAGTATCTCGGCTTTAGATTTGAGCCTCCTGCTAACAGCTTGTCCTAAACTCAAGGCCTTGAATCTTGTTAGTCCGGATATATCCAAGCCTGATACTCAGGCAACAATTGAACTTAGCAGTTCCTAATTGAAAGATGTGTTACTTAAATCAATTAGTTTGGATAAGTTTATATTGGAGGCTGATAGTCTTGTGAAGCTGCATATGAAAGAATGTACTTTTGAGGCTTTTGATTATTAGAAGGCTTCAGTAAAGGTGTTGAAGATAAGATGATGTTAGTGCCATCCATCTTGATATTGGTGATAGTACAGATAACCTTAGAGTTTCTGCACGTTTGCTACTTCACAATTGCAGGGCCAAAGTTCTTCAATATGGTTCCAAGATCATCCGATTTAAAAATGCTCCGGCTGTGGATTGATGTATTTGATGATGATAAGATGATAGATTTGGAATCTATTTCTCTTTCTTCCCTCGTTTAAGCCACCTGTCTCTGTGCTATTACTTAAAAGGTGACATTACGCATCAGTATAAGTCTTGTTTCAGACGCCAAAACCCATGAAGAGTGCCAGATTCTAGCGGAGTTCACCTCATCAATTGTTCAGCTTATGAGAAAGTATATGAATGTACGTGTTCACTTTGATTACGAATAGATTCAGATGCTGTTTTCACCTGATCTGCTTTTAGTTGTATGAGAAAATTTAGTGGTGAATGAACATGCTAATTCATTTTTCCTTCTAAAAGATCTGGAGTGTCATTTCTGGCACTGTGTTTGATTTGTTCCCTGCAGAGTCGAATTCTATTCCTAGAAGTTTGTGGACATGTTCAGATAGGTCATCTTTCTGCAAGTTTATTCGTATGATCATTACACACTTTCAGGTCGCTGCTGCTTTAGTCGGAGTGGAATTCTTATTGAAAGTCGCCACATAAGCTCGTAAACTTGAAGCAACTGCATTATATGATTGCTCATCTATCCTCTGAATACGAGGTCAAATTCATATGCTAGTTTGAAGAAGCTGCAGCATTTGCAATTGTTTTTCAAGGTGGCATCCTTCTACTTCATATTTCTTATAAATCAGGGTGTGATTACTGTAACCCTACAAATCCCATTCTTATGAGGTGTTTCCTGTAATGTTGCTCCAACTATATTGCACCAAGCGACAAATTTATTATATGACAAGAAACTCCATTAGTAGATTTATCTACTAGTTATATCTGCAGTTAGTTTCGATTGATGAGCATATTCATATGGACTTGAAGCAATTGACATTATGGTTAGCTCACTGCTCCTGTGCAACTGTGATTGCATTCTTTTACCAGCCTGATGATGTGACAACGTTTGAACATATTTGCTTTCACTATTCACTTCGATAAGAAGCTTATACGACTCTGCTTAATTTCTGCTCAGGACCCTTTTGATTTTTATAAAATAATACTGAACCCTACATGTGAAGAATCTGCTCAACTGACTGTTAAAAAAAGAGCCACTCTTTTTGAAGTTAAATTTAATGCTTCCATCACAGCAATTTTCTATACATTCCCATGATTGAGCAGATAACAGAAAACTTCACACTCTGATTGCCCTCGGCTTTTCAACTTTCTTCTGGGCTCCGCCTCCAACGCCTCAACATCATGTATTTGGAAGATTGTAGGTATAAGAACCACAAGGAGATAATGGTGGAACTTCTACGGGACATGTCTACCACAGCTTTACATCACAGGGAGCAACTCAGGTTCCTTCTCATCGCTGGAAGTTTGTCTTTGGGATTTTGAGATTTAGTCTGAGCTTTCGCTTTCAGATCCTCTAAGTACTGCGAGTAGAATTATGAGATATGAGCTTGAACTGGGGACAAGAATGCAGAATGAAAATCATGCAATGCTAATCAATGTTTCCAACATTATAATATGATTCTACAATGCCTGCAACGTTACAACTTAGGACTGATCGAGTCCTCATGCGAAGAATAAAGGTTACCTGTTGCTTTATCTTCCTCTCAAGTTCTGCCTGGTCAATTACAACGTTAAGTGTAAGTTCAATAGAAACACAAACCATCAATTTAAGAACATTTGGAAGAAAAAAAAAGTGTACCAAAGCATGTTTAAGCTGTCTATTTTCTTCTTTTAATTGGTTCAATTCTGCTTCTAGCTCAACTGTATATGCCTGTTTACACAAAACACATATTTCGTAATAAAACTGAAACTACAGCACAAACATTCCAGTTTAGAACACAGGTACCTGCTTTCTAGCTCTAGACCTTGCCGCCGATTCTCTATTCTTGATCATCCGCCGGTGTCTCCTCTCCACCACTTTCTCCGTCGGTCCATCAATAATCCTCTTCTGACCTCTTAAACCACCCATATCCATTCCATACTGATTTCCCACATTATCAACAGTAGCAGTAACTAGTCCATCAGACGACACCGGACTCATCGGTCCCACCATTCCCATTGCCTGTCCTAGCCCATACCCACCACCGTAAACCGCTGTCCCTTGCGGTCCTGTCGCCTTAAGCGGTGGTGGATACCCTCCAGTTCTCCCTGACGACTCTCCCTGATGCGTTGCCTGATAACTAACAACTACTGCACCGTCGTCGGCGCCAGCAGACATTCCAATCACAGGCCTGGAAGCAAACCCTATTGCCATCGCTATGTTGCTGCTGTTATCGTTGCCACCCTGGTACATTCCAAACTGTTGCTGAGTTGGCAGTGTCGGTACACCAAACTGTTCCTTAACTACCCCTGCCTTAATGACAAAATCCTCTAACGTCATTTCTCCGAAAGTGGTCTGCCGAGGGGCAGAACTGGGATTCTGCTTTTTGTTCCCGCCATTTCTCTGTCTATGTCCTTGCTCTCCGTGCATATCCGACCAGACTTCGTCCACCGTCTTCCGACATAGCGGCGGAGGCAACGTGAGCGATCCTTGTCTAGGTAAACTGGGTTGCTTCAATATTCCTTGGTGATCGACGGGGCTAACATCATTCAAAGCCTGGTTTCCGACGTTATTAACTTGACCGACATTGTTGCTGGTAGCGGCGGCTTGATTCTCCTCGGTGTTCCATATACTGGTGAGAAACTCAGCCATGTTCATGGAACCGAAGTTCTTGCCGCTCTTGTTAAGTGCATGCTGAAACTCATCGAGCGTTAGAGAGTAGATAGAAGATTGTCTTCCCAGAGACGAAAATGGGTTCGCCTTTGGCTGCTGTTCAGACTGTGACGGTGATTCCACCGGCTCCCCATGATAGATCATCTCCAACTCTGTCACTACCATTGATATTGTCGTTGATCTTTAGGCTGATGAGTGTTCGCAGATTTCTTTAGAAACGAGAAGTATCTTAGTTTCCAAGTTTAAGGCCTAAGATGACAGAAGATAAGGAATTTTCATCAAACTTTTTCCTGTACTTGATAATTCATATAGATTAATCAGTGCCATACTAACATAGAAGAAAGTTAGTCATTAATTCTTATCAACATTTTCCAAAACAGCAAGTCAAGACTGCGTGAAATTTCCAAATACCTTTTAAACTTTGTATTGAATAACAAAATCCAAGACCATACGGACCGACTGTACGACTGTACTTTGTATATGGAACAACAAACAGATATAACAGTGAGAGCGACGGACTTGGAAACCAGCTACCATTATTACAAGCCTTACCAAATACAGGATTCAAAAAGTGACAACTCTATCACGTGCGCAGAATAATATGCTCTCTTTTGGCGGCTTATGGCAGAAGCATCACGCATTATTCAAGCAGTACTGCCTAAATGGGCATATGGATAAGCTCAAGAATCTTTCCTCTTCTTGGTTATCTACAACTCACAGCTTTCATGAATCATGACTCCTAACGAGAGTTGGGTTGGCAGAAAAATTCCATTACAAAACCCTTCTATGCTTCCTTAATTAGAATGATCGTTCCATTACATTTGCTTGCTTATACAACAAGCACATACGAGAGTGTAGAAGAAAAAGTTGATTCAAAATAAAAAATCACCTGTTCAAATCGAAGAAATTAAGCAAGAACCAAGGTGCTCCCACAGCAGAAGGAACTGGGTTTGGTCTGAGAACATCAAGAATGGATGAGCATGTATTATAAACTTGATGTGGGAGTTGTTACTTACAAGGTCTTGTCGTAGCAAAGACCCTGGAATATATGAGCAGCCATTTTTATTGCGATTTCCAGGGAACTGAGGCCCAAAGTTAGCGTGAAAGCCAAATCTATGGAATCTTAGAACAAAGTGGATAATGTAGAGGTGCATTACTTCTTGGATTGGTTTCTTGACACGTATCTGACATGTGTCTTGCTCTGGGGTTTCAATCATCCTTAGAACACGTATATTTCTCTCATTTCTCTGAGCTTGAGAGGGAGGTGAATGCTCTTGTTACACTACTATTCTAACTTATTTCATCCAAGTATATAAATGTGTGAATAAGATAAGTTAAAATATTAAAATGTGTGAATAAGATAAGTTAAAATATTAAAAATAGAAGGTGATCTGATCAGCGATCCCTACCTTGAGAGTCAAATGTCGTAATGCATATAACCAATCTTACGTTCATTTTGAACTCACAATGTGAAGATATATGGTTGGTTAAATTTCAAATTTTCCTGAATTTAACAGTGATGTGGATTCAATTGTGTTCTGTGCTATCCATAAAAAATTTAAGTTTTTGGACTTTTTGTTCTATTGTATTTTTATTTTCTTTTCCTCCAAACAAATTACCCCTTAATTTTGTCTTCGATCCAATCTTACCATTTCTTACACCACTTCAACAGCGTCTAACTTGCCCACTTTGTCCCCATTGTAAGTTATGGGAGAAGAAGTAAAGATGAGTGAATACGAGACCAACGGTGACAAAGATCATGAAACATTATTATTCGGACAAAACCGCAACAAAGGGACTAAAACATCATTTTATGTGCCTATTATTTAACTTGTTAAGCAACAAAGGGACTAAAACATTTTATGTGCCTATTATGTGGACAAATTATCCGTATAGTAGACACGTTATCAATTATCATGACTTCCATTTATAGCAACTTGGAATATGAAATTTGACACTTTCAATTGATGCCTTTGAACGTGTAAGGATCTTTCTTGAGAATTAAGACATAACGAATTCATTTAACTTTACAGACTCTTATATCACTTGAAGTCCAAAAAAAATACTTATTTTATTTTATTTTTGATGGAATAAGCGTGAAACTTTATTTATTGTTATATCTATAAGAATTTTGGAAGCAACCTCTCTACTAGTTACAGGTAAAATTGCGTATTATTTGACCTCCTTAAATCTCGTGTATTAGTGAGATTTGTACTGAGTGTTGATGTTGTTGTTTAAGAATTGGTAGACTTCTAATTAAAACCTTGTACTATTTACCTACATACATCATTATATTATATTGTCATTACAAGAAAACAAGGTATTTTGCGACATTTTTAAAACGTCACAGAATGTCCAAAAATGTCGCAGAATTGAAAAACGTCGCAGAATGTGATGTAGACAAAAGGTTTCTGTGACGTTTTATGTAAACCATCACAGAAAACACTGATATTCCGCGATGTTTATGAAAACGTCACTAAAAGTTTGGACAATCAGCGACGTTTTTTAAAAAAGTTGCGGAATCTCTAACATTCCGCGATGTTTTTAAAACGTCACAGAATGTGAAGAAATCCGCGACGTATTTTTTGAAACGTCACAGAATGTCTTTCACGACATTTTTAGAAACGTCGCGGAATGTCTTCCGCGACATTTATTATTATTTGTATTATTAATTATTATTTTTCTCCATTTTCAAAAATCATATTAATTTAATAATTTTTTAATTTTAAAAATTATTTTTGTAAATACAATTTTTTAATCTTATTTGTTTAATAACTATTCAATATTATTTATTAATTTTATTTATTTAATAATTCTTCAATTTTTTAAAAAAATTGAATTAGATCATAGCATTGAATTAGATAAAAATTGAATTAGATCATATCATTGAATTAGATAAAAATTCATCAGTTAATCAAATTCTGACAACAACATTGTCCATTCCTCTAAATGAAAATTCATAAACACATAATAGAAGATGATGTCAATTGAGACCCAAGATACTATAGCAATCTTTCTCATCAGTTGAAACTTTAACTTGCAAATAATTCTCCAACACAAATGAAAATTCATAAACACATAATTGAAGATGATGTCAATTGAGAACCAAGATACTATAGCAATCTTTCTCATCAGTCGAAACTTTAACTTGCAAATAATTCTCCAACATATCTGATAGTAACTTATCAAAATAATCCTACACAAAAAATGTAAATTGCAAACAAGATTCACCATCTGTACACATCAAAGTAACTCGTTGAAAACAACAATATTCCTTTAAGTCCTAGTAGCAACGCCAACACCAGCAGGACGGGGTGCTTGATTAGGCTGACCAGGTTTTGCAGCATCATCCTTTAAAAGAAAACCAAGAAATCGGAAAAATGTTTACAAGAATAACTTATGCCCCATTATTATACGTAACTCTTGGAAAGGAAAGTGATTCATCATGGGAAGAACATCTGCAGAACAATAGAAAAACTAAAAAAAATATTTTCATTGCTCCTAATAACTTCACAAATTTACCAACTATATATAATTATATTGGATCAAAGAATATAATCAAAATAAAATGAATTATGGTTAGGCCCCAATAGGATTCCATTTTTATCCAAATTCATCCAAGTAAACTACTTTTAATGTCGCAATGGCATCAAACATATGAGGGTATATACATCGATCAACATGTGAAGGTATTCTTATTTTAAGGTAAACATGTGACTTATCTATAATGAGTGGTGTTGTTTTTTGTATATAATCATAGTATTGCAGGTATGAAGGTTCGATATAATTTTAACTATGCCATTGTATTATTGGTGATATTATTTGTTGTATAAATTTCTATTATAGTTTTAATTAATGTATGGTATTCTTCGTACTTAATAATGACATTCTCATTTTAAGGTTAACCTGTGACTGGTCTGTTATAGGTGGTGACATTTTTTTGCATATAACCTTGATATTGGATGTATGAAGGTCTAGCATACTTTTAACTAAACATAGTATTCTTCATACTCAGTGATGGTGTTAGAATTTTAAAGTGAACATATGACTTATCTATTATTGGGCCCCGAACCTTTTATGAAAGCTAGAACTGTTAAGTGGGAACTTATTGACAATTATTCATGTGTAAAGAAAGGAGAATTATTGAATTTGAAATGAAAAAGAAAATATGGTTTAGATACAAGATGGATTACATGTGAAATGTTGGAAGTTAAAAGCTGGAAATTGCAAGTGAAATATGTTCATTGAGTATGCTCCGGTGTTTTAGCCATAACTTGATCTCTAGTTATCCAAATGAGATGATTTTTGAATTGGATTAAAATAGAGAGATAGGGATACAAATTGTTTGATGAAATAAAGTTCTAATTCAGTCTCTAAGAAAGTCAATTTTTGGATGGAAGTCAAGCACAGGATAATGTTTCAGTACAAGAACAGTCTGAAATGTTTGGGGTATAACTTTTAGAGTTTTGAGCCAAATTAAATGATTTTGGTGTCATTAGAAAAGTGAGACAATGAGAAACATTTGTCTAGAAGGAAGTTTTATCAAATTCCTTCAATTTCATGATTAGAAAAGGTCTTGATGTTTGGAAGAAGCTAAGCATGATTTAAATGAATTTTGAGGTATTGATAGATTAATTATTCTATTTTGTGGAATAAAGTAGCATGTTAATGGGAGTTAATTAGCATGTTAATTTGAGTAAAGCCATATGACATGGATTAAATTGAATTAAGGTGATAACTTATGCATGAGGGCAAAATTGGAAGACCACTTAAGTTTTTAAGGTTACAAGGCTTATTAGTAAGGGCGATATGGACTTTTTAGCTTCATATGTGGTATAAGAAGAAGAGTGGGACACGAAAATTAGAGGAAAAAGACAAGAAAAGAGAGAAGAGAAGGAGAGAGTCGGTGGAGAGGAAGGAGAAAGAAGAAAGAAGAGCTAGGTTTCGATTTTCATGGTCTTCAAGAGGGATTTTCAAGTCACTCAAGAAGGGAAAAAGGAAGAGGAGGATGAGAGTCTTCTTTTGATCCAAGAAACTCTTCATTTGGTGAAGGAATCAAGGTATGAGTGTTTTGATTTGTTGAGTTTTTGAAAGGGTTGTGGTTTAGATAGCTTAAGAATGGTATGAGTTTAAGTTTGCTAAGATCAATTTTGGTAATTATGTGTTATGAGTTGTTCAATTTGAACTACCATTGATTTGGGGATTTTGTCATTGATGAAGGGGATTGAGGCAAGAGGAATCAAGAAAAGACAAGAGGAGACATTTTGACTAAGGTTTTCAAGTAAGGAATTTCAAGGTGGGTTTCATGTTTATGATTTAAGTAATAAGCTATAAATTTTTCTTTTGAATCAATAAAATAAAATGATTTCAATGGCTTCTTAAATGTTGCTTTTATTGTTTGTGATTGATGTGAAAAATTGCCACAATTGTTCATTCATTGCTTTTGAATGACTCGAGAAATTATTATGTGAATTTGGTTGATGAATTATGAATTGCTACATGAAAAGATTTTCAAAAAATTGCATGTTCATGAAAAACAAGATTCCAAAATTTTGCCATTTGGGCAATC
>JAOQMR010000005.1:32065477-32078159 GCA_027563865.1 Erythroxylum pelleterianum
AATTAAATACTAACACTAATCATGCTTAATTAAGCTAATCATGCTTAATTAACATAAAAGAAATTCGGGGCTAACATGCTCTCCTAATCGACCTCTCACTTACTTTCATGCAAACTTCCTCAATTTAACTCCAAATGGTACCAATTTTTCAGGAGAGAAAGTTAAACATTTTAGGAAACTATTAGTCCAAGAATCATCTCAATTAGAGGTCAGATGAGGGAATTATGCCCAAAAGAATAGACCACGTTCACACCCACAATCAATTTGAACCTCTGTTGGCGCGAACATCATAACTTTCAATCTAGAAGTCGGATTGAGTTCATTTTTTGGACCATTAGAAAGTAGACGTCTAGGGCTACAACTTTCATGAAGACCACAAATCCTGATTCGGCCTCTAACAGTGTCCAAAATCACAATCTTTCCCGTGAATGTCCGTTAAACGGACATCCATGTCCGTTTAACGGACATGTATCGGCTAAAGGATGCCAAATGACCTGAGAAGGTCCGTTAAACGGACATGGATGTCCGTTTAACGGACAATGGGGCTCCCTAAAGCCTCCAATGCCTCTTCAAAGCCTTCAAACTTCAACCTAACACCATAAACACTTATACACTTCCAAAATTCACTTATTTCAATGTCAAAACACTTCATAACAAATCCACAAACACTTCATAACAACTCCTTATCAAGTTCAACTCACCAAATTTCTTAAATCTCAAACATCAAATTCATCAAAACCTCAATCTTGCAACATTCATCATAGCTGTCACAAGCACAAAGCCAAAGCAACATCCTAACTTGCAACATTCATAATTCTCCATTCCGACATCCAATAATCACAAACTTCATATCGTTGGAAAGATCAAAAGATCTTCTATAACTTTCAAGAAGACAATATTTATCAATTCTTCCTAGAATAACCCAGAATTTCACTTGAAATCCAAACACAATCAAACCCTTATGAAAAATTGAAATGAACCATGCAAAGATTTGAAAAGCCATAAATAACTTAATGCATATATACTTCATTTGCAATCAAAAGGAGTGTCTTACAATGCTTTAGAGGGCCTTACAAGCCATTTTACAACATAATCCAAAATATAATTTAACAAAAGCAACAATTGTCCAAAATGCATCTAACGCATTGATTACAAAAGTCAACTTGAAATACAAAATAAGAAAATTCCGGAGTAATGCCTTTATGATCAATCATCGATCTCGTGCTCTTCACCTGGAGATGGGACGGAGTGGGAGGGGGTGAGCTTACGCTCGTGGGTAACACATTTATATTCGGTAATAAGCAAAAACCATTAAAACATTCATGATCATGGCAATTTCTCACAAAAACTTATAAAATAAGCATTTCTCAACTTTGTCAAATCGAAATCACAATTCTCATAAGTCAAGCATTTTTCAAACTTGTCAATACATGTAAACATACAAACACATCACAAATGGCTTGGCAAGTCCATAAACATAACGAACTACATAATTCCATCAAATGGCCTTGTGTAGTCGTAAACTTGAGGGAGTCCTAAAAGGAGCTCCGTGCCACTAGCGGGCAGGTGGGAGAAGCCTTGACTTGGTCAACATGCACGTGACAGTTTCTTGGATGGACTATACTGAACCCACATAACATGTAATTCATGCCTTTAAGAAATATTTTGCCCAAATGGCACATCTTGAAAGCTTGTTTTTCATGAACATGACATGTTTCATAATTCTACCAATTCAACAACCAAAAATCTCCTACCAATCATAATGACCATTTTTCAACTCAATCCAAAAGCAGCAATTATCACAAATGCAAAGCAATTTGAACTTATTTCCAAATTCACACACAACATCAACATGGGGCAAATTCTCAATCATTTTAAAGAACCATAAAATTTCATTTCTGAGGTAGTTAAAAACATCAGTAATGTCGTTTAATTGAAAAACATTTATGACTTATTAACACAAGTATAAAAGTGTAACCCACCTTAGTGTCCTTGCTTAGAATCTTGTTTAAATGGGCCTCTCCTTTTTGCTCATCTTGCCTCCCTTGCTCTTTTTCAACAATAACTCCAAAAACCCTAATTAATAGGATCCAAAATTGGAAAACCTAATGAACCCAAAGCATGAAGTTGATCTTAGAATATCTAAACCCATCCATTTCCTAACCCCTTTGAACCAAGAACAAATCAAAAATCCAAAACCTTAACAAAACCTTACCTTAAATCTTTACCCAATCAAAGGGTTTCTTGGATCAAAGGGAAGCTTGAACCTTCCTCTAGCTTTTTCCTTCTTGCACAACTTCGAAAATCCCCCTTGAAGACCAAAAAAAATCAAAACCTAATCTAACTCTTTTTTTTCTCCTTCTTCCCTCTTTCCACGACTCTCTCTTTCTTTCTCCCTCTCTAATTTCGTTCTTCTCCTCTCTTCTTATGTAAGGCATTCATTTCTCTTTCTTTTTATACCCTTATTAATGCTAGAAAGTCCAAAATGCCCTTACTAATTAGCCTTGCCAAATAAAAACTTAAGTGAACTTCCTATCTTACGCCTTAGGCAAACTTAACACTTCACCTTTAATTCAATCACTTATGCCATTCCACCTTATTAACTTCAACATACCAATTAATTCTAACACAAATTAATCTATCAAGACCCCACAAATATCATCTAATCATGCTTAATTTAAAAAATAATAATTAGGGGCCAACAATAAGTTTCTTCAATGACTGCAATTTTCGGTATGAATCTCGAAAGCAATGATCTCAAAGTTTTCTTAACAAGTTTTAGATTCGAATTATTCTTACCTAGTTGATGTGATTGGTTGGCAAAGTCGCAAAACCTGTCATGGAAGTCTCCAATAGTATCACTTTCATACATCTTAAGCTCTTCGAAATTAGTGGCCAACATCTGAAGTTTCGAAGCTATAACATATTTAGATCACTCATATATTGTTTGCAAAGTGTCCAATGCTTCTTTTTCCGATTCACAAGCTGAAATCATACTAAAACATCCTTCATCGACAGCACTAAAGATTGCATGCAATGTATGAAAATTGTCAAGTGCTTCCTCTTCTTCAGCTCTTGTCTATTTAGACAGATCTTTAGGTACCGCTTTCTTGTTTTCATTAATCTTCATTGGATGTGTCCAGCCATTCAACACTGAAGTCCATACCAAAGTTCCTTGTGATTGAATGAATACTTTCATCCTTGATTTCCAAGCTGGATAATTTGAGCCATCTAATAATGGTGGCCTAGTGATTGATGCTCCTTCTCTTGTAGCCATAATTGTGAAACACAGTTTTACACCAACTTGACTTACCAAGTTCTGATTAGGTAACTAGCTTTTATACCAATTGAAAATCCGAAAAGAATGTTGTTTTGCAAATATTATGTTTCAGCCACAATTGCTTTAAATTGTATATATGGTTGCTTGATATAAAACAACCTTGTTAACAACTGTAAATTTACTAACACAAACAAAAAGAAGAAAAATTAAATGCAAAATAAACAAATCAACACTCGAGATTTAGTAACGCAGTTCGGCACACCTTGTCTTTGTTTACGGGACCCTCACCCTTCTTAATCACTTTCACTAAAGAACAACAATAGTTTTACTCAAAGTATTACACAGTCGACTTATCCTACCTTTGACATTATCCCTCATCCTTACAACTTGTGAAAGTATTTCACTCTAAATAACACGACCACCTCGGGCTAACCTCAACAGAGGATTTTCATAACAAAGTTTGATAGTAAGAATGAAAATAAAACAACTCAAGTAATTAAAACAATAAAGGACATAAATAAGGACACTTAAGATAAGAAAAAAAAACTCCCCTAAAAATCCATCTTCTTCAACGAGAGATCGGGAAGTTATCTACCAAGAAATTCTGCTATGGACCTTTGATAATGTCACTGAGATATCCTACACACAGCAGCCACGAAAACTCAAGAAAAACGCTAATGTTTCATTACTGAAATGTCAAAACAAAATAGCTGCAAACCCACAAAAATTGTTGGACATTTTTTAGCCAAAAACCATACCAACATAGCCTAAAAAAATCATGCAACAGATAGAAAACACAACTACCCAGTAATGATGGATAGATAGTGTAATGTTTACAAAAACAGAGAAAACATAGCTTCTATATGTTCATCAGTTGAATAATTATTTCACCACTGAAACCACACAAAAATACAACTGCACACACAACTAAAAATCTGCACGTTATTCCTCTTAAAAAACTCATTGAGCAGCTGTCTAAAAATCTTAGTTAATTTATATAGTACACAGCTATAAAAGATTGCCCAAATCAAAAAAAATCAACTACAAAATATAGCGCAAGATCACCAAAATTATAGCTGGAAAATCACACATCTCCTAAAAGTTTTTCGCTCAAAAACTATATCTAGATGGACCAAAAAATTCATGTAACCAATGGAGTAAAACATAGCTTCAAACCTGGTTAGGATTGCCACAAAATCAACCACCAAAAATAGTTTTAGATACCCAAAAGTATAGTTGTCAAATCATCCTGTTGTAATCATTTTTCCCACACGAATCAACCTAGAAAATTCACGCAATGGACAGAAAAAAAACAGTTGTCCATTATAGATTGAGTGACCAAAAAATTTAGCTACTTTAGATAGATAAAACTACCGAAATAGGTTGTCAAAAAGAGTCCAAAAATCTGCATCTTATCTTAATCAAGATATGGTGATTTTATCCTATCTTGACTAGAATTTTATCCCAAATAACCTCATTTTCAAAGAATCCCACATAAGGTAGAATACTTGTCATAATTAAATTCCAAAAATAACCAAAATTTTTTAATTACAAATAATGCTCAAAATATCATAATACATATCTTAACATATTCAGACCGAATTATGAAGCAATTTCGGTGAGATTTGATCCATCACTTGATTCGATTCGTATTTCTAAACACTAATAGAAAATATAAAAATCATCCTTAAAAAGTCGATGGAGAGAACCCTTCGTAAAACAATTAAGCTCAAATTTGAGTTTAATATATTCTCCACGATCTATTAGAATTTTTTAACTAATCTTAATTTGAATCCATACATCCATCCGAAAACATATCTAATATATACTTAAAAACAAAAAATACTAATTTATAAAAATAAAGAGTATAAAATATCAATATTTATATGCCATAAATGACTCGAAAGAATTGAAAATCAAAGACAATTTTCTTATAGAAATTTTACAATGAAATAGATGTTTAAAATTACTGAGGGTTAACTTGGATCAGCTAGAAAACATTGACAACAAATTAAATATTTTACTAACGATTAATAAATTAAGGTGTTATAAACTACTTTTATAGTTTGGTAAATCTCTTCAATTATAAGTCCTCTTGCAAAATTTCACAGAGTAAAAAAAGGGGTCCATTTTTTTTACTTATATTGAACTACTGTTAATATTTTATCTTTGATGATATTAATAATTTTGTATGTGAAAAATAAGTTCAATAGAAGGATAAAATAAATAAAAAGATAATATATTTTAAATTGTACAATATTTTAAAAAATTTAATTCAATGCCTAAGCTTTTAAAATTTAAAACTAAGAGATTAACCTTTTATAAATTTGACAACTCAGTTCAAAACGATAATTCTAGTAATTAATATTTTGCTGATTTGACGAATGAAATTTTTTGACATGTAAGCATTTATGTAGAGAATTAATTGCCAACTAATTATCCACGTGAACTAAAACACCCTACTTATAACTACTTTTGCATATTGGGTTTAGTGTTTTAGTCCATGTAAATGATTAGTTGACAATTAATTGTTCATGTGGACACTTACATGTTATGGATAAAAAATCTTTTTAGCTAAATTAGCAAAATACTAACACAAATATTGTTTTGAACTGAGTTACAAAGCTTGATCAATTAATTGAATTTAAAAGTTTTGACACTGAATTGAAAAAATTCCATCAAATTGGACACTTTAGAATATATTATCTCAATAAATAAATGAGTTAATTGAATCAATTGATCAATTAAAGGATAAAAAGAGCAATATATAGCATTTATGCAATTCAAGTGAGGAAATCAATGACAAGGAATCAAGCACATCAAAATTTAAGCAAATTTATAATTATTCTTATAAGCCTTTCTTGATCATGTTAATAAATTAGGAGTTCAATTAGTGTATCATCAATTTTATACAACGCACTATATATAAATACTTTGATAATCAAGATGAATTTTATTATAATTTTAAAATAAAATCACTTAACCTTTGTAATCTTTATTGTCAATTTTTGAAATGGATTTGAATCAAAATTTGATCAAATAAGTGTTTTTGATATTTGAAATAACTTAAAAGATTGTAATATATTTTAATTTTTAAAAAATTATTTCAAGAAATTTAGTTGACTAATATAAAAATTTGTACAACTAACATTAGCTTTTGGATAAATCAGGCAACTAATGTATATCTGTGGTTGGCGAATTCCTCTTTAAAAAAATTGAAACTATACTAGTTGATACATTAGTCAATTAATGTAATCGTCTAATTTGTATAAAATTAATTAATATAATTGATCGATCAGTGTATGCATAATCGATTAATGTAATTTAGATGATAATTTATTATGTATCGTGAATTTATTGATGTATTAATCGAATAGAACTAATTTTTGTTTGTAATAGTTTCCTATAGAATTGATTCTCGGTGAATTAGAACTTGTTAGATAGTGAAACGATGGACCTAGAATAAACTAAAGCTTTATACCTATATTTTAACAAAAAGTAGAATAGAAAAGTATATATATATATATATATATAAAGCTGAATGAATCGGAGAAGTACATTCGCCCTTCGAGAAGTCTAGGTGTCGAAATTTGATTGGACTCTGAAGATTTGTGGGGAAATTTTAGCATCTTCTCTTTTAAGAGCTATAAACAAAGCTGTTGTCATTGTGAGGTGGGCGATAAGATTCTTGGTTGAACTTTAATTAGCATCTTTGTTTTATCCATTATTCGATATATTATTGTCCCTTCGGGGACATCCGATAAAATTGGAACGATATATTATTCATTTTTTTACTTTTTTATATTTATTGTATTTTTATATGTATTTATTTATTTTATTATTATTTTCTGTCTTTTTATTTTATTTCTAATTATTATTATTATTTTAAAATATTTCTTTTTCATATGCGTCCGTCGAAAACAATCTTTCTATCAGTTAAAAATAAGGTTACGTATTTATGAACCTCCTCAAATCGTAGTGTGTTTTAGTTATTGTTGTTTTTATTTATTAGTAAATATGCAAGTAAATTTGACCTGAATTCTCACGCCCCAAGAATAAACATTGTCAATAAAAATATTATTTTTATTCAAAACTCTAAAAAAATCCTTCAATTTTAAGATTGGCAGTGTAATTAACTAAGACTTTTATATCAAGGACGTAATTAGTCTTCTTATAGGACTACTTTCATATTTGTTAAGAGTTACAATCTTCATGGATCGAAGGGGAAAAAATTTTAATAACATACTATCTTTCTTAATTTATAAAAATATATAAAATTTTAAGATAGCAATTATTTGCAAATTTTAATATTTATCTTGAAATTTCACACATACCTTGAAATATTTAAATAAACTCTTAAATGTGTGACAATATAAAATTAAGAACTATTTAAATGTTTTCCTTTTCCTTCTGTACTGCGACGTCACTATTTAAATAATTATGAGACTTCCAGCTTAATTATGGCTTTTCTGGTTATTGTTGCATGCCAACTTGCGTGTGCATATTCCATTCAAATCAGGATTGGAGATTCGGACGATTGTCAAGCTGAAGAAGCTCATCACCAAAGAGAGAACACGGTGCCCTCATATCGTAAAACTTAGGGACTAATGTTTCTCTTAATGGATGAAGATAAAATGTGGACAAGCAAACTCATCAACTCTTAAATCATACTTTCTAGTATTAATTAAAGGATGTTCGAGCTCTCTTTTTCACTGTGCAGAACGTAAATGACTAATCTTATTTTATCTATCGACCGGGATCTTTTCTAATAAGCTATCAAGAAAATTAAAATAATTAATAAAATTTACATTGAAAATAAATAAGAAAAATTAAAAATAACTTTTAAATAAAAAAAGGATTCGTAAATTAATGCTTTAAAAGTTTGGATTCTTTATATATATAATTCTTACGCTTAAAATAAAATAATTATAAAATTTCGTAAATAATATTGAAATGAACATGTCACATTTAACTTGTGAATGGAAGTAATATATGATAGAGATCTCTACTATTAAAAAAAAAAGGCTCAAAGGGATAGGAGAGAACAAGGAGGCGGAACATTAAAAAAACAAAAAGAGAATAGGTAAAGATAGAAAGAAATCAAAAACTTTAGCAATTATGTCTATTCGATAGATACGAAGTAAAGGTGATTTGTCTTCTAGTCAGTATGGAATATCCATCTTGGTCTCTTGCCAATTTTTGGCTGCCACTGATTCCCTATGATCTCTTTTAAAGTGAAAACGAACCATGAGCACTAACACTCATTCTCCCTAGGTCCTTGTGGTGGTCTATGGTGTGGGGTTCCTTTGAGAACAGTTAGCTTCTCTACAAGTGTCCTACAAATTGGTACCGTTCTATGCAAGTGAAGGGTCCATTCGTCATGTGCCTATCCATTGCTAATGAAGGAATTCACTTCTCTTTATGGATCATAGAATGTATATTCTCTTTAACTTTCTTCAATCCTTTATTGTTTGCATAATTTCGGAAAGAAATGCTTTAAAAGTCTCCTCCTCCATTAAAGTCTTAAAACACTTAAACTATTTAGTAAAACGACAAAAAGAGATTATGCCAAAAATGTTAAAGAGTATAAAGCTATGAGCCAATCATCCGAATGTTTAGGGTAGACCTTAATTTAACAGAAATCTAGATGAAGTTAACAAATATCATTATAACAAAAAACAATTTTTTTCCTGATCTTAAGAATAAAAGTTAAATATATCTATACTTATCAGTGTTCCCATAACCTAGAAGTATTAGTTACCCACAATTATAAAATGCTAATAAGGGCTAATTTTATGCTTCTCTTAGTATCCATTGTACTTCAAAATGGAGGTTATTATTGGTAGAACTACCTCACTGTATTAGCATGTTAATTTGGTAACAATGGTTAATAAATTGATATATAGATGTATCATGTAATGTTAGGAAATTGATAATTAACTCTTAAATACAAAAAATGATATTTTGCTGAGTATTATATTTTGCTAAGTTATAAACGCATTAATTATATGAAAACTAATTATTCTATTCCATATTAATGAAAATATTACGTTTGTAAAGTCATTAGTATGTATCGATTCTTAATTAATTGATTTATTTTACTAATTTAATGAACTGTTGACAGAATCTACATTTGAAACTGCATGCTACAATTTTGATGTTTGATTCATATTTAATCTACTTTGATATTGTTTTTTGTAATCAGTATTGTACTATATATACCGATTGTAGTTATGCCCGCGTCAGTAATAATTCTTCCAATAACTGTAGTATCAGGCCTTTGCAATTTAAAATGAGTGTCATATAAGTATCGAACTATAACGATAACTTACATTATAAGGACCCATAAGTAGGACATCTACTGTAACTAAACTTGGACCAGTGATTAACTATAGGGTGATGATAGCCAATCAAGAGGCAATATCAGGGACCCAACACGAGGGAGACATGAAAAGAAAGCAAAACAAATGACAAAAATAACATATCAATGGTGTTATAGAAACTAAACCACAAAGCACTGATACGCAGAGAGATTGCAACTGGCCCTGCTGCAAGAGTCATTTCCTCGGGGTTACTTTTCCTCTATTATATACCTATCCCTACCTAAACCAACCAGATCTAAACTACAACCTGCAGTATATGTACTTCATCAGTGCATATAAATATACACATGGGGTTCCTACAGGAATGGTGTCCTTTAAGAATCGACACCTGCTAAGTGGTCTTGTCCATCTCTTATCAAGCCCTACCGTGTTTTTCTATCTTCCATAATTTATTTCCCTCTTCACTCACTCTTTCCCATCCAACATCCCATATGGCAAGAATAATAGAACCTCTCATTGTTGGAAGAGTCATAGGAGATGTTCTTGATTTATTCACCCCATCTGTAAAAATTGCTGTAATTTACAACAATAGGCAAGTGAACAACGGATATGAACTTAATCCGTCTACAGTTGCAACAAAACCTAGGGTTGAGATCCAAGGAGGTGATATGAGGAGTTTCTTTACACTGGTAGCCCTCCATTTCACTTATATACATGTAGTACTTGTTTAGTTTATGTGAATCTGTATATCCTCTCTTTTTAACTGATATCTTGCATCTTGTGTGCTTGCTTAATGTCGATCTGTTTTATTCCAGGTCATGATAGACCCAGATGTTCCTGGTCCCAGTGATCCTTATCAAAGGGAGCACCTACACTGGTAATATTCGAAAACGATAGAAATTCTGAGCTAGTTGACTTGTAACAATAGCATAAATGATTAAAAGTTAAACCATCTACATGTGTTATCTATAAACTTAAGATGTACTGAATATCAACTGATATTCTACTTGACAAAACATGCTTTACTACTATCGTGGTCTAATGAATAGCTAGGGTTTCTACTTGTTGATCGGCTGCCTAGCCTGCAGAAACTAAATCCTGACGGAAGGCATATTATTCTTATATTTGGTCTTTCCATCTTCCTCAAAAAAGTGCAACAGTTCAGGGCAAAGAGCAACTAAAAACTTTTTTATATATATACTTTTGATCTGTTGTTGCTGGTATATGAAATAAGATTGATAGACGCAGACCTAAAGAAAGTTGGTGATAGATATTTCCTCACGGGCACTTTGGAAATTCTACAGGTTAGTGACTAACATTCCAGGCACAACAGATGCCACATTCGGTAAATTCACGACTCTTATGAATTAATTTTTTTTCTTTTCACCTCATGTAACATCGTTCAGTGAGTAATGCTTTAAAGCGATGTGAAAGAGACTATTCTGATCTATATTATCCTGGCTTTATTTCTACTGAATAGGGAGGGAGGTGATGAGCTACGAAAGCCCAAGGCCTTATATAGGAATACATAGGCTTGTGTTTGTTCTATTCAAGCAACGACGTAGACAAATAATCAACCCACCTTCTTCAAGAGATAACTTCAACACTCGAAATTTTGCTCTGGAAAACGATCTTGACCTTCCTGTCGCTGCTGTTTACTTCAATGCACAAAGAGAAACTGCTGCAAGAAGACGCTGATGAACAACTCAGACCCTTGAAAAACTCTTAATGGCAGGGCCAAATAATCCTGTATTAAAAATCATCATTTGGGATTTGGTTAAATCTAGAAGCATTCAAATGCTACGTACCTCTAAAAAGAATTTATTTGCAGAAAGAAGCAAGGTAACAAGCTATGCGTTGTTAGTTGTAACTCTGTCATTGTATGCTTAACGATAAAATGTTATTTTAATACAATAAACCTTTGTGTCATTATTAGTACATTTAACAGCATGGATAGATGTCATGTATCAAGTAGTCGGTCATCGCTTCAAACTTTCAACAAAAGAATCATTGTGTGTAACACGTCACGTCGTGTCACTGGTCGAGCCTGCCAACTCTTTCGTTGCCATTATCGTTTTGGAGTTTTGAGTTCTTTAGGGTTTCATTGGTTGGGCTTGATGGTGTTGTTAATCGCGCTCATTATCATCACATCAAGTCTAACTATCATTTCCCATACGCCTTCTTATACATGCTTCTCAGGCTTTCGTATCTCTGTGGCGGAATCTTTTAACTGTGCCAAAAATGTGGTACCTACTATTCATGGTTTGAGACAGTCAATGAAACTACGCTTTCCATATCTAGCAGGTACACTTCACCACTTATATATCTAATTCCTTCTGAACTATATGTTAGTCACATCCGACGAAAGTTTCCTTAATTACTGGCCTCCTAAACATGATGGTTTTTAGTTGATGATGAGTTACATCCCCTTGATCTCCAGCGCTAGAAGACTTCTGGCAGCATTGTTTGTTATTAATTGCGGGGCATTATGCTTACGTGATAAAGCCAAGGAATGTATGTGTGATTTATATAGATCATTCCTGCTCCAAGCGGGAGCTTAGAAATTAGAAGCAATCAATAACATTAAGACAACAGTTATTACTATTAGTAATCTAAAAGGAACTTTTTTGTTAACTATTGCGCATTTTAATTACTTTTTTCTTTTTATTAAAAATGTCACTGATTCAACTCTTAGTATATTAAATGATGTTCATTTATCACTAGCTTAATTTTTCATAAGTTTCCCCTCCACTTTTGTCTATAGGATTCTTCTTAGACTATAGAGTAAATCATGTAAGGAAATAATCCCAAATCAAATTATATATGCAATGAAATAATTTTATAAATTTGTAAAAGTTCTCTTTAATAGAATATCTTTAACAACAAAAAATTAAAAGAATTTGAATATTCTATAAAATTTTATTCCTCTAATGAAGTTTTTAAATTATTCAACTCCTATTAATATTCATAATAAAGAAAGAGAGTTTAAACTTTTAAGGGGGATTAATAAGAATGCTAGTTTTATTAACGTCTTTTCTTTTATAGAGACATATTAAGGTTTCTTTCAAAATATAATTAA
>JAOQMR010000005.1:32085487-32095715 GCA_027563865.1 Erythroxylum pelleterianum
TATTTATTTCACATTAAAATATTATATAAATCTCTTCACATTTGATACGGAATAATAAATGAAACAAAGTTTATGTACAATAATAAATTTTATTATTATTTAATAACTGAAATGATATATTATCGAGAATATTCTAATACATCAAAGTAAAGAAATTGTTAACGCAGCACCTTCATTTATCATTTTTAAAGTAAAAAATTATATATATATATATATATATATAATAACCCAAATTACAATCGTGAAACAATTATTCTAAAAATTAAAGTTGATTTCAAAATTTTTTTAAAAATAAAATTTATGTTATATTTCTTTTTTACTTCTATTAACACTATTTTCGAAATTATGAAATCTTCAATACATACATACCAAAGTACTTTGGCAACCTGTTCGACTATTTTTATAATTATACATAGAAGCTAAACTACTTTAATCCCTTCTTACCATTCTTCCTATTAGCTTCCTGGAATTCATATAACTCCGAAACAATTAAAACTTGAAGAATTTTAATAAATATTCATTATACAAATTAAGTCATATTTTAAAGAGTAAATTATTTCAAATATAATCTTTTAACAATTTATCAAATATATTCCAATTTTCATTTTTATAATACTATATATCATAATCTATAAAAATATATTTATATACTTCAGTGTCACACTATTAATGATAGAATAACAACGTCCAAATAAATTTTCCCATTTTTAGTTCTTACAAATGGGGAACCAATACATGTTTTCAAAAGTGGAAGGGGGATGACACAAGGTGATCTCATATCTTCTTACCTGTTTATTTTGTGCTTAGTGGTCTTCACAAGATTGGCAAGATTCAACACTATTAATTATCAAACGTTCAAGTTTAAAAGTAGATGTAATGGGCTCAAGATAACAAGCCTCGATTTGTGAATGACTTATTAATGTTGTCTCAAGCTGATGAAGGTTCAGTGAGTTCTCTTACGTCTTCCTTACACACATTTAGAGAGTTATCGGGTTGAAATTGAATGGAGAGTAGAGCCATTTAGTGTTATCAATAAGGTAATGCAAAACTCATAAAGGCTCTCATAGATCAGCTGCCCAAGGATTATACAACCTCTTATAAAATACTTAGGACTTCCTCTTATTTCCAGGAGACTATAATTCTTTAAATGCATATTGAAAATATATATATAGAAGAGATTATGTGGTACAATAAGAAGCCATCATATGTTGGAAGGTTAAAATTGATTAAGTCAATCATTGATTCCTTACACATTTATTAGTCCTCACACATCTTTTTGGCTAAGAGAGTGATTATAACAATGGAGAAGAACATCAGAATGTTTCTATGGGTTGGTGAAAAGGAAGGGAAATGTCAAGCTAAGGCAACTTAGAGGGAGGTTTGCACACCTACTACTAAAAGGGGTCTAGGAATTGCTCCTATTGGGTTGTCTAATATGGAGGTAATGAAGGATAGCGAGGCTCCTTGGGTAAAATATGTACAAATTTACAATATCACTCAATTACTTAAGATGAGAGACTTTATAGAGGGAAACATTAAATGTATTATAGGAAATGGCAAAACAGCTTTAATATTCTATGAAAAATGGAGCCAGGCATCTCCCCTCTTTATAATTCAACATTTCATCCCTTTGATGAACTTGATTCCAATCAATGCTAAATTGAAAGAATGGATATAGGGTAACGAGTAGAGAAAAGAGCTTGAAGTTGCAGTACAATTTATACCATCCTACAATCCTAATTCAAGATGAATATATATGGATAGGTAGGGGCTTATGATAATATACCAATCAATTTTATAGGTAATTACTAAGGACTAGAGGGGATTATCAAGTCTGGAGAAAAATTTATTTGGGATAGGTCTTTATTACTCAAACTATCTTTCCATAGGCTAAACACATTTACTAGATTGCAATTCTTAAGTATGACCAATATCTGCCTCTTAAGTAAGGAGGAAGTAGAATTTATAGAGCATTTATTTTCTAAGAGAAAATTTCCAATGAAGTTTGCAGTTTAGTCAAGGAATTATATCACCAAGACAGAATTGGTGACCAATTTCAAGAGACAATATCATGGTTTCTTTCAACTACTTTACCAATAGAAGATAAATCACTTATGTTGATTGCCTTCGAGTCTTGCTTATATAAAATATAGGATGAAAGGAATGCCAAGTGCTATAAGGATGTTGAGAAGACTGCAAATTTAAAAGTCTCAATTAGCAGTATGTTAAAACAACATAGCAAGGTAAACATGCAACATTTCTGAGCAAAATATGAAGACAATAGTTGTACGAAGGAATAAGGCTATAAATATATGGCAACAGGCAATATAAACAAAGGTGGTAACATAGGATGGGAGGAAAAGCATAACTTGAAAAATAACAATAAGAGATGTCAAATATCAAGATGAGCCTGTAGAAAAACAAAAATTACTAAGTTAGGGAGAGTAATAAAAACAATTGCAACTGATCTCAATTAAAAGGATTAAATGTAGAAATATGGTGAATTGTTTTGGCCTTGACACTAGGTAGCCATGCAATCAGTGTGAGGGACACATGTCATAAAATGAACTTGATTTATATATGAGAAGTTGGCTTGAGTTTCTATTTGTAACAAATGTATTATTGACATGCGAATTTTTATTCCTTTTACAAAAGGGATAGATGCTAGTGTATAAACTTATCATTATTTCCTACTAAAAATGTAATTATTTAAGTTCTTAAAAATTACTAGTTGACATTGAATTAATTAACACATATATTCATAAACCCATTTATTTGTGATCAAGCTCTAATACTGCACTAAGATTTTTTACCTGAAAATTTGATGTAAAATTTATATCATTAATTGCTTTTTTAATATTGATGGGCCTAAAGGTATTATGAACACTAAACTAGTTAGTAATAAGAGAAAGCAATCAAGGTAAAGGTTTGGTAAAAAATTAGCCAAATGCTAAAAATATAAACACTCGTCAACTTAATAATACAATCAGGAACGGCTAAACAAACTGATAGGTGTAAATTATACTATATTTTCTAGGTGTTAGGGTGTATTTTTAGTGTTTTCTTATGTGATAATCAAATGTTTAAGACTTAGATTTATGTTCTTGTTAGTGTTTTGTTTGATTAATTATTGTTTAAGGTAAGAGTTTGATCTTAATTATATGATTCAAAGATTGTTTGATATGCCTAGTGATGAGTGGAGATAGGAAAAAGTGAAGAGAAGCTGGAGAAATGAGTTTGACACCATCCAATAAAGAAGCAGTAGGATGGAAGTCTCCTACACAATCATGCGAGAGAGTTGGATCAATCTCATGCACAAGCTTTTGTTTTCCAGAATGTGACTATTTTCACACTTTTGATGTTTCATGATTATTTTTGGAAGATATACACTTAGGAAAAACCTAGACAAAACCCTGTAAGACTCAAGAGTATATATTGAAGAGAAAAACATCACTTAATGGTTGCATAAACATAATTAAAGGTGCTCAAAAGAGAAAAAATTACGAAGAACAATAGAACCACGATCAAATTCAATTTGGAGGTAAGTTTGGAGTACTATTGGTGACTTTCCACTTTTAGTACAGTCATGTTGAATAAGTTGGTAAGTTACTATCCTAAGGAAAGATATGGAGGCCTCCACTAGAGTCTAGGCTTACCTGGGGAAAATTCCTCAATTCCTAACTTAGAGGGAAGTCATTTCCCTTCTATCAAAGAGGCTAGGAATGAGAAAACAAATAGAATATAAAGTAAGGTGGTAGCTTTTGAATCATAAAGAGTGAAACCTAAAGACTGCCCATCCATTGTCAACAAAGATATTATTACTCCTTCTACAGAGTTACTTCAAGAGGGGGCTACGAATTGGTGTAACACGATGGTGGGCTATTTTCTTGGCAAAAGATCTGCCTTTCTAAATATACAGAACTTGGGCTCAGGTCAGGTGGGGTATTAAGGTCTTAGTAAGGTTCTCTTGATTGAGGAAGACAGCTTCCTATTTCAGTTTTCAGATATTGACCCCTTGAAAAACGTGATGAAAGCTGACCTTTGACACATAGGGGACATCTAATGTTTGTTTGGAGATGGGTACCTAGGCTAGAAATTGATAGGTCAAGAATGGAGACTATAACCCTTGTGAATTAACATCCATAACATCCCTCTGGAGTATTAGACTATAGATAAATTGAGTTTTATTGCGAGCTTAGTGGGAAATTCCCTAGCATTTGACTCAGCCACATAGAAGATGAAGAAATTATGCTTTACTAGGATATGTATAGAGGTGAATTTGAAAGAGGAATTGCCTGAAATGCTGAATGTTATGAAATTGGATTTGAATGGAGAACTAGTTAAAACTGAAATCTAGATCACTTATAGTTTGAAACCTCAGTTGGGGAAAAGGGAATGGAAGCTTACAGTGAAGAAATTCACCACTGATCTCTATGCTGACTTAATGGGATTTGAAGAACCTCCAACTCTAACAACTGATGAAATCATTTTAAAAGATGAGTCTAATATGTTGGAAAACTCTCAATCTTAGAAAGTGGAAAATGGACATTCGTCAGGTCCAGAGCAAATCTTAATGCACCAAGTGTGAATATAGGTCTTGATATTGAGGCTAAAGTGATCCCTGGTGATATAGGTCAAAACATTAAGGCTGAAGTGACACCTGAAGACTTTGAGGCTGAAGGGATCCTTAAAGAGGTTTCTGGCATTCCAATCAGTGAATTAGCAATTAATACCCTCTACAAGGAGATGAAGTAGGAAGAGGAGGAAGCCTAGGGGCTGGCAAATGATTCTTTTAAATTAGAATGGTTTTTTGGAACATCAGGGGCATGAATAAGCCCCATAAAAAATAGGCATTGAGGGATATGATTTTGAATAGACAACCTCTCCTAGTAGGGTCCTAGAGACCAGGATGAAGGCCTACAAACTCGAGGGTTCAATGAATTTTCTAGGTAAAAATTAGTAAATATGGTTCCAATCACTTATATCATTTCAATGGAAGAATAATATATGCTCTTAATAAGGAGAAAGTTAAAGTGGCGTTACAAAAGTGTTTATGTAGCGCCCCTTACCCTAGGGATACGCACCGAGATGCCCGGAGGTCATTTCGGCACATACCTAAGGATAAGGGTACGTTACGTTTGATTACTACATTCACTTCATATGGCATCATATCATTATTCGCTTATAAAGCATCATAAGAAAACCACAGTATTTTTTTTAAGAAAACTTTTCCTCATGTCATTTTTCAAAATCGAAGGTCTACATTGTGTCTTTCAACCTTTACTACATGTACATCAACAAAACCTAGTACAAAAGTACTACTTGAAAGAGGAAAGTATAATAATTCTATCTAAGCCATCCAAAATTGCTAGCTGATCGACCTTTGAGCCATGACTCCTCTTGCCAAATCACAATCTACACGGCAGTAGAGCCTCCCAGTAGCTAGAGTCATCTCTCGGTCCTGAAAGGATAACGTTGCAATTTTTGTGAGTTTTGCGAACTCAATGAGGTAACTATCATCGATGGTTCATTCAATTCATGCATCACATCAATTCACATATCAATTAATTCACCACTTTGCATATCACAAAACTATCACACTTTTATTTAAGCATAAGTCATTCTGCATTTCAATCAATCAAACATACTTAACAAGATGCATATGAATTGTTCATGAGACACTTTTCTAATTATTACATTATTGTGACCGAGTGCCTGAATTGTCTCATATAGGGATCATTAAACATTGAGCCTAAGGCTCTGAATCACTTGTGAGCTCGGGGGTCAGTATCACTCGTTGAGCTTTAAACTCTAATCGGTGGCGACTCTGGTCACAACTGCCATTATCTGATTATGCATTCATGAATGAAATGCATGTACCACAATCATCACATTATAAAGCACATAGGTCTTTCCATTCACATTCAAGGAGCACTTCAATAATTCAATCCACATTACACAATCATCGGACTTCCTGTCCGAAATCTACAATCAAATCATATTCATTCAATCTTCAAAACATATTTGTAAGCAAACAAATAATTAAGTGAGACCATCTAGGTTACTCACAAGTTACTCCCGAAGCTAACGCCTGGAAGATCCGGAAACGTCCTGAGGTTGACGTTCCATTTGCTCCTATATAATAAATAATATATACAATATTAAAATTTGCATAACTATCAGTATCCAATAATGCACATGTATAAAATAAATTATGTGCAATGCATGTTCATGATAATCCCAGGAAAATTTTCATCCTAAATTGATCTCATATCAAAACTCATCTAAGTATAATTTATACTTAGGTTTATGCCTCACTAGACCCAGTGAAATCACACTTCATTATTCTCTGGCTTACTTTCAGATTTTCCAAAACGCCCCTTTCGGGTCTATTGTTCACCTTCAATCAGAAAGTGAAAATGAGATAATTAGGTCAAAATTTCTTCCATACAAGTGTTCCTACATCTCTTATCTTTCCATTGATACCAAAACCACTCAATTTGGTTCAGTGAGTCAAAGGATATACTCCAAACATTTTTGGACTGCTCTTGTCCAAACAGTACACTATGCACAACCTCCATCTAGAATTTAAACATCTTAGAAACTGAATTATATTCCAATTTCTTCATACCATTTGTAGCCCCATGTCTCTAGTTTACCTCAAAACAAAAATCATCTCATTTGGATCAGTAGAGCTCCAGAAATCATCAAAATACCGAAGTATGTTCAGTGGAATAACACCAGTTCATATCACCTAAGAGCACGCTCACTGTACCCGTCCCACTCTTTTAACTCAATCTTTCTCACTTCATTTCAGATAGTTATGATTCTTGGTGTAGATATAGATAATGTCTTACGAAACCAGTGGTTCAAGAATCAAGTCATTTGGAGGTCTAGAGAAGAAGTTATGGTCAAAAGAAGCAACCATGTTTATGACCTCAATCAACACGAACCTATTTTGGCGCGATTTCCATAACTTTCACAAACAATGTCGGATTAACCTTGTTTTTGAACCATTGGAAAGAGGACTTCGAGATCTACAACTTTCATGAAGACTTAGAAGACCAATTCTATCTTTTAGCTATTGTATCGTCTCACTTTTTGCATCATCTTACTTTCACTTCGTCTTACTTTCGCTTCGTCTTACTTTCGCTTCGTCTTACTTTCACTTCGTCTTACTTTTGCGTCTTTCAACTTCGTCTTACTTTTGCGTCTTACAACTTCTTCTTAATTTTGCGTCTTACAACTTCGTCTTACTTTTTCGTCTTAAAACTTCGTCTTACTTTTTCTTCTTAAAACTTTGTCTTATTTTTGCACTCTCCAGAACATCTCCACTTAAAAGGATCATAACTTTTGACTCCGATGTCCAAATTTTTCATACTATATATCGTTGGAAAGATAAAAGAAAGATATATAAATATCTAGAAAGCAACTTTGATAAAATCTATTTATATCAATTCCGAATTTGCCCCTAAAATCCGAAGATGAATGTTCCATCTATACACCAACATACTGCACCCAATTCTTTACTTCATAAAATTTTGAGACTTTTAGAGACAGAACTGCAATTTGATGTCTTCATAAGAAATGTAGCCATATATCTCTAGTTTAATCCAAATCAAGAATCATCTCGTTTGGACAACTAGAGAAAATGTTGTGGCTAAAAGATTGAAGCATACTCAGTGCACATTTTCCAGATTTTCAAACTTTCAATACTTTACATCTAACGTATCTTCTACCTAAATTATCTCTTCCATTCAACTCCAAAAATCACTTTTACAACACTTAATCACTAATAATATTTCAAAACACTAAATTAATACCATAACCAGATTTTTTTCCTCCCAACAGTACAATATTTATGAACAAACAAGTACATGTCATTTTCCATGCAAATGACAGTAACTTATCAAATATATTTCATAAATTCCCAAGTTTAAAGGATTTATTCACTACTTACCTACTGAAAACTCCAAAATCTTCAAGCCCTAAACTCCACACGATTTATGTACTTGGCTGAGTACAATGACCAGCTTCTGGTTTTCTTAAGGTAGAGGATACTAATGGCAAAGTGGGTTTGGTGTAGGAAAGAAAAAGGCATAGAAGTCACTTAGAAAGTGTAAACTCTACGTATGGGAGGAAAATTTAAAGAAGATGATAAAGACAAAGGAGCTTAGATAAGACTTAACCTGTCAACTCTCAAAGAATAGTAACCTACTTCTAGCAAGAGTATAAAAGCCTAAGTGACACTTGTCACTTTCCCACTGCCTAAGCTTTAACTTAGTTTCTTTTGAAACTAACTCCTTTAACTTTCATCTTTACAATCCAACTATCTCCAAAGCTTCTTTTGATTTCTTTTTTTTCCCTATTTTCTATAATTCCCAAATTTTATTCCTAACTTCCCCAAAATTCACAAATACCATATTTCCACTAATCACCAATATTTCCAATGTCAAAACATTTATAATTCTCAAAAATTCACAAATAATCCAATTATACCTGAAATTATTCATGAGTGCATGTACAATTATTTTTATATGCAGATAAGTTCACTATTCATGTATAAGAGTATGGCATACTATGCATGAACAAGGATATGCATCTCTAACTCCCGTTAATCCCTCACATTTACCATTCTATCCTTTCCACAAGTAATGGGATGTTATAACTCTCCCCTCCTTAAAGAAATTTCGTCCTTGAAATTCTTACCTGTTTGCTTGAATAGGTGGGGATATTGTCTTCTCATATGCTCCTCTGTCTCCCGTGTTGCTTCTTCAGTTGAGTGATTCCTCCAAAGGACTTTTACCAATGGAATGACCCTGTTCCTCAACTGCTTGATCCGTGATCCCACAATCTTGATTGGCTCCTCAACATAGTTTAAGTTACTAGCAACCTCAATCTTCTGAGCCGGTATCACATGTGTCGGATACGATCGATATCTTCGGAGCATACTCACATGAAACACATTATGCAATTGAGACATCTCATCTGGTAAAGCCAACTTATAGGCTAAAGTTCCTATCCTTTCAATAATCTCATAAGGACCAATGTACCTAGGGCTCAACTTGCTCTTTTTACTGAATCTCAAAATGCCTCTCCAGGGTGACACTCTTAAGAATACTTTGTCTTCGACACTGTATTCCGTATCACGTCGATGTTGATCCACATAACTCTTCTGCCTATCCTGAGCCACTTTAATCCAGCTTTGGATCAACCCGACCTTGTCCACTGTGTCCTATATCAACTCTGGGCCTTCAACCATTCTCAAGCCCTTTTCATCCCAATACAATGGCGACCGACATTTTCTACCATACAATGCCTCATACGATGCCATTCCGATACTACTGTGGTAATGGTTGTTGTAGGCAAACTTTATCAATGCCATATATTGATCTCAAGCTCCTCTAAAATCTAATACACAAGCTCTAAGCATATCCTCAACAGTTTTGATTGTCCTCTCACTCTGTCCATCTTCCTGAGCATGAAATGTTGTATTGAAGTTCAACTTAGTACGCATAGCAGACTGCAAACTCCTCCAAAACCTCGAAGTAAATCTGGGATCCCTATCCGATACTATAGATACTGGAACCTCATGTAGTCTCACCACCTCATCCACATATCTCTGGGCCAACAGATCAAGTGAGTTATTCTCTCTCACTGGCAAGAAATGGGCCGATTTAGTCAACTGGTCCACTATGACCCATATAGCATCATGCTACCTGGGAGTCTTTGGCAAACCCATGATGAAGTCCATAGTAATTTGTTCTCATTTCCACTCCGAAATGGGTAACGAATGTAACTTCCCTAACTGAGCCTGGTGCTCGGCCTTAACTTGCTGGCAAGTCATACACTTAGACACATACTCCGCCACTTGCTTTTTCATTCCAAGCCACCATAAATGTTGATTCAATGTGTTATACATCTTGGTAGTACTAGGATGTATAGCATAGTCAGCCATATGAGCTTCCTCAAGAATTTCCTTCCTCAGATCATCCACATTAGGCACACACAACCTCTGTCTCAACCACAATGTCTCATCCCTCAACTCAAACTCGAAATCTGGATTCATCTTCACTTTCTCCATAAGTTTGACCATGATAGGATCTTTACTCTGTACTCTTTTGATTATGTCATGTTGTTGGCCCCTGAAATTTTTTTTATGTTAAGCATGATTTGATTGATTGGAGGTTTAAATGAGTTAAGTTAAGTTGATATAAATTAGTAGGAT
>JAOQMR010000005.1:32151143-32170023 GCA_027563865.1 Erythroxylum pelleterianum
AATAAAAAAGTAAAAATAGTAACACCAAATTATTAGATTGATACTTCTTATGATGCTTAATATTGTGAATTAGTATAATATGAGATTAAGAATTTAACTCAAGCCTTAGGACATCATACGAACACCAATTAATATTTAGATTTTGATTTGGTTATTGACTGGGAGCTCAAGAGCTGTATAGAAAAATTTGGAAATACAAAACAGATATGAATGTGGAACGAATTATGTTTTTTATGAAATTATGGGTAAATAGTTGGATTATGGTTCATAGGGTAAATAGTTGGATTATGGTTCATAAGACAAACGAATTCTTTTCTCTAAGCAGAGTGTACAGAAAAGTCATTAGCTATAATTAATTAAGCTGATATTTGTATAACAATATATAATCAATCAAGTGTTGTTTGAAATTAATTAGATATTAAAAAAGAAATTAAGCATGATGATCTTGAAATTGTATCTAAGTATTTATGTTTCTAAATTTCATAGGCTGCACGTAACAGGGTGATTTAGGAGGTCATTCAGTATGAACTCATTAGTTATGAAACAACCATGGACTCCACTCGAATGAATGTGAGGTTTTGGACTGAATCGACTCAGATGCATAAATTCAATTGGATTGTTGTTTATAATTCCTTTGCTATGCACAAATACAACCCGTTATTTATTCTGAGCATAAACGGGCTAAAAATTTGTGCCATTCTGATGAGTTTGGGCTGGACTGAATGGGCCTTGAAGCTGAGTCTAACTAAGGCCCGTCAACTCAGACCTGACCCGTTAATTTTAAGCGGTGTCCAATCAGGCTGGGCCCAATAACCAAGCCTACTCTATCCAACTGAAAACAAAGTTGAAGTTTCTCAAAAAGAATTAATTATAAATGTTTATAAATAATTAATTATAAAGAAAATTATAGAAATTTTCTTATAGAAACATAAAATTTATCGAATGTAAAAGATTTTTTTTAATATTGTTATAAAAAACAAATTTCGTTAGTGCAAATAATCCTTTTATAATAGAACGAAAATATGGTTTAAGTTTCTTGCCAATTGACTAATTAATCTCCATAAAATGTCGAAAGTATATCAATTAATATATGTATAAGTGGTCTCTTTGGAAGTAGAACATGAACTAACAAAACGTCTTCCTCATTTTCGCTGGCTGATTCAAGAGAGAGAGGGGGCATGAAGTGAGAAGTAAGTTTGAACTTGTTACAAGTTGCTATTAACCAACATCAATAATTAATTTAATAAATTAATTAGTTTTGATAAATAAATTTTATAGAAAACACTAAAATTTTAAAATACTAAAAAAATTCGCAATTTATATGACCTTTAAATTATTTTAAAAAATATTATATCTATGTATAATTATCTTACATAATTATTATCATTTATGTTGTTATATATAATAATAATTTTCATTTTCTTCCATAAATTTTAAAATCATTTTAATGTATACTAATTGCATATTATTTTAACAAATATTATAATAAAGTGATTTTATGTAATTAAATGTTTTTAAAAATACGGGAAAATTTGAAGTTGGGAATAGTTGGTAGGAATCTACATTAAAATGATCTAATTTGATAATAGAAAGGGACATTTATTAGAAACTGTTGGATAATTGCAGCGTGGCATAGCTACTGTTTTGCAAAACAAAAAATAGAACAGAAGAAAGAAGGAATGAAACATAAGAGATGGAATTCGATTGTTGAAATTGCAGAAAGGGAGCTGCTTTTATTAATGACAGCAAGTGTTTAAATAGAAAACAAAAACATAATAATTATACTTGAATTCTAATTCTAATCAAAAGATAAAGCTAGCTGCAACAAATAAAAACAGTTGTAAATAATCTGCTAAGAAACAGGAATTAAAGTCCTATACTGGAACTGAATAAAAATCCTATTAGAGCTGAAACTCTAGCTTACTGGAAACTGAATGCCAATGCTCAACACTCCTCCTTGGCATTCTGGTGACAAATTCTTCAAAGCTTCAAAAAAGTTGCTCCTTCTGTGTGTAAACTTCATCTGCAATCTGTGCTCGTTGAGAGTGACAATCATTGTTTTTGAATTTGTAAACCTTGGTAACGTGCCCAAGTTGTTTTCATGTACCACACATTGCATCAGGCCTCCACCAACAATATTTTTCAAGATGAGTAGTCTTACTGCAATGTGCACAAGGTGAGAATTCGTAGTTGTTGCTCTTGTTCTTGTTGTTGAAATTCTTCTTCCATGTTCCAGCTTATTGGCTTTGCATATAAAATGCACCTTTGGTAATCTTATCTTGCCTAAAGGTTCTTCTTTGCTCTTGTGCTTGAAAAGCATTCGTTAGCTCAGATAATGATATCTCGCTGAGATCTTTGGACTCTTCAAGAGAGGATATTTTGGATTCAAATCTCTCCGGAAGAATTATAAGAACTTTTTCTACAATCCTCTTGTCAGGAAAATCTTCTTCAAGCAATATAATGTTGTTAACAATGAAAGAAAGACGATCAGAATACCTGGTTATTGTTTCATCCTCTTTCATGTTTAGACACTCAAAATCCCTCTTCAAATTCAACATTTGCATTTGCATTTGTCGGGTTCTGTTACTTCCTTGATACTCTTCTTTTAATCTATCCTAAGCTTCCTTTGCTGTCTTGCATGCCATGATCCTATAGAAAATAGAGTGCCCTACAGAATTTTGAATGAGCATCTTGGCTTTGGATTTTTTCGCTTTTTCTTCACTGTTGAACTTGATTTGAGCCATGGTGGGATCTTTGGGTAGAGGAGGCACCGACCTATCTTCTGTTACAATTTTCCAAATATTAAAGGCCTCCAAATAAGACTGCATTTTTACTGACCATATTTGATATTTTTCACCATTGAAGACTTCTGGAGGATTTAAAGCAATGCTACTAGAGGACATTTTGATTATGGTTTAAAAGAAAAGTTTAAAAATAGATGTAGATATGTTGCTGCAAAGTGTTTAAAACAAGTTTGAAAGATGTTTAAAAAATTGTTCAAGAGACAGCAACAAACAAGTTGAAAATATGAGAGAGTTGCTACTATAAAATTGTTTAAAAACATATTCAAAAATAGTAGCAATAGCAAATTTAAAACAGAAGTAAGTAAGCTACTGAAGCTAGATCAAAATAGTTGCAATGGTTAAAAATTTTGGACGTTGGTTTTGTGATTAAAAAAACTAGATCAAAAAATTTTCTGCAGGTCCTATAAGACCAACTAAAGCTCTGATACCACTGTTGGATAATTGTAACGCGGCATAGCTACTGTTTTGCAAAACAAAAAATAGAACAAAAGAAAGAATGAATGAAAGATAAAAGAAGGAACTCGATTGCTGAAATTGCAGAAAGGGAGTTGCTTTTATTAATGATGGCAAGTGTTTAAATAAAAAACAAAACATAATAATTTTACTTGAATTCTAATTCTAATCGAAAGATAAAGCTAGCTGCAACAAATAAGAACAGTTGCAAATAATCTGTTAAAAAATAAGAATTAAAGTCCTATACTGAAACTGAATAAAAATCGTATTAGAACTGAAACTCTAACCTACTGAAACTGAATGCCAATGCTTAACAGAAACAGCCTACGCATAGTCGAGAACACCTAGCTGGGCTCTATCTTTCATAGAAGCAACAAAAACGTGTTTTAGTATAGTTTACTAATTTTGAGATGTACCCATTTTCTTTGAGAGATATTTTACTTTAAATGTCTAGTCTATTTTGTAGTCATAAATTTTCCTTTCATTGGTGTACGTAACGTACCAATCTTCTTGTTAGTCATAATCAGCTAATGTTTTGCTCAGTTCTACGTTCCCACTTTTCTCTTTATGTAATTTCCTTTACTTGCACGCGAAAACTACAAGATTCATCTTCTTCAAGGTGAGGTAAAAAGTAGTATAGTTGGTGAATGAGATGCTTCCAAGCCTTGCAGACGTAAATCTTTAAATTAGCGCCATTTCACTTACTGATTTCGGACAAGTACATGCAATCCAAAACCTCAAATCTAAATCTATTTTATGTGGTCAATAATTGAAATGCTTATTTCATGTAATAGGTGCAAATCGTTGTGCTTATATAGGCAGAAAAAGCTGTCAGGAGAGACCATAGATGTTTGAGTGTCGACTGAGCCAAATCTTCATTTACGTAAGATGCCTACTGCCTTCAGCTGACAACAACTGAAAATGAAGAACTTGTCTCAAACTTTGTTTCATTTACTCCTACCCATCTGTTCCTTCTTCTCTCTAGTACTTTTCCTGCAACCTCATGCTTCAGAGTCCAATATTGAATATTCTCGACCTTCTGCACGCAATGTCATCTTCACTTCGCACAAGGGATCAGAAGCCGAACCTCAACAGGTTTCTATCTCTTTCTTTTCTATCAAAAGTTATATGGGTACGGGATTTTGATGGAGTGTTCATCGAAGTATATACCAAGATCATAACTTTTCTTTCTTGGATAATGTTATCTTCAGGTACACATTTCGGTGGTTGGAAGTGATGAGATGCGAATTTCATGGGTTACAGATGATAAGCATGTGGAGTCAATAGTTGAATATGGAATGCAGTCAGGAAAGTACAATTCCATGGCTAGCGGACGCAAAACTTCGTATCATTATTTCTTCTATAAATCAGGCACCATACACCATGTGACTATTGGACCATTGAAGCCAAGCACTACCTATTACTATCGCTGTGGAGGTCATGGCCCTGAGTTCTCCTTCAGAACACCCCCTGCAACTTTTCCTGTTGAATTCGCTGTCGTTGGTAAGTTTTAATCATTCTCTTGTATGCAAATCGTTAAAAGTTTGTCTTTAACGTGAAAGGAAATCAACAGTTCTGCAATTAATATTATTTATATATATGATAATGAAACCTAAGTCTGATTTGGTGTAGAACATTGGTCGTATAGATGTGACCCCATATCGAACTGGAATTCGTTGCTCAGGATGCTATCCTTTTTATAAACAGTAGTTTACTCTCGTGAGTTTGTTGCTTGTTTAATTCTTGGAGTATAAGCAACAGCCTCCCAACAAAGGTAAAGAGAGAAAGAGTGTACACAACTCAACAGAATAGTTGGCAACCTTGTATGTCTGAATTTGCCACTTCGAAAGACAAAGCATTAAGCATGGTGCTTGCTGAAGTAACATTTCACCAACCCCCATCACTAAATCAAAACCCAAACATCGACCAAATCTTTTGTAGGTCTACCTTATATCAAGTTAAGTAACAGAAGATTGAATAACAATAGTCACAATTTTTTTTAAAAAAAAATTCATTGTTTCAGGTGACCTTGGACAAACAGAGTGGACGAAATCAACTTTGGAGCATGTCAACAATTACGACTACGACGTACTGTTACTCCCGGGTGATTTATCGTATGCTGACAGCCAACAGCCACTTTGGGATTCATTTGGACGGTTGGTGGAGCCATATGCGAGCCAAAGGCCATGGATGGTGACAGAAGGCAATCATGAGATAGAGACCATCCCAATTCTAATCCCGCAAGGCTTCAAAGCCTATAATGCTCGCTGGCCGATGCCGTACGAAGAGAGTGGGTCGTCTTCAAACTTGTATTACTCGTTTGAAGTTGCCGGTGCCCATGTGATCATGCTTGGATCTTACGCGGACTTCGATGGTGATTCACATCAGTACAAGTGGCTTGAAGCTGATCTGGGTAGGATCGACAGGAAAAAGACGCCGTGGGTTGTTGTGTTGTTGCATGCACCTTGGTATAACACCAATACTGCACATCAAGGAGAAGGAGAAAGCATGAGAGAATCAATGGAGGAACTGTTGTACAAGGCAAGAGTTGACGTTGTTTTTGCTGGCCATGTTCACGCTTACGAACGATTTGTAAGTCCACTTATTTATTGGTTTAAACTAAATCACATCTTTCATTATATGTATTGGCCCTTTTACTTTTGATATGTTGAAACACAATACTGAGAGAGCCTCTTAAGCTATAAAAGGAGGGTTTTTTCACCTTTATCTTACATCCTAAAAAATTGTCTTTCGTAAATTTCCTTATCTCCTTTTATAGTATTTTACTTGAATTATTTCCTGAAAATAGTGAAATATCAATTTAGTAGTGTCCGAGGATATAGACATAATTGGTTGAATCTCGTTAAATTCTGATATTCTTTATTTGTCTATTTAATAGCTATTGTTACGTATAGTTGTAGTGAATTATTGTGCTATTAAATTACATGTCTAGGAAAATTCTGTCTAGGAAATTGTATTTTAAGTGGGATCGTTTGTGATCCCTCCAGTCTTTCCTGAGAATTTACCTTGTATGATTTTCAGTATAATCGTTCACACTCTATTTACCTAAGCAATAATGTTCAAGGTGAATTTATCATTATTGGTAAAATTAACCTAAGTTTCACAACAATTAGTATTAGAGCTAGGTTTTTTCTTAATATGCTCTATGGTTGCAACGTGATCTGATCTTCCATATTAGAAAAGATTTTTCCTTAGGCTATAGGTATTCCGAATTAATAGCTATTGAATAGAAATTGTAGCAGAGACGATAAAAATCAAAGATACGACTGTACCAACAGCTTCTACCTCGTTTATTCTAACAAAGACTGCTATAATAAATGCAATATTTGTGGTGGATATTTTTTATGGTACAAGTCATTTCGACATGTGACAAAGTGAGGTTCAAGACGCTCTTTTTCAGCAAGGTCTTAACATTGTTATTGAAGAAAAGAAACCAGATGATGTTGAGGAGAAAGATCGGAAGACTATACATCGTTTGACATGTGGTACAATTTGATTGTATCTTTTCAGAGAGCAAAGGTATGCTTTCTTGAAAAAAACTTCTGCATTTAAATTGTGGAACACGTTGGAAGAGAAATTCCTAAAGAAAAGCAGTCAGAATAAGCTCCAAATGAAGAAGAGACTGTTTCATTTCTCTTATGTTAGGGTACCACTATAAATGATCACATCACTAATTTTAATCGGTTAGTTACTGATTTAATAAATTTGGATGTGACATTTGAAGATGAAGATCTAGCTTTGACATTGTTGGGATCCCTTCCTAAGGAATTTGAGTTTCTTGAAACTACTTTACTTCATGGGAAGGTTGATGTGTCTCTTAGTGAAGTTACAGCTGCTTTGTAGAATCATGAATTGAGAAGGAAGACAAAGGAAGAACGTACAAGTGGAGCAGCAGAAGTTTTGGTAGTCAGAAGTCGTTCCTAAGCCAGATTAAAGAAAAAAAAGGAGATCAAAGTCGAGGCTCAAATTGAGCAAAGAAGAATGTGCCTTTTATCAGGAAAAAAGTAAAAAAAGATTGTCCAAAGCTGAAGAATAAAAACAAACCTGATAAGAAAAAGCTGTTGCAAATTCGAATATTGCTGAGTGTAAAGATACAGACTTAGATCTTTTATTGGCTGTTACATCCTTAATAAGCTCTTATAGTCCACGACTGCTCGATTTAGGCTGTAGTCATCACATGTATCCTAATCGGGATTGATTCTCTAATTTTAGAGAGCTAGAAGGTGGAGTTGTCTACACAACAAATGACAATCCCTGCACTATAAATGAGATTGGTTCAATTTTCTTAAGGAATCACGATGAAACAACTAGGACCTTGATAGATGTCAGATACGTGCCAAGTTTAATGAAGAATCTCATTTTTGTGGGAGTCCTAGAATCAAAGGGATACACTATAAATGCAACCAATGAAGTAATGAAAGTCATCTCTGGTGCACTTGTGGTAATGAAAGGAATTTGAAGAAACAATAACCTGTATCATTACTAGGGTAATGTAGTTATTGGAATAACAATAGTAGCTTGTAATGATGATCAAGAGCTAGAAGCAGCTAGGTTGTGGCATATGCACTTGGGACATGCGGGTGAAAAGTCCTTGAAGATATTAGTAAATCAAGAATTATTAAAATGAGTTCGGGCTTGCAAATTAGACTTCTGTGACCATTGTGTCAAAAGGAAGCAGACAAGAGTGAAATTTAGCACTGCAATTCATGATACGAAAGGTATTTTGGATTATGTTCACTCTAATGCATGGGGACCTTCCAAAATAGCTTCTTTGGGAGGAAAACACTATTATGTGATCTTTTTTAATGATTTTTCCCGAAGAGTATGGGTGTATACTATAAAGGCTAAGGATGAAATACTAGGAGTTTTCCTCAAATAGCTAAAAGGATTAAGCGTCTCCATATAGATAATGGTAGGGAGTACAAGAGTTATTCATTTTTAAAAGTCTGTGAAGATGAAGGTATTGTTAGACACTTCACAGTCAGGGATACGCCATAACAAAATGAGATGGCATAATGTATGAACTAGACATTGTTAGAGAAAGTTCAGTGTATGCTATCTAATACTAGGTTAGACAGAGAATTTTAAGCTGATGCTTTTACGTATGCTCGCCATCTCATCAATCGCCGTCCATCAACTGCTATTGGTGGAAAAACACCTTTGGAAAAAGGGTTTGGAAAACTTGCTACAGATTATGATTCCTTACATGTGTTTGGTTTCACTGCATACTATCATGTTATGTGACGCCTTAATACCCCCTAGGAGGATATTGCGAGCGCCACACAAACATAACATAACAAACCGAATGCGAAACATTTCGCGGAAGCATAATATTAAAAAATAAACATTCTAAAGCATACAGAACACTTTATACATGCATGACCAGAATCTCAACAAACATACATCGCATATCATAAATTTAGAAAGCAACCTGAATTAAGGTTATTACAACCTATCAAAATAAAAATTCAGGAGTTATAGACATTAGATACAAGTCCAAAAACAATCTCAAAATACATATGAACAAAACAAAAATCAAACTCCTTTGGCTATCGCGGTTGTCTTCTCCCAGTTCCTACGTCCCTCTTTCAGAACCTACACTGGACAAATCTACCGTGCTAAGCATATAGCTTAGTGAGTAATAATTAAACTATAATTCAACAATAGATATAGAAATTCAGAACAAAAAAGAGTTTTATAAATAACAGAATTGTTCAACATCCCTTTAGAAACTGAATACAATTTAGCCTATGCCAAAATCAAACTGATATCATAGTACAAAATCATAAGATTGCTAATTCTATTTACAGAAGCAGATAACGGGACTTATACAAAAGAGATCGAAGTTTCGACACCTAAGTGTCAATATCAGAAGACATTGAAGTGTCAATAATATAAGACACTAAAATGTCGATAACAAAAAGCACCGAAGTGTCATAGAAGCAGCTGCAAACCCTTCTGGGTATGTCTATTTACCCACAACTAGGACTTAACAGATTTAAAAACAGAATATTTGAAATCCAATTTACATTACAATCAAACAGCTTTGCAAATCATTCAATGAATTAAAAGCAGAGGCAAACAGAACAGTCAAAGAAAAACTATCAAATTTGGCTGTCTAAATTACTTACAAAAATTACCGTCTAAATTACTTACAAAAATTACTGTCTAAATTACTTACAAAAGCTCCTTGTAACTTTATTGCCTCGAAATCCCAGCAATATTTGGAATCGATCGCTCGATGGGTTCCTCTAAAACATTTAATACAAGCATATATTACTATTGTGCACAATTAAGAATTCAATTATGAACAATCATGCATACTGAATATGTATGATGCATGTTCATGACAAATTCCTGAGCTTCTTATCCTTAATCTTGTGACATTGTCAATTATGAGAAACCAAACTCAATTGCTCAATCCAAATATATTTCACAACCAACTTTCGGGTTCACTTTTTTCAATTATTCTTATCAGGAAGGTGAGATAATTAGGTAATAGTTCATTCTAGAAAGTTGTTCTTCTTTGTCTTAGATTTCCAATGATACCAAGTTCTTCCAATTTGGTTTAGTATACTGAAAGTTATACTTAAAAGATTTCAGATTGTTCTTAAGCTTCAACATAATTCTTATCTCAACTTTCAATCAGATTCTAAAATTCTTATAGGTAGAATTATAATTCCATCACTTTAGACAATTTGTAGTTTTATCACTCTAGTTTAATTCAGAATAAGAATCACTCCATTTGGAAGTCCATAGATCTAGATATAAGTAAATTACCGAAGTATGTTCAGTAAAAACATCCCAGTTATCATACTTCAGTATAGTCACACTTTCATCTCAAATTCCTTAATCAATTCAATTCAGAAAATTCTAAGTTTTGGTGGAGAAGAAGATCAATGTCTTATGAATCTATTGGTCTAATAATCAAGTCATTTGGACATCAGGTGAAGAAGTTATAGCAAAAAGATTGAAAGATGTTCAGCAAAAATCCCTTCAGAAAAGTTAGATGAAAGTCACGATCGTGCACATGTTTCACCTTAACTCGCGAAAGTTGTGATCATGTAAAAGCACAATCGTAAATTTTGCCACATCCCTGAAGTCAAGATCGTGCTTTTACATGATCACAACTTTTGACTTTTTTCCAATTGCACGACGGTGCTTTTCTATTTTCCTTGAAATGCACGACGGTGTTTTTCTCTTCTCCTTCTTCATCGATTCTTTTCTCCATTTCCTTCCAAAACTCTTTCATTTCTAGACTTATTCACTTCTAAAATCATCTATTCAGCATTTCAATACTCACCATAACCTTAAAAAAATTCAGAAATAATCATCCACTTCAAATATCATAAATCCGAAATTCCACATCTCCCTCTCTCTCTATTGTAAACTTTCAAATTCTCATATTTTCATCCAATGCATATTCTTTCATTTTTATCTACTCTTGCACTTCATTTAATTCCTAATCCAGTTCAGAAATCAACCACCACAAATGAAAATTCGAAAATTACTCCAATCCAACATCCATTCAAAATAGTGTCAAACAATTCCTACTTCTCAAATTAATCATCCAATTTATTCATTACCAAAACCATAATTCACAAATCCATGCATGCATGTTTATTTCTACACTGTAAGACAAACATCATCAGAACTACGTACATGATTCAACTATAATTCCAGCAATGAGAGTGAATCTAAAAACACAGAGAACACAACAATTTGTTATTCGGTGAGAGTTTCTTCCTAGTGAAGAACACACAGTGAACATTCCTAACTCAAAACATTGCATTCGTGTGCAAAACATTCCTAACTACAGTGTCACTATTTAGTGTGTCAAATGTCTCCACAGATTCACCATTTGTCATAATATCAATTTGCCATTTGTCACATATGTATTATTGTCACGTGTCACACTAGGATTGGTCCACATAAATCAATATTTTTCCAAAATTCACAAAAATTCCAAAATACCAAAAAAAACCCCATAATTGCCAAAACATATTTTAATCACATTTACTAACTCAATTATACCCAGAAAATGTCATAAATGTATGCACAATAATTGTATGTGTCCAAAATGCTTATGTACAAATAAGCAAAGAGTCAAATATGCAAAGCATAAAATGTACTAAATTTTCTTAATATTCTAACCCCTAGTACGAGGGGTTACATGTTAAGGTGTCAAAGTTGGATCCACGTGCAAAGAAAGTAATTTTCATGGGAATCACGTCTGGTGGATATCTTTGGTTCCCAGAGTTAAATTTTTTTAGCAAGGCTGTTACCTTTGACGAATCTACTATGTGAAAAAAGGTGACAATTGAAAATGATATGCAAATAGATGGTACTCCAGAATAGGTGGAGTTTGAAGGAAGAATTGTTACCCCAGCAAATAATGAAGCAGATGTAGAAATTCCTGTGGTAGAAGAGGAGCCAAATGAATAAGAGGTTCCAACCCAAGAACCTACATAATAACAATTACCAATAGCATTGAGAAAGCCAAAAAGGAATATTCAAGTACCTGCTCGTTATGTTAATATGGTAGCTTATGCATCTCGAATTAAAATTGATGACATTCCTACCACTTATAAGGAAGCAATCTGAAGTTTAGAAGAAGATAAGTAGAGGATAGCCGTGAATGAAGAAATACATTCCTTTATAAGAATCAAACGTGAAAGCTAGCTCGTCTCCCAAAAGGAAAGAAGGCAATTAGATGAAAATGAGCATATAAAGAAAGATGGATTTCTTGATAAAGATAATGTTCGCTACAAAGCAAGGCTAGCGGCCAAAGGCTACGCTCAGATGGAGGGAATTGATTATAATGAAGTTTTCTCTTTAGTTGTAAAACATTCCTCTGTTCGAATTTTGTTAGTTCAATTAGATGTAAAAATTGCATTTTTACATGGAGACTTAGAGGAGGAAATTTATATGACTCAGCCCGAAGGTTTTTAGGTTGTTGGAAAAGAAAATAAGGTGAGCAAGCTTTAAAAATCGTTGTACGAATTGAAGCAATCCCCAAGGCAGTGGTACAAGTGATTTAACAAGTTTATGATGGGACAAAAATACTTAAGAAGCAAATACAATCACTGTGTGTATTTTCGCAAACTGTAAGATGGATCCTACATCTATCTTCTCCTATATGTTGATGATATGCTGATAGCTTCAAAGAATCAAAGAGAAATTGCGAGATTGAAGATTCAGTTGAATCATGAGTTTGAAATTAAGGATTTGGGTGACGCCAAGAAAATTCTCGACATGGAGATAAGTAGAGACAGAAAGTTGGGGAGATTGTATTTGACTCAAAAGCAATATTTGAAAAAGGTGCTATAACATTTTGGCATGAATGAAAAGTCAAAATCTGTTAGTACTCTGCTCGTTCCTCATATAAAGCTCAGTACATCCCTATCTCCAAAGAAAGATACTAGACAAGAGTACATGACTAAAGTGCCGTATGCAACTACGGTTGGTAGCTTGATGTATACTATAGTGTGTACAAGGCCTGACATTCCACAGGCAGTTGGGGTTGTGAGCAGGTATATGCATGATCTAGGCAAGGAGCATTGGCAAGCTGTGAAATGGATTCTATAGTACATTCTGAACACCGTAGACGTTGGTTTGGTATTTCAGCAGGATAAGCAAGAGGGTCAATTTGTAGTTGGATATTGTGATTTTGACTATGTCGGTGGTTTAGATAAATATCAATCAACTACTGACTATGTGTTTACTCTTGCAAAAATACTAGTCTGTTGGAGGTCTACTTTACAATCAATAGTTGCTTTGTTGACTACGGAGGCAGAGTATATAGCAGCTATAGAGGTTATGAAGGAGGCAATTTGGCTTCAAAAATTGCTTGATGAATTGGGAATTGGACAGAAGCATGTCAAAGTATATTGTTATAGTCAAAGTGCTATGCATTAGCAAAGAACCAAGTTTATCATACAAGGATGAAACACATCGATGTTCATTATTACTTTGTGTGAGAGGTTCTAGAAGAAGGTGGAGTAGCAATCCAAAAGATTAAGACCACTGAGAATCCTGCTGATATGTTGACAAAGGTAGTGACTGCAGTCAAGTTCCAACATTAGATTTGAAGATGTTGAATATGCCAAGGTGGAGAATTGTTGACTTTGTGGCATATGTTCAAATCCCATATTAGAGAAACACAATATTGAGGGAGCCTCCTTAAGCTATAAAAGGAGGGCTTTTTCATCTTTATCTTACATCTTAAAAAATTGCCTTTATAAGATAAAATTCCTTCTCTCTTTTTGTAGTATTTCACTTGTATTATTTCCTGAAAATAGTGAAATATCAATTTAGTAATGTCTAAGGAAGTAACCATAATTGGCTAAACTTCGTTAAATTCTGGTGTTCTTTATTTGTCTATTTAAAACTATTGTCGGGTATAGTTGTTGTGAGTTATTGTGCTATTAAATTACTTGTTTAGGAAAATTCTGTCTAGGAGATTGAGTTTTTTGTGAGATCGTTTATAATTCGTCTAGTATTTCTTGAAAATTTACATTGTATGATTTTTCAGTATATTCGTTCACACTCTATTCATCTAGATAATAGTGCTCAAGGTGAATTTGTCATTATTGGTGAAATTAACCCAAGTTTCACGACATGATCATTATTATGCCACTTTGAAGAAACTTTAATCATTTAGTAGTAGTAATCGAAATTTTATAATTAAATCCTCATTGAAACAAGGCTTTGAATTATTAATTGTATTAAATTCTGACGTGATTTAAGAGTAAGATTTTAAAGTAGCGTGTGTATATATTTCAATACTTTAAATATATCTTTTATGGTGTACTTCAGAAAAGGATATACAATAACAAGGATGATCCATGCGGCCCAGTCTACATAACCATCGGCGATGGAGGAAATCGAGAAGGGCTGGCACTAATGTAAGTATTGCATAACCAAACAACGCCACTGTCCAATTTGAGTACATGAATGAATCCTAAGGTATAAAAAAGGATTAGAATCTGAGCATAGACTCAGAAAAAAGGATTATTCATAAGTAGATGTCATAAAAGGAAACTTAGTATTGTTCAAGTGTATAAATTTCTGTGTTTTTTTACTGCATAATTTTTGGCGATTATCTCTAAAATGTGTAGTTAATAAATTTTGGAGAAGACACAACAGTGTAACAGTTGGTCAAATAATTATTTTAAATAAATTATTTCATAAATTTATAGATCCAAAAGATTGGGAAGGTTTGTGCTTCTAGTTACATTAACATTATGATGTTTAATGCAAAACAGGTTCAAGAATCCTACTTCTCTATCGGTCTACAGGGAGCCAAGCTTTGGACATGGTAGGCTGAGGATTATAGACGAAATGAGAGCCCACTGGTCGTGGCACCGCAACAATGACTCTATGTCCCTCGTGGCTGATGAGGTTTGGTTAAGTAGTTTAACCAAGTTAACACAATGTTGGGAAACCGAGAACAACAGACTAGCATTTCCTTCGAAGGATGAACTCTAAAATAATACTTCGGCCAGGATTTCTTCCATGTGGACCTCAAATTCAAAGTTAAGAAGAAGACTATACACTTAACACTTTCTTTCTTCTTACTTAGCAAACAATTTGAAGGCTTCATATCCTCGTGATATAAACCAGAATTGACATGTGAATACCATGATAAGGTTGCAAGAAATTCAATTGAAACTGTTTTCACCTTTATAACAAAGTCATATCTTTTTTGAAATATAGGTCACTACAGCTAGAAAAGATTAGACTGAGTATTAATGACAATCCTTTTCCAGCACACGAGTTTGAGTTGGTGGACTTAGAGCTATGAAATGGGTACTTAATTGATGAATACTGGAATGTTTTCCCAATTACTTTGAAATGCCTTGCGAATATTTATTCATACATCCTTACAATTCAATGGTTGGTTAACCCAATGACAGTTACGTACATACGCATCCATATTTTGAAATATCCCAAATATTTCAAGTTGGTCTAATATTTCTTCATGTATTCTTGTATTTTATAAGCCTTAAGATTCTGATATTGAAAAAATGATGACATATAAAAGTAAATTTAGTCAACTCAGGGATGCTTTGATGCTGTTAGTGAAAGACTTTCAAATTCAGGTCATGAAAGTGATGATAAAACTCAAACAAAATCCTGGGACTCCTGGAGCGTTACGATCCTTGGATTAAAGAGATAAGCCTAAAATTTTAAAGCAATGCTATCAACAATCGCATAACGGATTGCTTAAGCCCAAAACTAGCCACACTTGGTTTTTTAACCAATTGCTCATATTAAGAGGGGATATTTATCAAAATATTCAATGTAGGATTGGGACAGGAGATGGAATATCTCTATAGTATGACAATTGGACGGGGAATGGTGCACTAATTCACAATCACTTGGCCAGATCTCTACTCATTCGATTTCCTAAGGATGCAAAGCTCCAAGCAATTATCAGCAATGGAAATTGGACCCTCCCCCCAGCTGAAGTATATCTGCTATCCTTCCCTCAATTTAGAAGTTAGGAGGAGAGGGATAGTTACTTGTGGAAAGGAATTCGTGTTTCAGAAATCACTACAAAAGATGTTCGAAGAATGAGGGAGAGGCCTATTGATCTTGTCGGATGGAATATCCTGATATGGAACAAGATTCTTAGACCCAATGCAAGCTTCCTGCTCTGGCTCATTATGCAGAACAAACAAAGCACGCTAGATAGGTTGCATTTCCTAAATATTCCTAAAACATGTATTCTATGCAAGCAGGAGGATGAATCCAGAGACCATTTATTCTTTAACTGTAGGTTCTCTAAGGAAGTGTGGGCTAAGGTCTCAAATCTAAGTTTTCCCGACTACTCTAATAGTAGTATTACTTCTATCCTACTAGATCTCCCTCATTTGCAGATGACTAAACATGAGAAGGACATTATGTTATTATCGGCTGCTACATGTGCCCAAGTGATTTGGAAGGAAAGAAATAGTCGAAGATTTAGAGATCAAACTAAATCTCTCTCTTCTATCATAGAACTCACCACTACGAGCATCAGGGAGCAACTGATCATCCATCAGTTCATCCGACACTGTAGTGGAAGACTGATAAGTGTTTGGAGACTATAGTTTTCAGAACCCATATCATAGTACTTAAGGGGAAGAAGAAGTACCTGGATATGCTACCATTTGTGGTGCCCTGCTCCCTCTGTCATCAGAGTCTTCTCAGCTCGCTTCTTTCCTCCCCGACTTCGTAGATCTGTCAATTTTAGACCATTAGCAGAAGGAGTAGGAAGGAGAGGAAACGTAGTCGTCAGGTTTTACCTAGTTGGGTTTCCAAGCTGATCTCTCAGTTCCCTTAAGTCCCCATGAGAGTTGCCTCTCCACTATATTTCGAAGAAAAAAGAGCCATATTCCGGAAAGTTTCAAACTCCAATCGCTGATCATAATATCAGTAATTCTCATGTTTGCTTCGCATGTCAACTGGAGTAGGCAAGCCTACGTTGGCAGATCCTTTGCCAGTCGTCCCTCTCGTCTTTTCGCTCAACCTTCACCAACCCTAATTGGAAATGTTTTGGGTATCGCCGTAAAGCATCGGGTCGTTTTGCTCCTTTGGGTTTGACAGTTTGGTTGCTTGTCATTTTGCTTATCTTAGTCTCTTATGAGTACGTTGTCGTTTTGTCTTTCGGAGTAACGGGAGCTTGTGCTCTCTTGTATTTTCACTCTATGTATTTTACCATTCTTTAATAAGAATTTTTCAATTTCTCAAAAAAATTTGCATAACGGAAATGTTCAAGTTTGGGCAAGTATTCATATTAATAAAATTTGATGATAGCTAATTTCTTTCAAAAGGCAATGACTATAAGAAGAGAGGAAACATTTTGAAGATGATTATTATTAATTTATAGTGAAAAAGGATTCGACTCTAATGCATCAAAAGATATCGTTGTTCATTTTAATGCATCCCATAATTTTGAAGAAAGATATTCCCTGATCTATTTGCCTTGTCGACTTTGACTAAAATAAATAAACGAAGGTTATCTTAGCATTAGAATATTAATGTTATTACTTTATCTTCTACTTGTATGAACTTATGGTAATTATTTTTAAATTAATTTCAAAACTAAAAAGAAATGAAGAACATGAAAATGTAAAGAAATTTCTTTCTTGGGCAATTTTAGTATATAATAACCCAAATTTTCATGATCAAAGCTCTCCAAGACAAAATGTCAAAAATGACAATGTAGGGAAAGATTATGGTACAATTCACAAGGTCTAAAACCTAATAATCTATGAATTAAGAAAAAGTAAAAACATTAAAAATCTCAAAAAAAAATGTTAAAAACAAAACATCCATATAGAAATTTCACAAAAAAAAAAAGATAACTCGTTAGGCTGAAAATCAACAAATGATAGCCTAAGAAAACTCAAAACATTTTAAAAAATATAAAGAAAATCTAGGTAGGTTGAAAACCAACAAATGGTAACCTAATTAAATTAAAGATCAGAAACAAATATGAAGGAGAATATCCTTTATAGTAAAAGAATATGAGGTATAACATTATTTGAAAGGAACCATTATAAAATCAATTTGAAGGTCAATTTGCAAGTAAGAAGACTTTATGCGAACCCATCTAAGAATAAAACCCTAAAGAATCTATGAACAAGTTTAACTTAATCACATTATATAAAGAGAATGACTAGTTGGGCTTAAATCAAAGTTGGCTAAATCTAAAACTTCTATTAATGCTTGTTGTTCCTATTGATCAATAGTATAACTTTTATCATTGTTTCTCCGACCCAACCCACTTAAAAATGAGATTGAAAATCTAATAACACTAGATGAATGATTTATTATTTAAAATAAGCAAATTGGTCCGAGAAATTAATAGGCTAAGAAAACCCAATGATTCAAACACTTGAGACCTAAAAAAAATAAAACCTAACAAGTAAACTAAGATCAAAATAGAAAAAAAAATAAGAAAGGATTTTAGAAACATGTTATGGAAATTGAAAAAATAAGAAAGTGTTCCGAAAATTTAAAAAGAGAAATTTCGAAACATAAGTTATTCACAAGAGAAAGGTTAAAACTTATGAATTATGGCTTTTAAAACCTATTTTCTATAAATGCCTGAATTAAGGCTTCTATAAACATAAAATTAGTCAATACTTATGCCTAAAGTCAGAAAAAAGCAATGACTTCATAAATGAAAAAGCAAAGGGCGAAACAAATCACAAATGTAATTGGACACAATCTCTGTTGAATAAACTTAAATGAAGTTTAACGTTAGAGGACCTTTGAAGTTTTTCTAGACAGAGTTACGGTGGTTTCAATAACCAAGGGTCATAATTTATGGTGATATTTAGTTTTCTGTTTTTGATTGTTTGGTTTTCCTAGTTTTAAATATTGTACGAAGTTCAAGAGTCAAAAATAGCTTATAAATAGGTTTGTATTCAGTTGTAAACGACAAGGTGAAAATAAAAGAAAACAGAGAAAGTTTACGAGAAATAGTTTCTGTATTTGTCAAATTGGTATCAGAGCCAGATGGAGAATGTAATGGGTCAAATGTCGCTACCCCGTTTGACGAAGGTGAACTATGAGAATTGGAGCATTCAAATGAAAGCTCTTCTCGG
>JAOQMR010000005.1:32178009-32195773 GCA_027563865.1 Erythroxylum pelleterianum
TTTCAAAAACTTTTTTAGAAATCATAACGCAACAGAAGCATGATAACCAAATCAACATGTCAATCCATACATGATACGGTATATGGATAATATTTAAGATAAAGATAAGATGGTAGAAATATTACCTACCCCTTTGCTACAGCTTTAACTTCTCGCTGTGCTATCCTCTGCTTCTTCTTATATCCAATCCTAGCTTTAGCCTTGCTTTTGAATCCTTTACTTTGTCAATCTATCTTCTCCTTGTCGTTGTAACCTCAACCAATTTGATTTACCTCTTATTTTTCTAGGATAACTTGGTTAACAAAATCCTTTGGTGGAAAAAGAGAAGAAAATTTTGGAGGAGAATTTTCTTAGAAGAAAGAAGACAAAGAATGAGACACTCTCATGCAAATTTCGAAATTATTCACACAAGATAGGAGAGAGAGTGATAAAAGTGTAAGAACACCTTCTTACACCCTCACAATTTCGGTTAACATCAAAGGAAAGAATAGTTTTCCATCCAATGCATCACTTATTCATTTAATCAACCATAAAGAAGCTATTAAATGAGACTATTCTTATTTGTCTTTAAAATGACTATATGAAAAGTCTATTAACCTAAATGTGACCTATCAATTTCATTTTTGATGATGAAAGAAGGAAGATGGTCCATCCAATGTACCTCTCTCTTTTAATCCAATGAATGCTAATAGGTTACATGCTATCATTAAAAGATAACCATTAAATCATTTAAGGGTAAGATCATTATTCCATTTAATGATGATAATGCATGATAAATACCATCTTTATGTAGCAATTCAATGTCAAATGTGCAGCTGCACATTTAGCCTTAATGAAAAACGAAATTTCACTTTACTTTCTTAAAAATTTTGTTTTAATTTAATTAACCTAATTAATCAAATTAAACTAAAGTCTAGCCCATTTCTAAATGTACATTTGGGCTTCTAATTAACCATTAATTAGTGCAAGTCCAACATTCAATTATGGGTTTTAAAACCTCCATTTATATTTCTTACTTTGCTTGATAACCTTCCTTGAATCCAAGTGGGGAATTTTATTGGACTTAGATAATTCAAGCTCCAACAAGTTTGGAATTAATTTAATCTCATTAGAATTAATTCTAGCTTATTAATTAAATATCATTCCATTAAAGAAAATTAGTTGAACTCTTGAATTATTAAATATTATGAGAACACATATTTTCATGTCCAATTGCAAATGCTATTATGAACCTTATTATAGCCATCTGCACAAAAAAGGGTAGAATTACCGTTTTGCCCTTATGTTGGTTTTTTCTTCTAGATCTCCCGTTTTACTCTATATGGTGATTAATACACAAGATCTCATCTTGGTGTTAAGACTTGATGGGTATCTAGTCCATCAAACTACTGGCGCCTGTTTAATCACCAATCTCCTTAAAACATCTAGTAGTGATGATATCACTATAAACTCTTTATTTGAGTGAATGTTCCCTGATTCATGTTTCAATTAATAATTCCAACATGCGGACACCAGATTAATACTACATAAAAATTCATTTCAATCATATCAAGAATTATAATAAAACACATATGAGTTCACCACTCATCAAGATTGTGGTCCATAATAAACGAATGCTTAAGTTGTATGTTTGAAGATTATAGCAACGACCAACTTTATTCTTGAAAACATACTTGATTCCAGATTTATTTAATAGTGCCATTATCGATAGTTGACTACTATCATGATATGAAACTTATCATTCCCTTGAAGTAAACTATTTTACTTACACAGAGATAAATTGCAACACTACAGTTTAAATCATAATCAAGCGACCCACTTGATTATTCAATTGTGAATTCATTATTTTAGATTCTTATAATATATATGTTTCCCATACATCTCTATGTATATGTATATTACTTATAAAAGAATCTCGATACCTTATGATTAGATATATAATGCTCATTAAAATCAAACTCTTTTATTTTATTAATAATAAATATTTTCATTACAAATATGTAACTAAAGACGATTAAGTTACATGTAAATACACTTACTTTCCAGGGCACTATATTTACATAACTCCAACAGAAGCTGACTCGAAGTACTTCCCAGATTAGGAGGTTTTTCGATGTTGTTGCCTCCTATCATCCATTTTAGATTGTATTTCCTGTTCTTTTCAGTTTTATTATTGTATAAAATTGGATTGAAGAGTTGATAATATGATCTAGAATGTCGAGAATGTTCTAAACTCACCTTCAGAATTTTATTCTTGAATTAATGGTAATCTGATTGTTTATATGTTTATTGGATATTGTTCTGGTTTGATTATGCTATTGCATAATTCGATAATAAACTTGAGAGGGTGAATCGAATGAAAATAATTAAATTGGACTAACGAGAGTTAGGTGATTTAATGGAAACCATAATTAAATTAAATCGATAGTTTGTACGGAGAGAGATTTGTATAGGTTTTTGATAGTTTATTAGAGAACTTCAGAACTAATTAAGGTTTTGGATAAGTTGTGAATTGAGAGATTGCAACCTCCATAATCTGATTAGGGTTTATAATTTAGGGTTAATGGTTATAACTCTAGAGAGAGAAATCAACCCTAGGATAGTCTAGAACCATCAATCCAATAATTCATAATAAGTTAGGTTAGTATTAAGGATAGGTAAAATTCCCTTTCTCTCAATTTGTAATTTCCTTCGGTTGATTCTTAAATGTGTTGTAAATTGCTTAATAATTAGTATTTTGTGTTTGATTCTTAATTTGATTGATTGAATTAAATTCTTATATTGGTTTCGTTGCATCTTGAATTTCTATTATTTGTTTCTAGCCTTAGATTTTAGGATTAGATTGGTTCCCTCCTCGTGAGATTGACACCTTTTGGTACTACGCTAACAAACCGCGTGCTTGCGGATTATTGAGGGTTAACAATTAAAACTTACTCACAACCAAACCCTAATCAAGTTTTTGGTGCCGTTACCAGGGAGGCGTAGATTAGTTTAATTCTTGTAGTCTAAGGCTTTTTCACCATCTTTACACATCATAAGGCAGTGATGGAGAACCCAGAAAATTAGATATTAAGAAGAGATGAAAAGAACGATTATGGAGGATATATATTATAATGAGCAAAGGACTATTGCGGATTTTAATGAACCCCAATTTAGTTAGGAAAATCATCATCCTTATATGAACATGTACACTTCGAGGTGGCAGAACCACCCAGATTTCTATTAGTATAACAATGTGGCAGAACCACCTAGATTTCTATTGGTATAAAAATGTAAGTACTCACATGGGACATCAAGACCTATTAGGATTTCAGCAAGATGAGTCTAGTTCATGGGAGTGCAAATTGGACAAAATCATGGATAAGCTAACAAACATGGAAGAGACCCAGAAGAGACTAGAAGAGCAATTTGATCAAGTAATGAAAAATCATGCCTCTTCTATTCACAACCTAGAGATTTAAGTGAGATAGCTCTCTTGTAAATTTTGTAAGAGAAGTGTGGAAGATTCTCTGAACAATATTGAATTACATCAACGAGAGCAATATGAGGCTATCATACTTAAGTATAGGGGAGAGCTAGAAGGATCAGTGGAACACCAAGTTGAACCACAACTTGTAGAAAACCAAGAGAAAAGGAAAGAGGATAAAGAAAAAATGTCAACCCTCCTTATTATCAACCAGTTCTTGATATACCATACTTGAACATCAAAAAAATTTAGGTAGATGTCGATAAAGAGAACCTCATCATTCAAATTAGTGATGACCAAGTGTCATTCAACATGAATGATGAATTAAAGAATTCAGAGGAGGGCGACGCATTCAGAAAAATTGATATGCTCGAGTCTCTAAAGGAACGAGAGGACGAAGAAAAGTTGACAACGAACATCAAGTTTGAAGAAGCTATGGAATTCTCTGTTTAATAATTTAAAGAAGAAGAGAAGATGAGGGCGAGTAAGGAAGAACTAAGAAGAGAACAACTCACCCTCTTAATGGGCAAACTGCTGGATTCCATGAAAAATTCAGGGAGTTTTGTTATTCCCTATTTTTTATAGCTGACTCAGAAAAAGAACATTATTGAGCTTAATTGGTTTTCATAATTTTATCAATATTGTCCTTCTAATCATTTTGTAATTTGTATCTTACTTACAGGCTACAAAACTGATGTTAAACAAAAAGGATGGAAGCAAGCCACTCATAATTAATCCCGGCTAAATTTCCAATAACACAAGGTTAAGCTAACGAACATAAATAAGCATGTTTAGGGTAGATTTAAATTGTTATGCAATTAAAGTTGTTTTATTTCCATAAATAAATATCAATGATTTGGAATGTATTGCCCTACTAATTCTCTTACTATCTCTGGATTAATTATAAGATAGGAAAGCCAGCTTGGCATCAAGCGCATTTGGTCTCCGCCTCTGACACATCACCACCTCATTCATTCGTGGTCTAATTCTTTTCTTTTCATTTTTGTTAGTATTTTGCTCTTTTTCCTTCCATATATTGTTTCCTTCCCCCTTATGCACTTGTATATATCCTTCTCACATTGAGGACAATGTGTTGTTCAAATATAGGGAGGGTTGTATGTTTTGTTTTAAGTGTGAATTTTGCATATTATTATGTTAATGTGATTAGGTTGCATATTGTGAATTGTGTGAATGCGTCAATGGTTAGGACTTAACAGGATAGATTTAGCCTTAAACATATCCTTTTAAGTTGCAAAGATTTATTAGCCTGTGAAATTAGTGACCTAAGTTACTTAGGGCTAAATATGCTAGTTAATTAGGATACGATGTTATTCTATTCACCCTAGGAATTTACCTTACTCATTTATAATTTTAGGCCAATCAAATAAGTGGCATTATTAGTACATTATTAGTACATTTTCATGAGAATGATTAGCTAAAGTAGTAAGGTAGGCAGAATTTTGTGTTAGAAAAATATATAAATTTTAACTAAAATAACTATTCCATTAGCCTTCGGGTTATGAATAGAGCTAGTGGCCAGTTGAGAATGTGATGTAGCTAAATAACTGGATCGACACGCATCACAAATGTGTGCTTTCGTGTAAAAAGGTTATAATGACATTCTAAATAAGCAGCTTAATAACAACATGACTTGGTTGAGTGACGGATCGAAATTTATCACAAATGTTTGCCTCCGCATAAAAAGACTAGGTTTATGTCCTTAAAGAAAAATAAGCAAAAAGAATGTTTTCAAATAAAAACCTACCAAACTTGTTAGTAGTTGATTTTTTATAAAACCCTACTGAGGAATAGCTATGCTTTTGTTTTGACTGAATGATTAACAATGTGTGTGTGCAAGTGATAAGGGTGAATATACTCATCATTAAAATTTTGATTAGTTTGTATATTTAGTCCAAGGTGCTTAGACGCAGATTTCTCTTGTTAATAAGTTATAATGACTTGAAGGATTGTATTTACAGTTAAATTTGTTTCGCCAAGTTGGAGCCATTGTCTCATTATTTATTATGTGCGTTTTATGTTTTCTTGATTTGTTTGATTGTTTTTGTTTGCTTGAAGATAAGAAAATGTTTAAGTGTGGTGATGCTGATAAGTGTAAATTACATTGTATTTTAGGGCATAGTTTGATATGTGTTTAGTCGTTAATTCGATCATTTAGTACGTGTTTAGGTTAAAATTGTGTTCGTTTGTTAATTATTTGTGTTTTAAGGGTTAGTACAAGCTTTTGAGCTTAAATATTATGTTTTTTAGGTACCTTGATGTGTTTTCCAGTTTTTCAGAGTCAATATCGAAGAACGAAGGAGTTCGAAAGGCATTTGGGCTAAAACAATAGCTCGTGATTATGATAGAAGCTCTAGGAATGACCTACGATCATGACCTGCATACCACGATTGTGACAGAAGGCTTAAATGTGAGCCACGATCATGGCCTGTGTCGGCCAGACGCGTAGACATTCACAAACTTTGTGTTTCGAGGGATTTTTTTGGACATTTCAGACCCCAAAAAACCCTAGGGTTACCCAAAATATAAAAGAGTATAAAAATAACATAAAGAGGATAGAAAAAGGAGCTTGTTGCATCAGCCACCTTGAGAAACCATAGAGATAGATCATCAAGAGATAGAGGAAAAGAAGAAGGAAGAGAGAAGAGGAGAAGAAGCTGACTCGAAGTCCCGGATCAGGAGGTTTCCCGATGTCGCTACCTCCTATCATCCATTTTAGATTTTATTTCCTGTTTTCAGTTTTATTATTATATGGAATTGGACTGAACAATTGATGATAGGATTTAGAATGTTAAAGATGTTCTAAACTCACCTTCGAAATTTTATTCTTAAATTAATAAGAATCTGATTGTTTATGTGTTTATTTGATATTGTTGTGGTTTGATTATGCTATTGCATAATTTGATAATAAACTGAGAGGGTGCATCGAATGAAAACTATTAAATTGGACTAACAAGAGTTAGGTGATTTAATAGAAATTAGAATTAGATCGGATCGATAATTTGTGTGGAGAGAGATCTTGTATAGTTTCCAATAGTTTATTAGAGAACTTCAGAACTAATTAGGGTTTTGAATATGCTGATTGCAACCTTCATAATCTGATTAAGGTTTATGATTTAAGGTTAATGGTTATAACTTGAGAGAGAGTTATCAACCTTAGGATATTCTAGAACCAACAATCCAGTAATTCATAGTCAGTTAGGTTAGCATTAAGGATAGGTAAAAATCCCTTTCCTCAATCGGTAATCTCCTTCGGTTGATTCTTAGGTGTGTTGCAAATTTTTTAATAATTAGTATTTTTGTATTTGATTCTTAATTTGATTGATTAAATTAAATTCTCATATTAGCTTCGTTACATCTTGAATTTCTGTTATTTGTTTCTGGCCTTAGATTTTAGGATTAGATTAGTTCCCACCCCATAGGATCGACACCGTTAGTACTATGCTAGCGAACTGTGTGTTTGCAGATTATCGAGGGTCAATAATTAAAACTTATACACACAAAAACCCTAGTCACATGACCAATAAGAAAGGGAGGCAATTAAGTATATGTCCCCATAATAAGAATCTGATATGCATAATTGTTTAACATTTAATGTCATGTTGCATATTCATGGTGATGAAGGATTAATCTTGCCATAAAGGATAGTTTCTACTTTAGGAATTCCTATTTAGATTGCATTAGAAGTTGGTGGTTGTGTATACCTACAAGAACTTCCATACCAAAAGTTGACTTAATCCTTAATGCTCCGATTAGAACCACTTGTCACCTAAATGCACAACATGTGGTATATAGAAAAAAATGAATGTAAGTAGGAGGAAGAAGATATATTTATAAAGTGATATAAGTAGGAGGAAGAAGATATATTTATAAAGTGAACCTCACTAATAAGCTCATCTATAAAAAGGAAGAACTTTTCATAAAATAACTAATCAATTTGAAGACTATAAACATGTACAAAACACATCTTATAAAGTCAATGACTCCTTTCTATTCAACCAAAGAAGGCATTCATTAGCACACTCCACTATTTGTAAAAGGTTTTAAAGACACTCTGTTAGCAATCATAGCAGAATAAAAAAGAGAAAATAACTTCATAGATATAAAGATTTTTGAGAAGTCATTGATATGAGGACAAAAATTTTTCAACCATTCCTAATAGCTTGTAGCGAAGGATGACTCCCCCAATCAAGAAAAGTTAAACCTATACTTGATGTTACTTAATTTAATGTAATGCCCAAGAAGAAGGAGAAGATTGTCATCTACATCATTAGCATGAAACGGAGATAAAAGGAATAAATTAATCTATTGGTGAGCAGTAACAATACAACAACTGAACACAGAGTTACTATCTTCAACAAACCACTCTGAACAATGTATATCATCATTCAATATTGGATACTCAAGGTCAAAACCTCCAATGACAATTTTGAACACTTGAAATTAGACTTCGAAATTTGGATGATTATAGGAATCAAAGTCAAGAAAAAAGAGCAAACCTATTAGGATAAGAATCTCTATTAATTGGACCATCTTTAAAGAACCTACAAAATAAAATCGTAAAAAAAAGGGTTAGATGATGAAGAAACCTCTTAAAACAAATTAATATGAAAGCATTTGCCATTATGTCAATATTAAGGAACAAACCAAATTCATAAGCAACCAATTTAAGCAAGAGTAAAAATTAGGTAAAGCTAATTAAATAAAATTAAGTAGACTCTTCTCAACTTAATTAAGTCAACATAAATGTAAAGTTGGGTTTCAAACATCAAGTCATATAAATGTAGTATAATATAGCATGCTAATTGAAGAAAAATTCGTGATAAAATATATGCCTGGCCCAGTCATCACCAAAAATCATAATTCAGAACAAATCAATTAACTGAAGTAAATAAAGAGTCAGATCAATAGAGTACAAACAAGAAGATCAAATATCATATTAAATAAGAACTTATGATAAGATGAATGTTTATTATAGTCAAAACAAAAAGGCATAAATTAGGCACAATTTAATCAATTAAAGTAAATTAAGCAAACATCCATTAAATCAATGCAACAGGACCAAGACAATCAAGTTTCTAACATAAGAAGCACTCATAATAAACTGGATGCTTGGCTCATTCAAAACCAAAAGGCACAAATCAAGCATGACTCATTAATCAGTAAATCGAGTAGACATCCATCAAATCAAAACAACACAAACAATATGATCAAGTTCTCGATTTGAAGAATAACTCATGATAAGATGGGTATCTAGCCTAATCAAAACTAAAAAGCATAAATCAAACATGGCTTAATCAACTAAAATAAATTTAAGTAGATATTCATAAAATCAATGCAATACGAACAATACGATAAAGTTTGTAACAAAATAAGAACTTATAAATATGAAGAATATGTGGACCAATGAATACTAAGAAGGTATAAATCAAATAAGAATCAATTAATTGAAGTAAATCAAGCAGGTATCTATCAAACTAATACAACATAAGCAAGGTCATTAAATGCAATACTTGCAATGGGTCATAACAACCTAATGTTGAATGTTGTAGAAAATTTATAAAAGAAGCTCATGTTTTAGTAATTTAATAATAAAAGGAAAATCAAATGTTAATAGCCTTTACCTTACTTAAATGAGCAATAAGGAATAATCATGCACTAATAAAGGACATTCCAATAGCTCCAAGAGGATAATAGGGAGCCTTCCTTAACTTGTAATTATAAATACTATAAAAAGGAATGTTTACAGCTTAGAAAGATATAACAATACAAGAAGAGATAAGGTATAATAAAGATGAAACATGCCTTGAGAAGGAACATAATTACAGTAAAAAAAAAGATGTTGTAATATGTGTATTTTGAAGCCTAATACTAATAAAAGAGGAAAGTTTTACCAATTGGATAGGAAATCTTTTCCTTATTAAGTAAATAATTACAATGGGAGATTAATTATAATTAGAACATAATAGTATCAATAATTTATGTGTTTTATTTAGGTTCTCAAAGGAATTCAACAAGCTGATAATCTCTCATATGGAAAAATGAGAAAAAATCTTCAATAAAAGGTCCACATAAGACTTCTTTCTTTAGAGCATGGGCACGACTTAGGAGTCAAAGTCTTCTATACAAAGCTTCAATTCTCATTAATCAAACTTAATTACAAAGTATGGGCATATCTTATAAACAAAAATATTCTTCAAAAAAATACAATTCACATTAATCAAAACCAATCATAGAATGTGGGCACGCCTTATGAAAAAGGCCTTCTAGACAAAAATTCAAATTTTTTTCATTGATAGAACCAATTATAGAAAGTGAGCTCGCATTATAAACAAAAGTCTTTTAGAAAATAATTTAATTCTCATCAACTAAAACTAATCATAGAGTTGGGAACGCCTAATGGACAAATTTTTTTAGAAAAATTTTAATTCTTAGTAATTAGAACCAATGCAAAATATAGGTATGCCTTATGATTCAAAGTCTTCTAGACAAAAGTTCAATTCTCATCGATTAGAACCAATTATAGAATATAAACACACCTTATAACCAAAGTCTTCAGAACAAAATTTCAATTTCCCTTAATCAAATAGAGCATAGGCATCTTTTACCAACTTTTTATAGTATATAATATGAATGGTGTGTGTGTGTGTGTATATATATTGAATTCAAGTATCTATACAATTTAGAAATAGATTCATGTTCCCTAAATTTACATGTAAATGAATGTCTCCGAGGAGCATCTATAGAAATAAAAATTCACTTATTTTTACTTTGAATTCATTTAATTAAAATATGTCACTTAATGACTATTTGGATAGGCTTTTGGGAGGTTAATAAGTACTTTTCTCTACTACAAAAGCCTTTTTAAAGAAAAATGAGTGCTTGATTGTAAAAACAAAAAACACTTCTTTAATAGATATGGCTTTTTTGATAACCAAAATATAACTTTTTAAAAAACTCAAATTTGAAGCTTTTCAAAAAAGTTTTTCAAATGACATTTTCAGGTAGATTTTTCAGATCAATTAATGAGCTTATTTTTAATCTCTTTTGCCCTTATGCTTTACACATAATTCTCACAATACCCACAAACTCATCTTCATGTTTATCTTGCAAACCCATTATTTGGCATTTTTATATGTTTTAATATTTATTTTTGATATTAGTTTTACTTACGTTATAATCCATATAAAAGATTTGGTTAGATATATTTTTATTTATATTTCATATGGTTTACAATTATATACTAATTAATATATTATGCTTTGCATATTGTTTAATATATTTTAAATAATATTTACATTTTAAATAATTTTATTACAAAATAAAATATAGTTAACATTAAAAGTGTTTTTTATTTTTATGTTGTCAAACAATTTACTATATGAAATTCTTTAAAAAAGGTCTTTTTTAAATTACAACCAAATAGTCTACTGACTTCTTAGAAAAATTCTTCTCAGAAAAAGTTAACAGAAAAAATTCTACTGACAAAAACTTTATTGGTATAAGCCCAATCACTATACCTTTACGTTTGCTCAAGGTCTACTGACAGAAGTGTCTTAAAACTTTGTCACGACTCTGCAAATTCTTCCAAATTTCACTATACCTTGACGTTTGCTCAAGTCTACAAAGAGAAAGACCAAAGCTATAACAAACTTATCAATATTAACGTGAAAATAAGTAAAGTGACCCTCACAAAGATAAGCAAGAGACAAGTGTGAAATCAAGTCCAGTAATATTCATACAAATCTAAGACTGAAGGATCAGATCAAAGGATTCATCAGTAACAAAAGGCACTTTATTATATTCATTATTAAATTGGTTTTTTGACACATTTTGTTTTGTAGTTTAGTCAAAACAAAGATACTTTGAAGATTTAAGTTAAATAATCACTAATATACTCGTTATATGAGCATATCTATAAACATTTAAATAATATTATATGTGAAATTCTCACGTTTAAGAAGCATTTATATGTTTGTACTCTACATTTTTTTTATTCATTGACCACTTTTTAAGGAATTAGTAACTTTTTCATTTTATTGATGTACGATCTCAATAAAATAGAGATTAAGTTTAAAAATAATACTTAAAAATAATATAAATAAAGCCGACATTAAAAATAGTGATGAAAACGATGTAATTTAAAATTTAAAATTTTAAAATTTACAGATCGAAACAATGTTGTTTTAAAAGAAAAAATTTTAATTACCGAATCTTTCAAACTAAAATTTGAAGTAATATCAAATTTAAGACATGCTGATTTGGAATTGGTACAGGCCATAATATCGCCCCTAACGTTGCATTTAATTAGCGTCTGCAACATATAAGTACGGGATGAGATAGAACATGACAGACGGAGCACACGGTTGAACGGGAAAAGGAGGAAACGAATTGGAATCCCTTTTGGAATTCCTGAATTCTATTGCCAAGGGGGGAATTGGGCATATCTGGTTTTGTCCTTTTCCTTTACTTTAGGCGGCCGTCATCGTTTCGAGAAAATGCCTTAGAAAGCAATCGACATTTACCAGCGCCTTTCCTTATCAACCACAACGAAAATGTCAACATGTGCCAACAACAATGAAAGTGATTGCAACAACCTAATTATTTCTTTTCTCTTTTTTTTTCTTATTTGTTCTCTGTAAAAAATATCGAGGCAAGCTATGATTGGGTGGGCACAAATACTACACCAATGACTCCAAAAAGCTAAGAGCCAATACGAGTTGCCCAACAGGAAGAATCTACAGGCAATTAAAAATCCACTCCCCATAGATAAGAAATGCTTTTAAAAATCAAATAAAAGGAAAAGCGAACCTTCTTTTTACAAAGTACGAAGAGAAAAACAGCGTCGATAGAGTTAACTTATTTTCGGAAATGTAACAAAAAAAGTATATAAGGTAATAACAATATATAGGTAGTTTTATCCCAAGCCCCTTTGCCAGATCAGCTTCCTGATTGACGGCTGCGGTATGGCGGTACTTGGTTCTTCAGGTGCACGGTCGATTACCGAAATCTTTCTTTTTTTACACAAGTCTTTTAATCTGGCGCCTGATATTAAATCTTCTCGAGCTTCTCGGCGACCACCAGAGGATTAGCTTTCGCGATCTCCTCTCTCCCCACCTTCTTGAAATCAAAGTTGCAATCGTGGTTCTCCGGGTACCTGTGGACCCCACAGAACGTGGTCCCACACTTGCACTTGAACCCGGTCAACCCGACCCGTTTTTTACACGAGAAGCATCGTTTCGGTTTCTGCTCCGTCATCATCGTCATCGTTATCGTCGCCGTCGCCGCCACCTCACTCCCCGACGGCCTTAACTCCGGCACCAAGATCGCTGGAGCAAGAACTTGAGAACCCACCGCTGACGACGCCGGCAGCGATGATGAGGAAGCCGTTAACGACGCCTTGATGGAGGCTTGTTGTTGTTCCTTGAGCCGGTAGTCCATGTAACACTTGGAGCACAAGTTCATCGTCGCAGGACTCCCGAAGAAGCCGCAGTTGTTCGCGCAGAGACGGTGACCTTCCGGTGCTTGGTATCTGTGTTCCTCCGCCATCTTTCTATGCCTTGCTGATCACTAGATCTCTAATTTCGAACTTCTAACTCACCGATAATTCCTAAATAACAACGACGATCGCTGGATCTGCCAAACAGAAACACGAAACAGAATCGGTAAATTCGTTCCAAAAACCGATCAACAACTGGAGAAGAGATAAACGGACAAATTTTATTTTCTTCCGTTTTCTTGGCAACCGAAAAGAAAAAACAGAGTAGAGAGAGAATACGGACCTGAAAGATTAGACGCGAAGAAGAGAAATCGAAACGCGGAAAAAAATAACGACTGTGTCTCTTTAACGGAGCGAGAACGAGTCAGGAAAGGAATATTATTAAGGGAAAAGAAAAGAGAGAGAACTTTCCCATTAATTATTAATTTATTTTAAAAAATAAAACTAAACAGAAAAAGAAATGGTAAAGAAGAGACGAAGGCGAAGCAAGTAAGCAACGGCGGAAAGGGACAACAAAAGAGTGTTTGTTCCTTAATTTCTTCAATTTGTCAGTTGAGAAATAAAAATGAAAACTAACAAAATATCTGATAAAGAAGGACAGGCTGGAGGGTGGGGTGGGAGGGAGTGGGAGTGGGAGTGGGAGCCAAATTGGAAGTCCAGCCGAGTATCCCTTTCTTTTTTCTTTTATTTTTCTAAATGAGCTCACCAATCATAAACCACCACGCAATTTCTCGCCACAAAGAGAGGTCAAAGGTTTTCTACCACTGCTTTCTCCACGCGTGGATTGCCTTGTCAGCTCTTTTGTTTGATTACATTTGCTTAGCTGGTTTGTGTTTTACCTTGGCTAACAAGTGCCAGCACAACATTCAGTAAAAGAATCAAAACTTACAATTAGGAAATAGAATTTATTTTATGTGCCTAGCCCAACCAGTTCTTCTGGTCATCCGTTAAACGATTTCGATAAAAAGAGATATTTTGAGATTAAACTTTAATATTTGATAATTTTTAAAAATTAAAATAATTCTACTTAAATCTTAATTGCCAAAACTTTAAGTTTTGGAATGAATTTCTTTTTAAAATACGTCCACATACATTTTATAAATGAAATTAGTTAGGTGGATTCCTTTCTTCTTGTGATCTTTTTTTTTGTCATTTTTATCCTATGTAATATTCTCCTTAAGATCTTATATTCATCTCTTCATATAATTTATTCTCTGATTTATAAGACTGACATTTTTTTCGGAACATTAGAAATAGTAACAACTGTAACATATTCTTAAGAAAATTTTAGCCTTGAGAGTGAGAGGGTCTCTCTTCTCTCTAATTCTTACTCCAACCCTCCCTTAACCAATAGATATTAACCTTATACACATTCCCTTTTCGGTAACTTTCTTTCCAGCCTATCACTCAATGCTGCTCCTAACCTAAACAATATGGACATAGCCTTTAAATCATTAATTGTTATCTCCCCGACCTCCCTTGCATTTAAGGTCCTCTTTGGTTAGAGATTAAGGATAGAACATAACACACTTTTATCGTTTATTTGAGAATTTCATAATAGAATGAAATAGAATGAGATGAAAGCGGAAGGTTTCATGTTATATTACATTCCATCCTAAACAGTGAAAACAAGAAACTTTCGATTCGGAGGATTTAGAATGGAACTTAAACTAATAAATACATACTACCTAATATACCTTCAATAATTCTTCTTATTATCATAATATTAATATATTAAATAGAATATAATAATATTTAATATAATAAATTTTATTAAATAATTAATAATAATATGTTTATATTATCGATAATAAATTATATATATATATATATTTAATAATAAAATAATTTTTTTATATTTAAAATTTAAAATTTATTTATTTATTTATATAGAAATATATACAAACAATTAAATTAATAATTTTATATATTTTCTATTTTTCATTAATAAAAAATATATTAAAAAATTATTCTTATTTGTATATATTTCTATATAAATGAAATATAAATAAAATATTTTTAAATATAAATAAAAATTAATATAATAAAATTTATTAAATAATTAATAATAATATTTTTATATAATTAATAAAAATAAATAAAATTTTTATTAATGAAAAATAGAAAATATATTTAGAAATTATTCTTTAATTGTTTGTACATATTTCTATATAAATGAAAATAAAAATAAATTAGTTATATATATAAATCACATAGAATAAAATAAAATAAAATATATTAAATAATTAATAATAATATTTTTATATAATTAATAATAAATAGCAATGTTATGAATACCGTACCGGGCTCGGTACAGGATTGGACTTTGGAACGGAACTGTACGGTACCGGGTACCGTTTCGGGATATTTTTTAAATTTATAAAATAGTTCCTAAATTTTTTAAAAATTTCAAAATAGTACATTTTGATATATTGTACAGTTGTACTATATACTTTACTAGTTTACTTTTACATCAAGCATGCTTTCAAAAATCTTAATAATAAATAAGGTATTTTGACTTTTATAAATATTCATGAATTTTTAAAGTTGCAATAATTTTACTAATGTTAGATCAAATTACTAAGTTTATTGATGTTGATTACTAAACAAGAACTAATCATTTAAATTATTGAAATTTTAAATTGAATGATCTAATAAATTTTAAATATATTGATTGATTCGTAATTTTTAAATAAAAAATAATTTCATATTTACAAGTACTCAAATATGACGATAAATTTAAAAGTGACACGTATTTTTTATTTTTAATTAATTGATGTTATATTTTTGCATGACAATTGGGACGTAAATTTTATACCTAATTTATCAGTTTTGTTTTGAAATATGTTATCCTCTTTTAGTTGATTAATTTTCTAATATCTTATTAATTAAATAATAAATTTTATATCATTTATAGTTATATTTCTAAAATTTTAAGTCTTTAATTGATTATAGATCATTATATATGCGTTAGAGAATGGGAATTAAATGTTATAAGATCAAGTCGGTATTGACACTTTTTAATTGATAGCTTTTTTTGAACAAAATTATTGTCGTAATTGTTTTCTAAATATAAAAACAAGTAAAAAAAGAAATGTTAGGGACATTTTTGTACTTTACGAATAACGAAGCTCTCAAGAGCACAGGCAAAGCTTATCATTAATTCTTAGTTTCTTTGGTCTCCTTGCCGCAATCTAAAGCTTCTTTCTTTTGCATATAAAAATAAGAAGAGTCTGTCCAAATACTCACCATAGCTGTTTGCCTGTTTGGTTTAGTTTACGTCATGCCCATCCTGCAGTTGTCCCTTGTTGATGAACACAATCGCGATTTCATGTTTACCTCATTTTCGGGTGACTTGGGTCTGCGTGGAGAAGGGAGAACGAGGAGAGCATCCACGAGGAGGCGAGCGGCGACGACAGTGAGAAGAAGACTAGAGGCAGCGGCAACGGCAAGGATCAAGCCCGGTGGAGAGATGAGAGAAGAGGAGGAAAATTTTAGATGAGAGAAGAATAGAAGATGAAGAGTGAAGACCGAAAGATGAGAGTCGGAGAGGATGAGAGGTTAGGAAAATTTTAGGTTAAAATTTTTTTAAAATTGCTATTAGGTCCCTAGGATTTTTCAATTTTACGGTACCGACCGGTATGGTCCGGTACTGCTGGTACCGGTCGGTACCGATCGGAAACCACCGGTACCGACCGGTATTTTTGTCCGGTACTGATGGTGGCTGTTCCGTTCCGTTTTCCGGCCGGTACCGTACGTTCCGGCCGGTACCGACTGGAACGGAACGGTATTCGTATCATTGATAAATAGTATATATTAATAATAAAATTAAAAATTTAATAACATTTTTATTAATGAAAATAAAAATATGTAAAAAAGTATTCTTTAATTTTTTGTATATATTTTTATATAAATAAATTATTTTTAAATATAAATCACATAAAATAAATATTATAAATGATAATGACAAATTTTTTACTCTTATTTAGTTATTATATGAATTATTTTGTAAAAAAGTATTCAAAATTTTTTATTTTATAAGTAATTAATCAAAATCATTTTTCAATTTTTATAAATTATTAATTTTAAATAATTATAAATGATTTTTATGATAAGAATAAAATTAAAGAACTACAAAAAAACGTGCTTTACTTAATATAGTATGAATGAAATAAAATAAGATAATTATTAAAGAAATTTTATATAAAAAACTGTTGTATGTAATTTTGATAAGAATCAATATCCTCACAATATCCTGATGATATTTGATAATATCTCACTCGCTGCTGATATCTTATTCCTAATATTTGATTCCAATTTATACTCACACCCCCATAAGAATAAAAGTTCAGCATTGTTTAAAATTCATTCTAGTTTTTTATTCCCTATTTTATCCATTACTAATATCTAAAAAAAAGTAAAAGTTAGGGAATAAAGGTTACATTTGTTAGTAGTGTACCTTAGGCCAATAGACATATGTGACTTTTGTACTAACATTATGACTTATTAATAATATATTTATGAGGTATTCTTTTATATATGCATGTATATCGTTTATGTAATGTGATTTACGTTCCATTAATAGTATTAGGCTTATGTCATCAAGTATATGACTTGATAGTAAAACCATAAGCATTATAATACTATTCTAATAATACTATTCTAAACTGTCCCTGGTTGATCGTTATTGGTGGAACAATAATAAATTAAGGCTAGTATGTGTTCTGATTGATGATCACGTTTTTCTGATCATGGATATGAGTTATCAAATCAGAAACATA
>JAOQMR010000005.1:32197377-32221313 GCA_027563865.1 Erythroxylum pelleterianum
AAGTTAGGAGTGGCGGAAGGGTAGATGAGAACAAGGTTTTTCTTTGGTGAAGATTTGATGAAAAAAATTGTGTAAAAGAGGCAACTTTGAAGAAGAAAGCTACTAGAGAGATGAAGATAAGAACAGAAATTTGTCTTTCAAAGTTAAGATAACTTAACTTTAGACTTGGACACTTGTCCTATTCCTAAGGTCTTTGCTAGTTTTCCCAACTAGATAATTTTTATTGAACTAGTTCCATAACTCCTATCTTTTCATTCCAATTATCACCAAACTTTTCCAATAACATATTCTCACAAAATCTAAAGTCATCTCCAAAGTCATTTTCAAAATTCTCAAATATCATTTGGTTTCTTATTTCTATTTTCCATTCACTAATTTACTCGCCGAGCGGCATTTTTCCTAGTATAATAATATTCAATCTTTTCAGAAATTATTCGTAAAATTCACCAAAATTTAAAATTAACAACTACACTCACCAATTAAATTTTCAAAACACATAAACCATAATTCTCAGTAATATCACATCACAGTTCAATTATATCCAACAATTGTCAATGAATGCATGTACAGTCATTTTAATGTGTGCAAAAATTCTAATTCATGTGCGCGTATGCTAACATTATTCATGAAATGTATTTTTCTTAATCTCTCTTTGATCTCACATGTACCAAATTTTAGAGTTCTAACCCTTAGTATGGGAATGAGATGTTGCAGCTGAGGTGACATAGTTGTTAGGGAAAGGTATCAAGTCAGGGAATGTTTAACTAGCAAAGGGAGTAGAAAAAGGCAAGAAAAACGGGGAACATATCTTTTGTTCCCACTGCTTTATTTCCCCTGTTTCCAAGCTCATCCATCTATTCATTGTAATAAACTGAATGGTTGAAAATGTTTTGGCACGAGACAAGAGGAACATAGTTATGAAAGCAGAATGTCCGTCTATTGAGCGAAAGATACCTCTTAGATGTTGCCTACAATTTCCTCCTTACTGATTTCCACTTGAATAAAAGATCTGCACTATTAAGTATTAACCATTTATCTTATGTTTTCTTTTAGTAACCTATCATTTTCCCATTTGCTGTTGAGATATTTTTTGCTGGTCTGTGCATTTAAACTTCATTTATTTTCTTATTCTCTTTCAAAATTTTCTTTTCTAGTTCCTAATGAAAAAAAGAATGCACATATTAGAAATGAAATAACGTCAAACACATGTTGGATACGAGAGAATGTTTTCCATAATAGTCTTCGCCCCTGTTTGGTTCAGCTTTTGGAACCATCAAAAGCACTTTTTCTCACCAAAAAAGTTATTTTAAGGAAAAATGGGTGTTTTGCTGAAAACTTCAACAGCACTTTTGAAGTAGAAATAACTTTTCTAAAAGCCAAAATACAGCTTTTTCAGAAGCTAAAATTTGGAGCTTCTCATGAAAGCTCAAATTTCAGCTTCTTCGGGTAAATAAATTTGCGTCATATACATATATAACAATTTTAGAACGTCTCTTTTTCGTTTATCTATCTCTTCTGTTCCTCGCACACTCACACTCATCTTCTTCTCTAATCACTCAGAACTCAACTTCGGAATATACCCAAGATGCTTACAGGTTAGTTCAAATGTTATTTCCTCTTTATATTTCTTTATATCTTTTGCAACGCAGACCTCAACGTCTGCGTGTTGGGTCTGCGGTGATTGAAAATTACGGACGACCATCGGTGGACTTGCAGTTATCTATCAGTTTAAAACCAGTTTAGCCATCATCTAACATAGTTTTGGCAGGACCCATTTGCGAGTTGAGTGATATGAAACAAGGTACGATCTTCGTAGAGTCGTTGAAATGGCAGACGTCTGAGGAAAATCGATTGCCAACCATTGAAAAAGCTTACGCAGAGAGAGTGAGAGAGCTAACGAGGAGAGAGATGGAGATGGCATAGTTAGAGTTTGTGAGAGGGAAGAATATGTGGCAAAAAGCTAGAGAGGAAGTGGAGAGAGCAGAGAGATTGAAGAAGAGAGCGACAAGACGATGGAGGAACCGACGCAACCACTGTCTCCACCATCATCGAATTGCAAGGTTACTCACCCAACGCCGAAGGAGATGATGGTCAAAGCCATAGCTCCGATTTAACGATAGGTGTCGGTTTAGTCATGACATTGAAGCATTTCAAGCTCAGGTGCGGTGGTCCATTGCTGTTACTTTAGTTCAGTTGCTGAAAAATGTTTTATTCTCTTTGAATTGGTGGCTGATTTGTGTAGAAGTCGGCTGACCTTGATGGAGAATGTCCGTTCACGACCAGTGAAGGGCGGTGTCCTTATGGCTTGAAATGTAGATTTTATGGTGCCCATAAAGAAAATGGTGTTGTGGGTAATGGTGTGAAAGTGGAAAAGGTTAATTCTGAAATCAATGGATTGAATAAGGATATTCATAAACTTTTATGGAAGAACAAGATGAAGTTTCCTAAGGCAGATGCCAAACTTAAGGCTTTGAGTCTTAATCTTATGGTAATTGAATGCCTGAATCCTAAGTTCACTTTAATCTTTGTTGTTGCTGAGGTTGTTTAATGTGGTTCTCCTAAATTCTTATTTGTTTTGTCTCCATTATTCTTGCTTTTCTCTTGTAGGGACTCAGGAAATCAAAGATGAAAAAGCCGGCTGAGGAGGAAGTTGACCCAACTCTTGTATATAGTTCTCACACCACTAATGAGAATGGCTGTGGTGAATTGGCTGAAGAGCCAACAAACAACTCAGATTACATTGCAGAAGATTCAGTTAATGATAATGAAGATGGAACAGTACCAAAAGAAGAACTTAGACCCTAGAAGAAGGCAAGATCTGTCATTGAAGAAAAATGTTGCTCTGCTGAAGAAGGTAGTTATGCTTATTGTTTACGAATGACTGAATGAGTGCTGGACCTCGTTCCCGGAGCCTAGTCGAACAATGCTGGACCCCGTTCCCGGAGCCCAACTATCCAAAACGGAGTCAAAAACGAAAACCATTGGGCCTTAGTCCCGACCCCCAAGGTTGAACCCAGGGCGACCCGTCGGAACAGACGAAAGAGATAATTATGCGGAAGCATACTCATATTGAACAACATATATTCACATCTATCTAAGCATAAACAAACGAAACGTATCATTACAATGTCATAAGTTTACACAACATCAACCTTCATACAATCTCAAAGCTTAGAACAAAATACATCAGAATGCTCCATTTTGATATGCAAAATGAACTATCCAAAAATAGTACTAACTTAGTACAAAAGTCTCTAACTGTTGAGGAGCGCTCGATGCCTTGCAAATGATCAACTGACGCCTTGAGTTGCACCTGAGGAGGGAAAGATAATGGGATGAGCTACACAGCTTAGTGACTAATACATTAATAGCCATCAGTAACTAGTACAAATTCTAGCGTATGAATAGATATATGTCTCGAAATTCTAGCATTCATAACATATTCAAGCACATAATTAACAACTCATGTCATATGACACTTATTATGCTTCATCATTAACAAATGAAAGATGCAATGCACAAACAAGCGGCTCGAGAGTTCCGTGGAACAAGATGGATAACCTGAAGGTTAAACCGTAAACAGAACGAGTCCGACTTCTCAGGATCTCATGGCCACAAGCAGGCAGCCGGGAGAAGGCTTTTGTCTGCGTGCACGCGACTAACAAGACGTTCCTCTCTCGCCCAAACAAGGCACATATTCATTTTAGCAAATACTTTCTTCTTTTCCGAATATACAAAATGCCATGAATTCTTTAAGGCATAACATAAGCAGAATGTATGATCTTATAACAATTCATTTTTAAACATATTAAATCAATGCATAACATATGCACCTAACATAAGCAGAATGTATGATCTTATAACAATTCATTCTTAAACATATTAAATCAATGCATAACATATGCACCTATAGGCAAGAATTTGCCCAATCACACAATAACTATAAACATATTACCCACCTATAGTAGTCCGATAATCCAAGTTCAGTGTTGTCTTTCCTCTTGCTCTTGGATCGGATCTTCTTGGTTTCCTATAACAAACCAAGCTCAATCAAATAATAATCCATACTCCCCAAAATACTAAAATACTTTGCTGGAAACTGGCCCCTCGTCGCGACGATAGGCTGGCGCACATCGCAACGTAGGCGCTCGTTGCGACAAGAAATGCCGCACACGTCGCGACGAACACTCGGGAGCATTGCGACGCACGACATGACGAATTTGCATCAGCACGTGGCGACGTGTTCTTGAGCACGTCGCGACGTGCGAAAGCAAAAATACCCCGAACCTAGATTTTCTGCAGACACTCGACAAATCTTCCCATAACTCAAACATAACTTACCTTAACCTTAGATCATCACTCCTACATCATTTCTAGACTCATTTCAACCCAAACTCATGCACAAACACAACAAAATCATCAACCCTAGCCAAAAACGACATTACCGCACATCAACATTCTCCAGTTTCTTCCCATACGCAAACAATCTCTATTTTCAGTTCTAATCATCACTAAACAAGGTTCAATCAACCATTTAAGAACAAAGAATACAATACTTACTTGATGATGCTTCAGATTTCTTCAAATCTCCACAAACCCTAAAACTTAAGCTTTCCTCTTCTTCCCCTCTAAACCCACGACACACTCTTCTCCTCTTCCTCTTTCATATTTTCTTTTTCCTTTTCTAATTTCTATTCTTACTAATGCTTGCAAAATGACCCTAATGCCCTTCAACTTAAGCCTAATAATTCTAAGACCTAAGGGGTCTTCCAATATTACCCTCTTCTTTCATTTAATCCAATTAATCATACTTTAGGCCACAATTTAATTCCTTAACCAAACTTTGATTTAATTCTAACCTTAGCATAACTCAATTCCAATGAATAATCTAATAAGATTTCAAAATTTTAAAAACATGCCTAAAAAATAAATAACAAGTTTGGGGTCCAACATTTCTCCCCCCCCCCCTTAAAAGAATTTCGTCTTCGAAATTCTTACCTGAATCCATGAAGAGGTACGGATACTTCACCTTCATTGCTTCCAAAGGCTCCTATGTAGCCTCCTTGATCGAATGGTTTCTCCATAAAACTTTAACTAACTGAACTATCTTGTTTCTCAAAACCTTTTCCTTCGAATCCAAAATTTCCACTGGTTGCTCCTCATATGTCAAATCTTCTCGTAACTGAACCTCTGAAGGTTGAACTATATGCAACAGATCCGATCGATACCTTCTCAACATCGAAACATGAAAGACATTATGAATCTTAGACAATTCTGATGGCAAAGCTAACTTACAAGCTAAAGGCCCGATCCTCTCAATGATTTCATATGGTCCTATATACCTCGGACTAAGCTTGCCCTTCTTGCCAAACCTCAATACTCCCTTCCATGGAGAAGCTCTAAGAAATACTTTGTCTCCAACTTCAAATTCCATCTCTCTTCTATGTGCATCCTAATAACTCTTCATTCTGTCTTGAGCTGCTTTAATTCTCTGCTTTACCAATTTGATCTTATCCACTGTAACTTGTACCAATTCAGGTCCTACAAGTCTCCTTTCACCTTCCTCATCCCAACAAATAGGAGTCTTGCACCTCCTACCATACAAAGCCTTATAAGGTGCCATCTGAATTCCCGAGTGATAGGAATTGTTATAAGCAAACTCAATCAAAGGCAAATGATCATCTCATGTTGAAATCCATAACACAAGCTCTCAACATAGCCTCCAAAGTCCGTATTGTCCTCTCCGATTGTCCATCAGTCTGTGGATGGAAAGCTGTACTAAAGTGTAACTTAGTACCCAAAGCTTCCTGTAAGCTTACCAAGAACCTCAAGGTGAACCTCGGATCTCTATCCGAAACTATAGAACTCGGAATCCCATGAATCCTGACTATCTCCTCCACGTACTTCTTAGCCAAAACATTTAACGAATCTGTCTGCTTAATTGGCAAGAAGTGTGCTGACTTGGTCAGCCTATCCACAATCACCCAGATCTCATCATGCCTCCTATTGGTTCTCGACAATCCCATCAAAAAGTCCATCGTGATCTTTTCCCACTTCCATTCCGGAATGGACAAAGGCTTAAGCTTGCCTAAAGGTGCCTGGTGCTCAGCCTTGACTTGCTGACACACTAAGCATCTACTAACATACTCTGCAACATCCTTCTTCATTCCTTTCCACCAAAAGTGCTCTTTCAAATCCCTATACATTCTCGCACTCCCCGGATGCATTGCATAGGGAGCATTATGCGCCTCATCAAAGATCTCATCTTTCAACACTTTCATATATGGAATACACAATCGGTTACCTACTACTATTAATCCATCTTCTCTTATCTCAATTTCCGAAGGCTTGCCATTTTAATCCCTTCTCTGATTCTGCTCAAATACTCATCCTGTTCCTGCAATTCTCTGATCCTCTCATTTAACACTAGCCTCACCCTAAAGTTAGCCAACATACACCCCGATTCATCTTGACTCAAAGTCACTTGAAGCTTAGATAATTCCTTCAACAAAGGAACATACACTGTCTCCACATGTGCTATGGTCGATTTTCTACTCAATGCATCCGCTACTACATTAGCTTTTCTGGGATGGTAATCTATCATCAAATCATAATCTTTCAGTAATTCCAACCATCTTCTCTGTCTCAGATTCAACTCCTTCCTACTCATCAAATACTTGAGACTTTTGTGATCCGTAAATACCCTGGTGGTGACTCCATACAAGTAGTGTCTCCAAATTTTCAATGCAAAGATTATAGCTGCTAGCTTCAAATCATGAGTTGGATAATTCATCTCATAAGGCTTTAATTGCCTAGAAGCATTAGCAATGACCCTATCGCTTTGCATCAACACACAACCCAATCCTTTCCTCGATGCATCACTATACAAAGTATACCCATCACTACCCGAAGGCAAAGTCAAAATCGGTGCTCTTGTCAACCTCTTCTTCAATTCCTCAAAACTGTCCTGACACTCCTCTGTCCACACAAACTTCTGATTCTTTCTTGTCAATTTGGTAAGTGGAGCGGCTAAAATGGAAAAGCCTTCCACAAACCTCCTGTAATAACCAACTAAACCTAAGAAACTTCTTACTTCTGCTATGTTCTTAGGTGCTTCCCATTTAACTACAGCTTTTATCTTCTTCGGATCCACATGCACTCCCTGTTCTGAGATGACATGCCCAAGAAATGCTACTTCCCTAAGCCAAAATTCACACTTGTCAAATTTTTCATACAGCTCGTTCTTCCGCAATGTTCCCAAAGAAATCCTCAAATGCTCCTCATGCTCCATATCACTCTTAGAATACACCAAGATATCATCAATGAAGACAATGATAAATTGGTCCAAGAAAGGCTTAAAAACTCGGTTCATCAAATCCATAAAGGCTGCAGGTGCATTCGTCAATCCGAAGGGCATAACCAAAAACTCAAAATGCCCATACCGTGTTCTAAAAGCAGTCTTTAGCACATCAGATTCCTTAATCCTCAACTGATGGTAACCCGATCTCAAGTCTATCTTAGAGAAGACTTTTGCCCCTTGCAATTGATCAAACAAGTCATCAATACGTGGAAGCGGATATCTGTTCTTCACAGTGACCTGATTAAGCTTCCGATAATCTACACACATCCTCAAAGACCTATCTTTCTTCTTTACAAAAAGAACCGGAGCTTCCCAAGGCGAAGAGCTCGGTCTTATGAAACCTTTCTCCAACAACTTCTCCAGTTGCTCCTTAAGCTCCTTCAAATTCGTTGGAGCCATTCGGTAAGGCAGAATCGAAATAGGTGCAGTACCTGAAAGAACCTCAATGGGAAACTCAATTTCCCTAGGTGGCGGTAGTCCTAGTAATTCCTCGGGAAAGACATCTGGGAATTCCATGACCACGGGTATCTCCTCTAACTGCCTTTGTGTTTACCACATAGGCCAAAAATGTCTCACATCCATTCCTCATCATCTTATCTGCTGTCAGAGTCGAAACCATTCTTGTCGGACTCACTTTTCTGCCCCCCACAAACACTACCTTTCTATCATTGCCAATATCAATCTCCACAATCTTCTGTCTGCAATCCAACTTGGCATTGTACTTTTCCAAGGTGTCCATCCCCAAAATCACATATAAGCCTCTCATTCTCAAAGGCATTAGATCCACCACTAAAAGTTCCCCACCAATACGAATCTTACAGTCTCTATAAACCTGACTAATAACAATACACTGACCGATTGGAGTACTCACCAGTAGCGGAGTACCCAATGGGCTCAGATTCTTATCAAACATATGTCTACCCACCGAAACAAATGAGTGGGTGGATCCCGGATCAATCAAAGCAATCACGTCAGCATCACCAAATAAGGTAACCGTACCAGTCACAACATCTGGAGCGGTCTCTGCATCCTCTCGAGTCATTGCAAAAACCCTAGCTGGTGTCTGTACTCTAGGCATCCTGGAGGATTCACCCTCCTAGCTGCATCGGAACTGCCCACTTCAGTTGTAGTCTTATACCCCACAGATTCAACTCTCTTGGACACTGGCATCTGACTCCTCTCCTGTCTCGCCTGCTATGGACACTCTCTAACTATGTGCCCCTTTTCCCTACAGTTGAAGCAAGCTCCTGTTAAACAACGACATTCTCCTCTATGGAGGTTCCCGCATTACTCGCATTTAGGAGCGGAAGACTTGTCCCCTTTCCCCTTTCTGTTCCCTCCTACTGTCGAAGCTTGATGCGAAAAGGTCAGAGTCCTCAACGACTTGGGCCTGTTGGCCCAACTGCTCCTCTCCTCAGATTGCCCAGGGAAGCTCCTAGCACTCCTCTCTGGAATAGGAGTACTAGTACTACCTCCCCTCCTGAACTGCTCTCTTCCTTTTCTCTTCTTGTTCACAGCACTCTTGATATTCTCTATGTTCTCCACTCTCAATGCTGCCTCGACTAGCTGCTGGAAGTCACAAAAATTCTGGACAACTACCTTTTCTCTGATGGCCAAATGCAAACCCGACTCAAACCTACGGCACCTAGCTGCCTCACTCAGCATCAGATCAGCCGCATACCGGGATAGCTGAGTAAACCGGCACTCGTATTCGCTCACCGTCATCTCCCTCTAGGTGAGACTTAGAAACTCTCTCTGCTTCTGTTGCACACATATCTCTGATAGGTATTTCTTCTTATACACGGCCACAAAGTCTTTCCAGGCTAATACTGGCGGTCTCATCTGGCTCCCTGGCACACTCTCCCACCAATGTAGAGCATCACCCTGAAGCAAATTGCCAGCATACACAACTCTGTCATCATCCTCGCACTCCATCTGATCCAGTACTCTCTCAGTCTTCCTCAACCAATTCTCGGCTTCTTCTGGGTCTGTCGTCCCATAGAAGTCGACTGCTCCATACTTCCTCAACTTGTCAAACTGCTTCCCCTTCTTAGATGGGGCCGAAGCAGAAGGCTGTGACATCTGACCCATTGCCTGGACAAATGCTTGAGTAAAAGCTTGGAAGATCCTCGGATCCAATGGAGGCACTTGCTCCTGCAGAACTGGCAACTCACGCGTCTGTGACTGAGCGGGCTCACTATCCTGCCCTACAAAAGCCTCAGCATGACCTGGGGCTACAGATTCATCCGAGAGTCAGGTGCAACTGGTCCTTACGGAACTCCTCGTATCATCCTTCTATGAGGTGGCATCTTAGTCCTTCAAATGAAAACACTAAGGATTAGCTACATTTCAATCTTAGTTCCTACATGTATGCATGATATGCATGTCACTTAATGCAATTCAATCAAGTCATAATGCAACAAAATTCACATAGCAGACAATTCCGACGATGCATTCTAAGCCGAGGACAAGAGCCTAAGCTCTGATACCAAAAGATGCTGGACCTCGTTCCCGGAGCCTAGTCGAACAATGCTGGACCCCGTTCCCGGAGCCCAACTATCCAAAACGGAGTCGAAAACGAAGACCATTGGGCCCTAGTCCCGACCCCCAAGGTTGAACCCAGGGTAACCCGTCGGAACAGATGAAAGAGATAATTCTGCGGAAGCATACTCATATTGAACAACATACATTCACATCTATCTAAGCATAAACAAACGAAACGCATCATTACAATGTCATGAGTTTACACAACATCAACCTTCATACAATCTCAAAGCTTAGAACAAAATACATCAGAATGCTCCATGTTGATATGCAAAATGAACTATCCAAAAATAGTACTAACTTAGTACAAAAGTCTCTAACTATTGAGGAGCGCTCAATGCCTTGCAAATGATCAACTGACGCCTTGAGTTGCACCTGAGGAGGGAAAGATAATGGGATGAGCTACACAGCTCAGTGGCTAATACATTAATAGCCATCGGTAACTAGTACAAATTCTAGCGTATGAATAGATATATGTCTCGAAATTCTAGCACTCATACCATATTCAAGCACATAATTAACAACTCATGTCATATGACACTTAATATGCTTCATAATTAACAAATCAAAGATGCAATGCACAAACAAGCGGCTCGAGAGTTCCGTGGAACAAGACGGATAACCCGAAGGTTAAACCGTAAACAGAACGAGTCTGATTTCTCAGGATCTCGTGGCCACAAGCGGGTAGCCGGGAGAAGGCTTTTGTCTGCGTGAACGCGACTAACAAGACGTTCCTCTCTCGCCCAAACAAGGCACATATTCATTTTAGCAAATACTTTCTTCTTTTCCGAATATACAAAATGCCATGAATTCTTTAAGGCATAACATAAGCAGAATGTATGATCTTATAACAATTCATTCTTAAACATATTCAATCAATGCATAACATAAACACATATTCACATATAGGCAAGAATTTGCCCAATCACACAATAACTATAAACATATTACCCACCTATAGTCGTCCGATAATCCAAGTTCAGTGTTGTCCTTCCTCTTGCTCTTGGATCGAATCTTCTTGGTTTCCTATAACAAACCAAGCTCAATCAAATAATAATCCATACTCCCCAAAATACTAAAATACTTTGGAGGAAACTGGCCCCTCGTCGTGACGAGAGGCTGGCGCACATCGCAACGTGTAAACTGGAACACGTCGCGACGCGTGCAACCGCTCGCAACGCGCACACGGGGCACGTCGCGACTAATATTTATTAGCACGTCGCGATGTGTTCTTGAGCACGTCGTGACGAGCTAACCCAGAAACGCCCCGAAACTAGATCTTCTGCAGATCTTCAACAGAAGCTTCCCATTCTTCATAAAACTTACGCTAAGACTAAGTCATCAGTTCTACATCATTTCGAGCCTCATTCCAAACCCAGATCATGCACAAACACAATAAAATCCTTAACCCTAGCAAAATGACATTACCGTACAACATTCTCAAATTTCTTCCCAAGCTCATTCAATCCCTAATTTGAGTTCTAATCATCACTAAACAAGGTTCAATCAACCATTTAAGAACAAAGAATTGCTTAGACTTACCTGTTTGTGGTTCAATCTTCCAAGATCTTCAAAACCCTAGTTTTCTCTTCTCTTTTCTTCAGACCCACGACACTTCTCCTCTCAAACAAGACAAAACTATATTCTTCTTCTAACTTACCCACTTAAAGCATGCAAAAGACTCTAAAGCCCTTCCTCTTAAGCCTTAAAACCCTTAGACCTAAGTGGTCTTCCAATATTACCCTCTTCTTTCATTTAATCCAATTAATCATACTTTAGGCCACAATTTAATACCTTAACCAAACTTTGATTTAATTCTAACCTTAGCATAATTCAATTCCAATGATTGATCTAATAAGACTTCAAAAATTTAAAACATACCTAAAAGATAAATAACAGGTTTGGGGTCCAACAACTGGTCTCCTTTTTATAGACTTCGCCCGCCTGCCCGCAAGTGGCATTGAAGCTCCGATTTTGGACTCTCATAAGTTTACGGCTGCACAGAATCGCTATGCGGGAATGTACAGTACGTTCCGTTTTGGACCGACCCAAACCGTAATGTTGTGTTATGTGATCTTAATTTTGGTTATATTTGTGATGCATTTATAATGTGATGCATTCATGTTTTTGAAATTATCCATGATTTGTGAAAATTTTGAGAATTTTGAGAAATGAGAAATTGAGGTTTTCAACCGTGCAATTTGTGAAATTGTTTAAGAATGTTTATGAATGATTTGAAAAGTGAAAAGTTTGAGAAATAAGAAATTTGCCAATTTTCTATTGGGGAATTGTAAAATGGCAAAAAGTTTTGAAGAAAATGATTTTTGCTTATGTTTCAATGTATAAACATGTTATGCACGAGCTGTCAAGCTCACCCCCATTTCATCCCCATCTCCAGGTATCAAGAAGGAGATTGGATGAAAGAAAGTCAAGACATCCATGTGTTATTGTTTATGTTTGTATTTGGAAGTTAGATTTGTAAAAATAAGAGCTTAGGCGTATGTTGAGAATTTAGGGAAATTTGTATCCTTGATGTATTCGGATTGTAATTTTGATGTCATCTATGGCTTGGAATGCCATTAAGATTTTTGTAAGCAGTAATTCATCATGTGTATGAATAATGGTTTTGTGTATTGAATTGAATTACAAAATTTGTGTATGATTATGGGTTTAGATTGATTTAAGAATTTGTATATTGAATTGAGATGAATATGAATGGGATTGATTTTGATTATGGATTTTGGATGAGAATTTATTGAAGTGCTTTAGGTATAGATTTGTGTTTGTTTAGAAGTATAGAAGTGCGTTTGAAACTACTTGCAAATTTGGGTTTCTTAAAGTATAGTCGTTATGCTGCCCAATTTTTGATGGATTGGGTATATTGAAGTGCAATTTGTGTATGGCTTGGTTTTGTATAAGACTTGTTTGATTGTTCTATGGAAAAAGAAAATAAGAGCAAGAATTTTAAAGATGAGATTGAAATATGCATGATTAAGAAGAAGTATATAAATTGAGTTTTGTTTGAGGATAAGTTTTCAAAATGGGAAATTTAGTTGTGTTGTATGAGATTGAATAAAGATTAAGAATGAAAAAGAGAAAGAGAAAAAAAATTTATACCCAATTTCGGATTGGTTTAGTCTTAGGGTTTCCAACGCGACACTTTTCTAAAATATTGTTCGCGGATGTCGAAGTTTTGTTTCAGTTCGTTTCGAACTGTTTGTTTCGTTTCGCTTTCGATACCTTCGCTTTTGTATGATCTCCGTTCTTTCGTTTTCGGATACTTTGGTTTAGATCTCGGATTTGTTTCGCTTTGATCGTTCCGATTTCTGTCTCCACACTTCGTTTTTGTTTTATATTTTCGTTTTTCCGGTTGGGGTTCGGTTCCGAGATCGGGTCGCAACAATATACCTACAAGATCAGGAGAAGATTACTTTCACTTGTCCTTATGTGACTCTTGCTTATCGAAGGATGTCGTGCGGTTTATCTAATGCACCTGTCACATTCCAAAGGTGCATGTTGGCCATATTCATGGACATGAATGAGAACTTCATAGAGGTATTTATGGATGATTTCTCTGTCTTTAAAATTTCTTTTGATCATTGCTTGTTAAATTTAGACAAAGTACTTTAAAGATGTGAGGAGTCTCATCTAGTCTTAAACTGGGAGAAATGCCATTTCATGGTCCAAGAGGGAATTGTATTGGGCTATAAGATCTTGTGCAAGGAGATTGCAGTGGATCGAGCTAATACTGAAGTAATTGAAAAGTTACCACCTCTCACCAACATCAAGGGCATCCGAGCCTTCCTTAGTCATGGAGGGTTCTATAGATGGTTCATCAAGGATTTTTCTCTTATCGTTAGACCCTTAACTCATTTATTAGTTAAAGATGTGTCTTTTATTTTTGATGATGCTTGTTTGGATGCTTTTAATAGGTTAAAAAAGGCACTTACATCAGCACCCATTCTGATGTCATCGAATTGGTCTCTTACTTTCAAGAATATGTGTGATGCAAGCGATCATGCCATTGGTTGTGTCCTTGGTCAGTGGAAGGAAAAAAGGTTGCATGCTATCTACTACACAAGCAAATCCTTAACGGGAGCACAATTAAATTAAACAACTATGGAAAAGGAGTTGCTTGCTTTGGTATTTGCATGTGAGAAATTTCGTTCTTATCTTTTAGGCTCACATGTTATTGTTTTTACATATCATGCAACATTGTGATATCTTTTTGCAAAAAAGGATGCCAAGGCTAGGCATGTCTGGTGGGTGCTTCTGCTTCCAGAATTTGACATTAAGTTAAAGACAAGAAGGGAGCAGAAAATGTTGTAGCGGACCATCTCTCGAGACTTGAGGGAGGGCCTCATGAAGAAGAAAAGGAAATTAAGGAGAGTTTTCCTTATGAGGCTTTAATAATGGTAGACAATCCTTTTCGTCCTTGATTTGCAGATATTGCGAACTATCTCTCAGTTGGTATTTTTTCTTGTGATCTCTCTTATCAACAAAAGAAGCGGTTTGTGTTTCAATGTTCTCTTTATATTTAGGATGAACCTGTACTTTATAAGATATGCACTGACAGTGTAATTCGTAGGTGTATTCCTTGAAGATGAAATGTGTGAAATGTTGATGCAATGTAATAGTTCACCTTATGCAGGGCATTATGGAGCTAACATGACTGGAGCTCAGATCTTAGAGTGTAGATTCTATTAGCCAATTTTATTGCTCGAGATTTTGTGCTAAAGTGTGATAGGTTTTAAATAGTGGGTAACATATCGAAGAAGGATGAGATGCCACTTTCAAACATCATGGAGGTGGAGATATTCAATGTATGGGGTTTGGACTTTATGGGACCATTCCCATCCTCCTTAGGTAACACTTACATATTAGTTAGAGTTGGATTTTGTTTCTAGAATCAAATATGGATTATATCACATCACCTATTCTACTGGATTTTACAGAGCCTGTTCATAGAAGACATGATTAGGTCTGATCATAGAAAGGATGCTCTTTAAGCAAAGCAGCCTATCCTTTGTATGGGACTTACGCAAGGGTTGTAACAAAACACATTTCTTTTTTAATTGTGAATTGTGAATTAAAATGTGGCAGATATATATCTTCACGGCCAAATCAATAGTCCAAGTCACACACTCCCAAAATCCATTTTTATCTTAGGAGAGTTCGCTTCAACTACTCATGTCAAATGAATAATACTTGGATTGAGGTTGTACCTACTCCAACTAATGACGACAAGATGGTTCAAAAGTTCATCAAGAATATCTTTACAAGATTTGGAGTGCCTAAAGCAATTATAATTGATGGAGGGAGCCATTTCTGCAACAAACCGTTTGAGGCTCTTCTAAAAAGACACAATGTTCATCATAGAGTGGCGACTCCTTACCACCCTCAAACTAGTGGTCAAGTGGAGGTGGTAAACAGAGAGCTGAAGAAGATTTTGGAGAAGATAGTGAACACCTCAAGATAAGATTGGGCCTTGAAGCTAGATGACATTCTATAGGCTTATAGAACAGCATTCAAAACACCCACAGGAACTACTCCATATAAACTTATGTATGGCAAGGCGTGCCATTTACCTTTGGAGTTGGAGCATCGGGCGTATTGAGCCATTAGGAAGTTGAACATGGATTGGAAACTTGCGAGTAAGAAAAGATTGTTACAACTTAACAAATTAGAAGAATTGAGGTTTGATGCTTATGAAAATGCCAAGTTGTACAAGGAAAGGACAAAGAAGTGGCATGATGCTCACATCAAGAAGGAGTTCAAGAGTGCGGACTTAGTGCTTTTGTTTAATTCAAGACTTCATTTATTTCCTGGAAAGCTCAAGTCAAGATGGAATGGACCCTTCAAGGTTATGCAAGTGTTTCCCTATAGAGCTTTGGAGTTAGAAAATGAAAGGGGTGAACCATTCAAGGTCAATAGGCATAGATGCAAGCCATACTATAGAGGGCTATACTCACAAGAAAGGGAAATCATCTCTTTCTTTTCCTTTACTCCTTCATGAATGCATGTGAAATGGTCAAGCTAATGACCTTAACTTAGAACATTTACCTTTGGTTTGCTTGATTTTGTTTACTTGTGTATTTGAATTGTTTGGTTTTGATTATGTTTGGTTTGAATTTTATTTGAGTTTGAACTTGTTTCCTTTTCAATTTTCTTGTTGGATAGTTGGTTTTGATGTGTTGGTAGGTTGATTGAATGTTAGGAATGCATGTTAAGTTAGAAGAAGAATAAGAAGTTGGAAAGACGATTGTGGAAACTGGGTTAATTCCTACGAATGTGGGGAGGCTTTCTAGAAACTTTTTGGAGTCTTAACCCACAATCGTGGAAATTGATCCATTTTTCACGAGCACGGGAAGGCTCTCCAGAAAATTTCTGGAGCCTTAACCGACAATCGTGGAAATCATAGGGATTCCCACGATCGTAGGATCCTTCAAAATGCACTTTTTAAAATCCCTCTTTTCTTCTTCTTTCTTCACTTTCCCTCACTTATTCTTTTAGCAACTGACTCTCTCACCAACCTTAGCTTCGAAAAATTTTCATTTTCTCCCAAACCTTGGTATTTTCATCTTTTCCATCATTAATCATTTCTTTTACACTTATTTCACACTACACAACCAAGAATACAAGGATTTGGTCAATTTGTTTTCTTTCTTTCTCTAAAACGTGCTCACCTCTCTTTTGTATATTTTTCTTCTTCAATGACTCAAAAAAAGCTCGCTGCTCGGAAACCCATTGACCAATTGTGTAGCTTCCCACTTCTACAAGACCCGAATCTGACATTGTGGTGATATTCGAGTCCGCTCCCCACGAGGGCCGCGTGCTAGAGTACTCAATCACCCAAAATCAGTATAATCACCCAAAAACTTTTCGTTACATTTAATGTAGCTAATAATTTTTCGCTATGAAAACTAAGAGTAGTCAAAAGGTATTGGCAATGATTTCTTAAAACGTTACTAATAGTTTTTTGCTACGAAAATAAAGCTTAGGAAATAACTATTAGCGACCATTAGCGAAAAATGTTGCCTATAGTTTTTAGCTACAAGGATTTGGCGACGTTTATGGCGACAAATATAAATCATCGGTAATAACTTTTTAGACTTTTAGCAACGATTTTCTTCGTAGTTAAATGTGGTTTCTGTTGTAGTGTTATAAGAAGCTACAATGTCTACCGAGGGAACTCCTCTACCAAACAATTATCTCATTTGAAAGGCACAACTTCTACCTCTTTCACATATTTATGATTTAGCAAAATATGTTGATGGCACCTACATGGCAACCCTTTAACAAATTAATGATCAATCAAATCTAGCTTATTTTGACTGGTATAAACAAGATCAATTTGTTCTTAGTTCGATTATTGGCTTTATCGACGAGAGCTTTATTCTTCAAGTTAGTGTTTCCAGCTTCCATGCAACATGAAAAAAATTAGTCAATACTTATGCTTCAGGTTCTAAGGCATAGATACGAACCATCAAAGAAAAATTATTTAAGCTAACAAAGGAACATATTGAATCTATTGCTCAGTATACTCAACAAGAAAAAGGAATATTTGATCAATTAGTAACGCTTAACAATCCTATCATAGAGAATGATTTGGTTCAAGTTGATATTAATGGCTTGAGTCTAGTGTAATCTTTGTTTGGTCTCTTTAAAATCGTTTAGATGTTATTTCTTTTGATGATTCATATGGATTATTGCTTAATAGAGAGGAGAATCTTCCTGTTGAAATAGATACGAAGGCACTTATACAACCTACAGCTCACCATGTGAATTCAACTGTCAGAGGGTATTCATCCCATGGTAGAAGAAGAAATCAAGTGATGACGCGTGGTAGAGGACGTTCCAATGTCGGTACCTTTTCTAGTGGAAAGTTTTGGTCTCTATATAAGCTTCCACACATTTCTTACATAGATAATATTCAATGTCATAATTGTAAAGAGTTTAGTCATATCTCTAGGTAATGTCCCTCACTAAGTCGTAGAGCTACCAACCTATGTCAACAAAACTTAAACCAAGTCAAACTGGCTTCTAATCTGACAACATTAGCCATGCAACCTCAATCTTGGATCCTGGACACCGGAGCAACTTATAATATTGCTCCTGATTTAGAAAATCTTACTATTCATAATTAGTATCATGGTCTTGAACCTGTCAGAATTGGCAATGGTAAATTCCTTCCTATCTTTCGTGTTGGTTCATCTTTTAGTTCTTTTCAACTTCATAATGTCTTATTAGTTCCTTCTTCTTATCATAATTTATTATCTGTTTTAGTTTTTACTAATGTCAATAATGTCGAATTCTTTCCTTACGAAGGAGCTCCTTCATTTAGGTCAAAATAATAATGGTTATAATAAATATGGACTCTAGTTTTCCTTATTTGGTTTGTTACATATATCTAAATACTTATCCTACAAGATAGATATTATGTAAACTTATCTTACAGTTTAAATAGACATTATCTAGATTTATGGTATAGTTTTGTAAACTCTTTTTTTTTTTTTGAAAAGAAGTTTTGTAAACTCTATATATTATCTTATGCTCCACGTGAATGAGTATTTATCTTTTTAAATATCTTTTATAATACTAGGATACTAGGCGGTGAAAAATGCGTTACTAAAACGTTTCCAAATATTACAATTAGCATAGAATTAATTGTTTACAATGACACCAAACACGATTAGCATAGAATTAGAGCATTATGGGTCCACATTATCTATCCTTTGTCAAATAGATAAAAGCCCAATTAATTTCGGCCTCTTATTATAAGTATCCCAAACCCAAATTACACAAACACCGCAACCTTTCTCCGATGGACCAACAGAACCCCACTAATTCCACCGCCGCGGCCACCGCCGTCACCCCCACCCCCACCGCCACGACCACAGCCACCGTTGCCACCGTTCCTAATGAGCCCTTGTCGGCTCAATCTCCACAACAACAACAACCGTCACCTCTCCAACCGCCCTCCACCACGGCTCCATCAACCTCCTCAACACCGGCGACAAACCCTAACCCTAGCCCCCTCCAAAAGCCCCCAACCCTAATGACCCAGCCCCAACCGACGGCCACGGTACCCGCCAACGCCACTAGGCCTCCGCCGGTCACGACCACCGCCAAGACCCCCATTGTGCACAGGCCGTGGCAGCATCAGCATCCCCATGCCAATTACTCGCACTTCTCTGTTCTCCCTTCCTCTTCTACTATCTCTTCGTCGGTTTCTTCGCCGGCTTCTGCTCCGCCACAGAGGGCTAATATCTCCGTTGGTGTTCCCGCTTCGCATACTGGCCCATCTCCGGCGCCATTTTCTTCTACGTTTGGGCAACAGTTTGGTGGATTGAATCGTGGTGGAGTCAGTTTGAATGAGTCTGGAGCTAACACTAACAAACCACAGGTAGGTTTTGTTCTTTCCTTCTATTAATCACGAATACTTGAACTTTAACATTGTCAAGGACCATTTTGGAGTTAATTGGTGATGGTTTTCGTTTGCTGGTCTTTTTGTGATAGTTTCTTTGTTTTTGAGGTGTGTAGGTGAGGCCAGGAATGCAGGGAATTGGGATGATGGGAACAATGACTTCGAGTTCACAAATGAGGCCGGGTGGGCTTCCTTCACATCATCAGCAGAGACCTGCTCAGTCGACGATTAGACCATCTGTTTCTACTCCAACTAACCAGTCTCCTACCACTCAAGTTAGTACCTCTTAAGTTCTAACAAGTTATTCTTCTCGTTATTAATGTACATATAGGTGTTCTTTAGCTATAGAATGGATAGAAATTAACATTATTTGTTTTGTGGGTCTTCTAAATTTACAATTCTTCAGTTATTTTCTGTGGTGTGCATGAATTTACGATTTGAGGATTAGATTTTCTGGGGTGCTAAAGGATGCTTTAAAAAAAAAAGCCTGAAATTCTTGCTACAGAGTTTCCAAGGGCACAGCTTTTTGAGATCCTCGTCAGCTGGTTCTCCTAATTCACCATTGCCAAGTACATCACAAAGCATGCAGTCAGCTACTCAGCCATGGTTGTCATCTGGAACTCAAGGGAAGCCTCCATTGCCATCCCCATCCTATAGGCCACAAACGAACTCACCATCTTTGCAACAACGGGCACACATTCCACAGCAACATCAAGCCATGTCAACAACTTCCCAGCAACAGCATACACAGCCGACTCAACCAGTTCCCACCCATCAACCTCCAGAGCATTATGGGCAACATTTTCCTCCATCGAGGATTCCAACATCTGTACCCCATCAACAACAGGTTACTAGGGTTCAAGGTGTTGTGAACCAGAAGCCAGCTTCTCTTGCAACAGCTCAACATAACACTCTACATCCAGTGACTCAGAGTAGGACAATGAATACTGAAAGTGATGAATCTGGTAATCGGATTCTTAAGAAAAGAACCATCCAGCAGTTAGTAAGTCAGGTGAGCCCCTTGGTACTAAAAAATTTGATGTCTTGAAACTCTTTGCTAAGGAATCACACTTGAACTAGTTAGTCAAAAGATTATGCTTCGTAGTTGGGCTTTTTTGTAAGTGTCAAAAGACATTTTTTCCCATATTGGAGGTTTTGTGCGTACCATTTGTCTAGCAGTTAAAATCTCTAGCTCAATTTTTGGTAAACGAAAGACAATCACCAGATGCATCACAAAAGCAAACAAATAGTTTGTGCTAGCAGAATAAGAAAATGTTGCTGTCATTGTCAAGTACTAGCATGTAAGATTCAGATGACCTTTATATTGTAGGTTCAATTTCTGGTGATTTTGATAATGATATTTTTAATGCTTGATGTTTCTTCTAGCTTTCCTTGATAGAAAGGTTTGGTGGTTTATTGTATTCGTACAGCTAGTGGTGAACACCTTTTCAGTATTTGAAGTGATTTTAAAATGGACATACTAGAAAAGTTGTCAGTGATACAATCCATTAATCATTTATTAATTATACATTCTTATATTATGAATCAATTGACTAGTGTGCTCTCCGCAGTAATTCATTTGGTGTAAACCATTTCTTTTGACATAAAAAGTAAGAACAACCAATCTTGTTAAATTGATTAACTACTCCTATTTTGTTTCTTTTCCCTTGTGGCATTGTGTTGCAGTGTATAACCCATTATGGTTTTGTACAATGTTTTGTTTTTGACATATTCTTCTTGCATTTGGACAGATTGATCCATCAGAGAAGTTGGATCCTGAGGTTGAAGACATTCTTATGGATATAGCAGAAGACTTTGTTGAGTCAGTGAGTTGCTGACTGTGCCCTTTTGCCTTCTATCTCTATGCAATTACATGCTTAGATACATACTGTGTTTGTGAAGACTGGTAATCTTTTATGATAGCCATGTCATGAGGCTGACAAAGCTTTATTTGTTCAGAGTTATCATGGAGCAATATTGACTTATTTCTTATTTATTTTGGAGCGTCTCCGACTGTGTTGCTTAAAATTCCTTTAGATCATTGTTACAACATTTCATTTTCTGTGAGCAGATAACAACATTTGGTTGTTCTTTGGCTAAACATCGAAAATCGGATACACTGGAAGGAAAAGACATACTTCTGCATCTTGGTTAGTGTCTTAGAAAATACTCTATTCTGTCTACATAATATTCAAATCTAGTGCTAAATTTGGCAGATACTTATTCTTGGCTGCAGAAAGAAATTGGAATATGACATTACCAGGGTTTGGTGGTGATGAGATTAAGACTTACCGGAAACCAGTGAGAGCTTTAACTTGGATTCTTGGTTTTTGTTATTTCATCTTGCTAACTTTTTTCCTTTGCTTTGTTGATCTGTATTGACTAATTCTACTTTTGGGTTTTATAGGTTGTAAATGATACCCACAAGGAGCGTCTTGCAGCAGTGAGTTTGGCTCTAGCATCTTTCTTATTTAATAATGACATGGAACATGGAATTTTCGTAGTATATTTGCATTACCCAATGTTTTGATGTTTATAATAGTTGGTGCTCCTTTTCATTCTTGGAACATTTACGTCAAGATTTAGTCTGTCCTTTTTGCTAGCTAGAAAGAATTTCCATCTTTTATTGAGAAAAATCTCCTTTTTGCAGGTGAAGAAATCAATCCTCACTTCTGAGATGGCAAACTCCAAGAGTTCTGCTGGACAAGCTGCTGGAAATGTGAAGGGTAACATCACAAAGGGTCCTGTTAATACCCTGTTGACATCAAATTCAAAGGTTATTGGAAGTTAGTTGGGGTGTTACAATGCGATTTGAGCATCCTTTTAGCTAAAGAAAGGTACAATCTTGACTTTTATATGCATATGATGAGATGCAATGGCTTTTTTAATTATTGCTGATTAGAAATTGTTCTTTGTTCAAATAAATTCATTGTTAGGACAACATTGAAATCATCAAATATCATATTTAGATATGCTATTGACGTAGTTGATTTTTGGGACCCATTTTTTTTTATCCTAGTAGAATTATAGGTTGATTACATTTAGGATCCCTTTAGATTGGGTAAATATCATTTTATTCCCTGATGTTCAAAAACTATAAAATTGGCATATAGTTTTTGAAAACTATGGTTTGTCAGTCTTCTGCCTATTTCCAGGGGGGGCGATGGATGCCCCAAAATGACTGCATTTTGGAAGCAGACTCTTACGACATTGTTTCTCACTAAATCAAAATGATATTGTGCCATACATGAGAGAGGGATGAACAAAGACATTCCTACCTAACGTATTCATCCTCCTGTGGAAGTAAAAAATAAGAATTAAACAGATAAAGGGATAAAGGACCAGGACCAGTTGGCCACCCCCATCAGGTCAAAACCAGGACCTTCACCTCTACCACCAGAATTTCCACCACCACCACCTCCACCACCATGAGAGCCCCCAAGTCCACAACCACCTGAGTGAACATCAGAAACAGCCAAAGCTTGAGACTTGTCAAAACCCTTGCCTAAATTCCATGTTACGTGGTTCTACGTCCTTAAACACAGCCCCGAAAGAAGAATTCAGCTGATTAGCACATAAACTGGAAGAAGAAGAAGAAGAAAAAGGAGAAGCATGTGAGACTTTTGAACGGACTGCAAACAATATCTGGGTTAAAACTTCGGAAAATGGGATAAAAATGTGCATTTTCGTGTAGGAGATAAAGTGTTGGACCCCATTTTGCCATGATTAAAGGGCTGGTTCTTTTGGGAGTTCAAACTTTTGGGTGAGTTTTGTAAGTGAAGTGAGGTGTTGGGGTTTAGGCTGAAATGGGTTTTTGGCAGAGAAATCGTCCACACAAAGAACTAGTCCGGCAAATGGGGCTGCAGCAAAAAGAGTGTCAATGTGACCCATCACTTGCCAAAAAAGGTCCTTTATTCCTTTGTACGTTTCTCATTTTCACTTCCAAAGGAGGACAAACAAATGAGAGAGGGATGTCTCTGTTCATCCCTCTCATTTGGCAAGACGTCATTTCCATTTAGCGGGAAACAGAGTCCTGGCTTATAAGTCACATAAGCATCTGCCCTCTGGCCTCCGTCGGAGATTGACGATTGAAGGATGATAGTCTATAGAAATTACAGGGACTAATTTGATAGTTTTTGAACCTTTTAAGGACTAAATGATAATTATCCAAACCAAAGGGGATGCAGATGTAATTAACCTATAATTAAAGCTTTAAGTTTATAATTTGTCAAATGATTAGTATTTGGGATTACCATGTTCCATTCAAAGTTTGTTACACTTCGGCACCTGGCTTTGTTTTCAACCCGTCCATGTATTCTGTTTGAACGTGGACCTTCTGGGTTGTATACTGTTCAAAGTGTCGTTATTTTCTTTGATTTGCAGCCAGCTCATTCCAAACTTGCTCTCAAGTGTGATATTCCTTGTTAGCTATTATAATGAAGTCCTGGAAAACAAATTGTACAGCATTCCTTACACTAATAAGTGGAGAATAGAACAGACAACTGTTAGAAATCACCAACTAATGATATGTAGAAGATTCTAGATTTAGAAAAATCTAGATACTAATTCTAGAGATTTGTAGAAGATTCTAGATTTAGAAAACTC
>JAOQMR010000005.1:32282808-32294347 GCA_027563865.1 Erythroxylum pelleterianum
TTCCTTGGCAGGTTGTAACTTTTTGTACATTGTTGTTTCTCCTTTTTGGTAATATATTCTTTCTTTAATTTTCAAAAGAAAAATAAGAGGCGACAAGGCTTTTATTCCAGAGTTCATACCAAATTGAGGATAAAAAGATTGCTGAAAATGAACATAGCATAGATATCACAGATCCCTCTCCCGAAGCAAAGGTAAACCCGAAACAATCTTGATAGTGAAATTTGTAGTGAAAAACATATCCCAACAAAATGTTGACTGGCCACCAGGAATTTTCCTTTCTAGTGCACTTTCCAACTCAACCCATCAAAATGGCAGCATCAGGCCTCAATATGAATAAGCCCTCCTTGCGGATTTGTGTCATTTGATTAAATCTAGTCGTTTTAATTCATACCTTGCAATTTTTCATATTTTCTTGATTTGTTAACTTTAATTTTTATTTTATTTTCAAATCAATCAATTCTTGATCGTTGGAGTAATTTTTCATCCATTAATTTAATTGTCTTACGTGTTGGAAATTTTTCCTTGGGTACGATATCTGGTTCTTACCGATTTATATTACTTGTCGACAGGATGCGCTTGCCTCTAATTGGTCTAGATAAAATTATTTACTCACACATATTTATTAATGCAACATAAATTATGGTCAGTTTGCATCGAAATAAACCACTAACTGACGAAAGAGAGATATCTACACTACAATCATATTCCATTTCTTGTAGCTTTCATCATGTCAGTATGTATGGCAATAAATCTATTGAAAATCTGCAACAGCTTCCCCACCCAAGTCTTTACAGATGATATGAAAGAGCACTCTACCTTGAAACATAAAAGAGGTCATACAGATGTCAAGACTATCAAGAAAGGTCAATCTCCAACCTCTTGAAAGTTGTGTTTCCTGCTTCTGTATTTATATTCTGAACTACGTCCAACAGCCACATTCCCAAAATACAGTCACCAAGAAGCCATCCAAGTTGCATCCTCACAATCTGAACATTTCATCCGACACTGGCGCCCATGGAGATTCTTGAGCTTTGTAAGCTCTTTCCTCCTCTTCCTTGCCTCCGCTGTAGCAGTTGCATCAACTAGTTTCTTGCTTGAGAACTTAAATTGATCTAGAGTCTTTTCAGGTATTGAACTTATTAGTTGACTTGTTTTAGCATAGATAACTGTAGAACTAGGAGTGCACTCTGACTGAAGCCCAGTGTCATTCTTAATAGAGCATGGCATTTGAGGAGTCAGGATTTCATTTTGAAGTGCCCCTGCACATTGACCACCTCCATCAGTGGGAAATCTTGGTGTCTCCTTTATGTCATTAAGCACCCCAAGTTCTGTTGAGTTATCAACTTCTGGCTTGACTTTTTATGGCAGAGAGAGATGCCCACTCTCTGAAAATACTGTACCTGTTGATGGCATACTATCACTGCATTGCTTGTTAGCAGCAGCTCCATTTTGCATATGCTTCAAGTCAAAGGTGCTCTGCGAGAGGAGTCCATTACTGTGATCAGGAACTGGGAAGAACCAAGGACAGGATACCAAATATAGAGGAGTCCTTGGGGTTTCTTGGTGCTGCTGATAAGAATCAAGCTTTCCACTAAAAGTAATTGGAAGGCCCGATGAAATAACAACCCCATTTTGAGGCAAGTGATTCAATTGGACAGAATTTGAAGATCGCACAACGGAAGGCCAGCAAAGTGATGAAAATGGGTGGTGATTATATAACAGCATTGGGCAGTTTGTAGCTGGGTTGCTAGGCATCTCACGATATGCTGATTCAACATTTCCTTGAGATTCCTGTTTTATCACCTTAGCCATCTGGAATAAGAAAAATGCGTAAAGTATGATACTCCTAGCTTAAAGGACATTTTGATGGTTTACAAAATTGAATCAAACAAGAAAAAGAAAACAATATCTTACTTGTGCCTTTACGTGCTTGTTTGTTGTCTCCAACAAATGAAATTCTTTAAAGGCTGCTTCCTTTTCTTTCTTAGCAGAAAATTTATCAAGTGCGTTAATGATATATACGCTACCAAATAATTTCAAGAGTTTCTATGCACGCATAGAAAACAAGGGATAAACTTATAACAGAAAACATGGTGAAATGAACAACTGCCAAGCTAGATGTAGAAAGGTTCCTACTTATGGGTTAGGAAAACAAAACCAAGGAATGGTCACAGCTATGTACAGAGTATTTAACACCTTCTTCAAATTTAGTTCTCCTGTGCTAGATCAGCAGCTTTTCTGGTTAACTCTTCACAGAGAGCCTAACAAAAGCAAAATAGTGGGTGAAGTTATTAATTTTTGATACATAATTTGCTGAACTATTGTCCATTTAATATTTAAATTGCACTAATTAAAACATTATTTGTTTTTAATTTAGGCACCTTTGGATGAATAAAAACGTTAACGTTTTTGGAATATAGAAAGGAGAGGGACTGGAATTATTACAGACATACAACCAAAAACGTTGAAAAACTTTGAGCTTTGGGAGATAAAAACGCAGCTGGTGTGGAGTTAAACATGACTCTCACGTTACAGCCTCACTTACGGCTACATTACTCAAAACTCTCCTCTCGCATGAAGTAGCAGGAGGTGGCATTAAAAAAGATGAACAAAAGGAGCAGGAGGTGGTGTTAAAAGAGTTGCAGCAAGGAAGACACATGGAAGACTCTTACATACATACAGGAAAGAAACAAGAAGCTGGTAGGATTGGAGAGAAGAAAAAATCATGCCACCCCTCACACAAACTCTCCAAAAATCACGCCATTCCTCCACCCACAAGAAGACAACGCAGCCACCCAAGAAAGAAGCATGCAAACTCCACAAAAACAGTAGCCCACTCTTTATTAAAACTCTCCATTCACGCACAAATATACAAGCCGCCTTTACCAAAAATCCCAAGTAGTCCACAACCTTTAAAAAAACATACTCTACCTCACGTTGAAGACAAATAGCTGGAGAGTAAGGTGACGTGAAGCAGTGATGGCCGCAGAAAAAGTTGAAAAATAAAAGGGCTGGAATTTATTTAATGAAATAAAACAATGAGAAAAAGGAGAGTTGGGCGACACAAAATAGGACAAAGCAACTGGCGAAGATGGACCAAACTCAAACATTAATTATCACATCAAGACATAGGACAAAACAAGGATGTAGCTGGTGAAGAGATTGGAGAAAAAAATCGTGTTTATATGCGTGAATTTAGGCATGAAAGAGGGGCGTGGATATTGAATAGGTAAAGCAACATTACACACGTTGGCTGGTGAAAATTAAAAGAAGACGTTGGATACAAAATTATGGAAGCAAGACACGTTGAGCTAGGTGGACATAAATAATGTAGCTGCTGTGGAGATTAGGGGACTTTTTAGTAGGAGGTGGAGATAAAAAGAAGAAGCCAGCTGTTGTTAACAAGTGGGGGAAACGTTAAAACGAAGTAGTTGCGTGGAGAACAAGAGACCTGGTGGTAGCATATAAAAAAAACATGGAGCTGGTTGTTAAAAGGGACTACATTAGCAGGTGGTGAGTTGAGACGTCCAGGTGGCAAGGAATGAAAACGACAGTTGGTGGCATAAAAATAGCGTGAGTTGGTGCAAGGAAAGGAGAGCCCCACTCAACTGATTCACTCATTTACATTACAACACTACTCAAGATTCTCCACTCACAAGTTGGCAGCTGAAAAAGAAGAGGGACGTTGGCAACCTCCATAGAAAAAACACCACTCTGATACACTCTTTATACTCACGTTGACAGCTGGTTAGGTGGAGACACATGGAGCAGCCATGTTGAAGAAGAACACACATTGAAACAAAAGAAGCAGCTGGTGGCTAGAGAATTAAAGAAACGGGCGCACAACCAAGGAACGCAATAACTGGAAAAACACGGAATAAGGAGAACAAAGCCAGAAGTGTGTGAGGAGGAGGAGGTTGTGTGAGCAAGGGGCGTTTTTAAATTTTTCTTTATTCCTTATTTATTTTAATTGTGCGGATTTAATCAATACAAACATATGATATGACCATGATTTATGTTACATTGACAAATATGTGTGAGTAAATTTTTCTTTTCGGTTAAGGTTAAGATTGATATTGGATTAGGATAATTTTGTGGTATTAATTTTTGCTTGATTGAATGCATATTTAGTCTTAATTTAGCTTGATCACCTAGATTAAAACCTTAGATGATTGAATGTCACAACCAATGGGATTTGATTTGTCAGAAAATCAATCAAGCGACATACTTGAGACTAAAGAGTAGACCAACCTTAGGATCTTGTGTGAGGATACCTAAGATTAACAAACTTAATTTTAGGCTTCTTGTATTTAACGCCTTTTACTCCGAATTATCTATGAACCAAGTGGGTGACTCGGATTTAAAAGAAAAGGGAACATCCATGAACATTGGGTTCAACTTACTTATGTGAAGTAATTCCTAGATCAATCCACCGTTATAATTTTTAGTGTCCAATCCAATTGAAATCTAATACCTTAACCGATTTATGTCATTTGATTAATTCTAGTCGTTTTAACTCATACCTTGCATTTTTCATAATTCCTTGATTTTCTTATTTTATTTTATTTTATTTTCAAATCAATCAATTCTTGATCGTCGGAGTAATTTTTCATCATTTAATTTAATTGTCTTACGTGTTGGAAATTTTCCCTTGGGTACGATATCCGGTTCTTACCGATTTATATTACTTGTCGACGGGGTGCGCTTGCCTCTAATTGGTCTAGATAGGATGTAATTTATATTGTTCTGTTTAGATCGCAACAGAAGTCCAGAGAAAAAATTTAACATGATCATAAACGAATCATGTGCTTCCTAGAGGAAAGGGGGGACTTAACATGTAAAGAGAAAAAGAAATTAAACATCTAGACGAATTAAATAATATGTAAAACGATTAAGAAAACAATAATCTCCGCCAAAAATCAAGGAAGCTCCAGAAATAGAATGCTAGTTTACAAAACTGAATATCATGATCATTCATCACAAAAAACCAACAAGAAGTAAGTTTTGAATGCACCACAGTACGAAACTTGTAACAAGCAAAATAGTTTCTTCCCAGGTAAAGATAACCTACCTGCCTGCGACGAATTGTCTGTCTAGATGACTCTCTATTTTCCAACACCCTACGTAATCTCCTTTCTTCCTTTTCAGCCTAGCAGAGAGTTTCAATTGGCTCAAAATAAGGAGAGATGCAGATGTTGCAAAATTGCAGGGACATGAAATACTTTTTACCTCAGTCAAATTTTGTCTAGCCCTAGTACCTCCATAAGATAGGCAAGTTCTTCCACATATAGGACTTGTTTTAGTGAGATCTAAATCAGTTTCAAGCTTGGCATAATTTAACAATACATTTTTTCCCAGTGGTTCACAAAGCTGTCGATCTGCTTCTGCTGCATCCTGCAACAGACAAATATATTTCTCAAGTCCTGCGCTACTATTGGTGATATATGGCAATATAAATAAAAGCTGAACAGAGCAAAATGCACCTTTAGTTGAGTCTACTTCATAACTTCAGGTCAATGAAAAAGATGGATCAAAATCATTCAACTGTATGATGAACTTTTACACTCCAGTTTATGAAGAACATTCAACAAGTAAAACTCATCACATCCAAGATCTAACATAAATTACACAATAAAAAAATCTGACGTCAGGTAATCATCTAATTCTCTAGCTTTAGGTATCTGAAAAGGACCACTAACCTTAATAATCTCAAGACAGTCAAACTTCAAAACCCATTCCATATTTAGAATAAAATCACTGTCTTTAATGCCCCCAAACCTTAAACCCTTATCACTACAAAAGTTTTCAGTTAAAGCTTTAAATAACCATAAGTTCATAAAATCTCTGCTTAAATACGAAATAAGCTTTCTAACCAACACTTGAACTTAATAAAACCAAACCAAACCGACAAACTCTATTCACTAATAAATTTAAAGAAAAAAAAGACCAAAGGCCTCATGAGAAAAGGAAAAATATAACTAGAATAAACTGGCCAGAAAGGAAACAGAGTGGACGACGACGGAATCAACAACAGGGTTCCACGCTGAGTCAGACGAAGAAGACTCGCTTTTGAATCGCTTCTTAGCTCGCTTACCTTTGTTCCTCCATTTACCGTTAGAATCAACGTCGTTAATCTCTCACATAGCCAAATGCGCCAAATCAATCAATGCCTCCACCGCCTTCAACTCTATCCGAACCATCGGATCCGCCACCATCGGCGAAGGAGAAGTCGACGACGAAGAAGAAGAACAAGAACATGAAGTAAAAGAACAGCTCGAACTCGAAATGACGAAGCTTGCATCCAAATCCATTGCCGAAAATAAAAACAAAAGGAGAGAGGAAAAATTAAAACTACATCAAGAGAGGCTAAGGTACAGAGAGAGAAAGAGAGAGAGAGGAGGCATACTAGTGGTTTGCTTAGCCCACAGATTGTGTCAGAGTGACACTTGTCAGGCCAGTTCACTATTCTACATCTATGTTTCTACTCGCCCCATGCATCTGTGTTCGCCACGTTTGTGGAGAATGTGGCAGATCTCTTACGTGCCGCTCTCACTTTGGGGACAGCTCCTCTTCGATCAGTATGTACGTGGCAGGGTTAGCTAATTCCACGTGGAATTTAGAACCTTTGTGTCTTTGGAGAGATGTTACAGTGTGCACGTAGACGGAGGAGGACCGTAGGATGTCTTTTATTCTACAGTGGGATTTAGATATGTTGATTGAGGATAAATACGAGGCTGAGGTTGTTGTGCCCACTTGCAAGAGTTTACAGGTGAGTTTACAGGTGGTTGGAATGAAAAGCAAAAAAGCACACTTGTGTTCAGTTTACCATCTGCGTCATTGTGTCTACCAACTTGCTAGGTCATAGCTTGTTCGGTTTCTCTTTTTCACGACTTGGTATTTTCTTAATGGAAATAAGAAAAGTTACATAATACTGCGAGGGAGCTCGGTCCCTGACATATCCTTCTGGAGTAGAAGGTGGCACCCAATGGGTGTATTTACAAAATAAGTGATCCCAAAATTAAAATGACTAGCATAGGTCGTCAGCCAGTCCGCACATCTGATGCTCTTATGATAAACATGACAATGAGTAATAATCCAATTTCTGGAAAACAAAACATGAATACCGCCAATTTACCGTTGTCAAATTACTCAAAAGTTAGAATTATCGTTGAGCTTGGCTAAGTTGGAGACTGGACCAAGAATTAGGCTTTTTCTGGAAGTTAGGTGGACCAAGTTCAACTTTTGGATCCACTACTACCGTCACCGTTAACACTGGAGGGCACCAGAAATGGACTTGGAAGTCGGAACCCCAACAAAAATGGGCTGACAAACCTAGGTTTGTTCAAATCATGACCTAAGTGGACCTATATTGGGATGAGGTCACCAGTTACACACCTAAGTGCGACAGTAACATTTTAATAAAAATTCTTTTTAAATGCAAAGAATTCGAATACTTAATTACTATCTAATAACCCCACAAAAATGATTTTGAGAACTATTTGAAAAAAAAAAGTCAAAAAATATAAACCAATAATTATATTTAAAAAGAATCAATAGAATAAAACAAGAACAAATAAATTCAAAATTAAAATATATAATAAATATAAAATATAAGTATAATAAAATATAAATATAAATATAATTACAATTACAATTACAATCACAAATAAATATAAAATATAAAATATAAAAAATTATGTTCACTCCCTTGTTTTTATCCTATATGATTTCTCGTTAATTGTGTGGTCCTTATGTTCTTATTGCACTCTTATTGCACTTAGAAAAGGAACTTGATCTTGCACTAATAATCTAATTGAAAGATACTCATCCTATAAATGCCTCTCCAAAAACACAAGGCATTTACCTCAAAAACTCTAACCATTTTCTTATAAATGACACGGGAGATTGTAAACCTTGCCTAAAGGTTAGTATTCACTATGAAATGTAAAGAAAATGGTTTTGTGGAGAGATATAAAGCTAGAATTGTGGCTAGTGGATTTACTCAAATGTACGGTGTTCATTACTAGGAAATTTTTGAGCATTTGTCAAAAAAATAATTATATATGTCAAAGTAGGATTAGGACCAAGAGAATAAAATCTAAGTAAAAAGACTAAATGCTTCTATTACAAGGACGAAGAGAAAATCTTCATGTTATAAATTTGTGGAAGTGCAATGCTTCCTAATCCAAAAGTGATTCTTATGTTCTCCTATAATAATTCCTAGATATTAGGTATGATGCCTAGTTCTTTATAAACCTTAAAAGTATTTTATATGAGTTGTTTATATAATGCGAGTAAATCTATGTGTAATTTATCTTTAAGTTTGCTTCATTGATGATAACAAAGAGACATATAGATCAACTATAATATATTTAGTTCTTTTTCGCATAAGATTGTGTTCTTATTCCAACTTTCAATAAATTTGGCAGTTCTCTTTCTATCCTACATCAATTTGGCATTAGATTTTAGATCAATACAACACATGTGGAAGTGCATATAGGGGTTTGCAAGGTTTCAAAATACATATCACAACCACATTTGGTCCAAACCATACATCAATGGTGTGATACAGTTTCACATTTAGTTGCGACAGTTACAACTACAAACGATACCATGTTGCAACTGTTATGGTGAAAACAATCCATAAAATCCATTATTTTCCATTGCTATAATTTGGAAAGGACAGAAGAAGAAAAGATAAGGAATTGAAGGAGAGAACAAAAAAAGGAACGAAGAATAGAAACAAACCAGTGAATTAAGGGTTGAAATTTATATAATAAACTAAAAAGGATGAAGTTAACAACAGGGGAAGCTAATTCCCATGGAGGAAGATTTTGGATATTCTAAAGTTTTGATTTTGAGACAACAAACACACAGAGAAAAACATAACCAAGATGAGCAACGAAAATCTAGTTTAAATAAAATGAAAACGTAAGTGTTATAATGTTATTGGTCATGAAAAATTGATGAATATTAGATGTGCTCTTCTAATCTAAACAACCACCAATATAATCCACATTTGAATATCCAACTAAATAAAAAAGTGTTTCTTTAAAATACCAGAGTTTTAATTATAAAGCATCATATAAGTATCTAAGTACAGGCTTAACAATTAAAAGGTGGAACTCTTTAGGGTTCACTTAAAATCTAGAGTGCAAGCATACGATGAATATAATACCAAACCTACTTGTGGTAAAATAGAGCAAACTACCAATCATAATTTACTAGAAATTTACATCTATCAAACTGCCTTCTTCATCTTTGATCAACTATTTGTGAAGCCTATAAATGTCCCCAATGGTTTGTCATAATCCATTATGAAGTGCATAAGTAGTTCTTTAATATACTTTTCTTGATTAATGAAGATGTCTTCCTTCATTTAGTTAATTTGGAGTCCAAGAAAGAAGTTGAGCTCTCCCATTATGTTCATCTGGCATTTCCTACTCATACACTTAAAAAATTCTTTACATATGCTTTCATTAATAGCACCAAAGATAATATTATTCATATAAAATTAATCAATAAAAATATCATGACCATACTTTTTGATAAAAAGTGTTGTATCAATCTTGCTTGTAGTAAACTTATTTTCTTAAAAATACACTTGACATATCGTACCAAGATTTAGGAGCTTGTTTCAAGTCATATAAAGTCTTAAAGAATTTTTAAACATGATTAGGTGCATCGTGAATTTCAAAGTTAAGAGGTTGATCAATATAAACTTTTTCTTGAATAAATTAATTTAAAATGCACCATTATTGAAACAATTCTAATTCATGTAAGATGCAAATGCAAGTAATAACCTAATAGCTCCTAACATAGCTACTAGTGCAAAAGATTTTCTAAAGTCTATGCCCTCCTTTTGATTATACCCTTTAGCTACAAATTTAATTTTATTTCCCTTAGTGATACCAAATTCGTTTACTATTTTTAAAATTCCCATGTAGTACCTATGATTTAGTGGTCTCTAAGTCTAGGTACTAAAGTCCAAAACTTACTTCTTTCATAATGGTTTAATTCTTCATTTATAGCAAGAACTCAAATTTCACCACTAAAGTATTCTTCTATGGTATTAGGCTTAATTTGAAAAATAAAAGTAAGAAGTAATATATTTCTAAAATGAGATCTAGTAATTACCCTTTATCGAATTCCACCTATGATTTGATTAAGAGAATGACTATCTTTTAATTTTCAATCAATTGGAAGTTTCTGATCCTTCTTATCTTCAACATTTGATTCAATAATTTATATTTATAGAGTGTCGTGGTAATCATTCTTGTCTCCTTCAAAGGCTAATTTTTGTAAATTCTTAGATAGACCTACATCATCATTTTGAAGGCTTTTTTTAAAGGTAAGATGGTTAGATTCATTAAAAATAACATGATTGAATTATTCGAAATAATAGTCTTCCTATTAAATACTCTGTATGCTTTACTAATTAACGAGTGACCAAGAAATATTCCTTCGTCTGCTTTGGAATCAAACTTACCCAAGCTATACTTATTGTTCAAAATATAATATTTACAACCAAACACTTTAAAATAACTAATCTTTGGTTTGTTTTGACACCAAAACTCAAAAGGAATTCTATCCATAGTTGGCCTTATATAGATTCTATTGGATTGATAGCATGAGAATGCCACATCTTCTGCTCAAAAAATTTTAAGAGATTACAATAATTTTTATTGTTGTCACCAAATTTTGCGATATCCTATTATTTTTCAATAACTATATTTTGCAATATCTTATTTTTCTTTCAATATCCTATTCACTAACCTAGATAGGTCGACTAATGCACCCAAAATTAATTGGTTTCAACTTCTTCAAATGCTCAAATTCAAATTTTTTTAATGCAAAATTAATTTAAACACTTCTTCAAATATTCTCTAAAGAATGTTTCAAGGACCAAGAGGGTTTTCTTTAATATCAAAACCTTAATTCCTCTTGATGATTGAAAATACTCATTTTATTAGTTAAAATGATAATGTCTTTGTGTATGACAAGTCTCTAAAGTATCAAAGTGGCTAAATAGGAAGTACAATAAATATAATATATTTATTTACAACTCTATTGTACATTGTTCTATCTTGGTCTTAATTTTGTTCTTCATTTGAATGACTTTAATTCTTAGTTTTCTCTAATGTTTTTAAGAGATGTGTCTTGATTTATACACGACTATTATTGCATTCATATTTCTTTCATAAAAAACAAACTCATAAATAATATTTATATTTTATTTTCATCAAAACATGAATAATAACCTTCCTTAGTTTAACATAATATTTCAATGTAATAATAAAGTGAAAGTTGTGCAAACTTCTCTAAAGATTTTTGAGGTTTCTGTCACTTATTAATTTTAATTTTAAATTATTAACCAATACATAATTTATAAATTATTGTCTATGTTTAAATATTTATTCAATATAATTGCAGATTCTCTCCTTATAAAAAGATTCATCAAAATTAGGAATGGCAATGGGGCGGGTTTGGGGCGGATTATGCGATCCCCGCCCCCATCCCCATTTATAATTTCGTTCCC
>JAOQMR010000005.1:32306576-32322457 GCA_027563865.1 Erythroxylum pelleterianum
CTCTCTCTCTATGATTTTCTTAACTTTAATCCTATGTTTGTTCATCCCCAATATCCCAAAAATATTCAAAGGGAAAATAAAGCATAAATGTCTTTATCACTTTCAAAAATTCCTACTCTTCTCCAGCATGTAGTCAATGATCTTTCTACTCAAAATCATCTCTACACCATCGTAACACATAAAAATCCCCAAATACGTAAAAGCAACACATCTGAAATTTTACCAAGTTTGTGAACATGACCATTTTTTTCCATTACTATTTTATGTCAGGTAAATCATCCATTCTTATCTCATATCCGAACTTCTCATAAGGATTAACTCGATACTTACTCGTTAAAACTCCAAAATCTTCAACCATCACAAAGCCCTAACTTTCATGCAACTCACGTACTTCATCTACAAGGGGTTTGGGTTAGGAGTTGTTGAGGCAAAAGAAACAATTGATAAAGTGGTAACAGTAGAAGATAAGGGTAGGCATAGTTTCGCTTTGGTGGGGTTCTTTAAGAAAGACTTTGTGTACTTTCACTAAGGGAAGAAACTTCGAGAGAAAGGAATGAAGACAAGTACAGCAACTTGTCTTTCAAAGTTATTTAAAACTCAACTTTTAAAGCTGGGACACCTTTCCATTTCTTAGCCACTTATCCACTTTCAGATTTTTCCATAAAGCATCATTTCGGGTCAACTTTGCATGTTCTTTGTGACCCCAATACTTAAATTATTTTGCAATACTTTCTTCTAGAAACTTGTTTCCCTATGTCTTAAGTTTTTAATGCCACCAAAATTATTTCATTTAAACCTCCACTGATTCAAAAAACATCAAAACACTGAAGTATGTTCAGTGAGATAACACCAGTTCAAATCCTTAAAAAAACACACTCACAGTACCTGACACACTCTTTTCACTCAATCTCTCTCCATACACTTCAGATAGCTTTAGAGGAGATGTAGAGAAAAGTCTTACGAATCCAATGGTTCAAGAATCAGGTCATTTGGAGGTCTAGAGAAGAAGTTATGGCCAAAATACTCCAACATGCTCATGCCCTCACGTGAAATGTACATGTCTCAGTGCGAATTTCATAACTTTTGCTACCGATGTCAAATTGACTTCATTTTTAAACCATTGGAAAGAAGATTTCAAGATCTACAACTCTTATGAAGACCTCGAAGACCAATTCTTTCATCTGTGAGATTAAAAATGGAATAGAAGGTAGGATGTCATTTTGAGACGGAAGAGATGAACAGTAACTGAGACGATAGCAATGAATAGTAACTAAGACAATAGCAATGAACAGTAGTATCGTCTTAGTATGAACAGTAACTAAGACAATGCAGATGAACAGTAGTATCGTCTTAGTATGAACAGTAACTAAGACGATGCGGATGAACAGTAGTATCGTCTTAGTATGAACAGTAACTAAGAAGATAGGAATGAGACGGTCAAACTGAGACGCAAAAAGTCAAACTAAGACGATAGGGTGAATAGTAACTTCGTCTTACTTTTGCTCCAGAACGTCTCCACTTGCAAAGATCATAACTTTTGACTCCGATGTCCAAATTTTTCATGTTATATATCGTTGGAAAGATAAAAGAAAGATCTACAACTTTACAAAAGGAAACCTTTCCAAAATCTATTTATATCAATCCCAAATTTGCCCCTAAAGTCCGAAGACGAATTTCTCCTTCATACACCAAAATACTGCACCAAATTCTTAACTTCGTGTCCACTTTTGAGATTCTTAGAGACAGAATTGAAATTCGATGTCTTCATACGAAATGTAGCCATCTATCTCTAGTTTAACCCAAATCAAGAATCGTCTCGTTTGGACGACTAGAGAAAACATTGTGGCTAAAAGACTGCAACATACTCAGTCAATATTTTCCAGATCACTACCAATCTTGTTTCTACATCTTTCCTTATCTCCACTCATACCAAGATCACTCTTTCTATTTCTTCTACTCCTCATTTTCAATAAAATCAAATTTAATATCGTTTATACCCAGAATTTGTCAATGAATGCATGTACCACTTTTTTTTTACACAAAAACATTCCATATTGATATGCATATATGCTAACATGATGCATGAACAAGTAAATGCATTGTCTTAATTTCTCGTTGAGCTCACATGTACTGAAATTTCTGGTCCTACCCTTTCATATGGGAACGGGATGTTACAGTCATCTTTACAAAACTTGTCAAATTCAGATGAATTGTACTCTTTCCCCCTATCAAATCGAATTCTCTTCAACTTGCAATCAATTTATGTCTTAAAAAGAACTTTGAATTTTTTAAACATATGGAACATGTGATATATCTCTCATAAAATACACCTTTTCCATTCAGGTGAAATAATTAATGAAAAATATGAAATATATGTTCTTACTGAGAGATAAACTCTTGTGAGGGCCACAAATATCAGTGTGCATAAGTTCGATTTTCTCCTTTGCTCTTTATATACTTTCCGTTGGAAAAAGCTTCCTATTTTGTTTAGCAAGTTGGCAAGCTTCGCAACAATTATCAACATCATGAATTGAAGGAAGTCTCAGACAATGTTTTTTTGGTGGAAATATTTGAGTGCACTTAAGTTGTAGTGCCCATATCTCTTGTGTCATAGTCATGTCTCATTACTTTAGACTTTGTTGGCTACTTCACTAAAGTTATTCTACTCTAAGGGAAAACTCTTATTTTGCATTTTGACACAAGTCATCTCCCTCTTCTCTAGATTAAAAATGGTGTAATGATCATCCTCGAAATTAACAGAATATCCATAATTGATCATTGGAGGGACATAATCATATCTCTTTGCATTGGGCTTTGTTAGCGACTTCACTAAAATTGTTCTACTCTAGGGGAAAAATCTTATTTGCATTTTGACATAAGCCATCTCCCTCTTCTCTAGATTAAAAATGGTGTAATGATCATCTTCTAAATTAATAGAATATCCATGATTGACCATTTGAGGGTCACTTAACAAATTTTTATTGAACTTAAGGACTAGAAAAATATCCTTTATGAATTTTGTACCTTTCTTAGTTTGGATTTGAACATTCCCTTTGCTTTGGGATTCAACCACTGCTTCATTTCTCGTTTGAATGGGCATCTTCGTAAAAATGTCAAGATTAGTGAAGATTTCTTGATCATGGTCCATGTGATTTGTACATCCACTGTCAATAAGCCACCTCTTATTACGTTTGCTGGAGCTTACAGTTTAACAAGTATAAAACACGCAATCTTCACCTCTGTTGCTCTTAATGAAATTTGCTTGTCCGCCTTAATGATTATATTTTCCATGTTTCACTTTATAATATTTCTCAATATGGCTAAACCTTACGCAAAATCTGCATTGTGGCTTGCCTTTGAACCAACAATTATTTTCTAGATGATTGGTTTTTTCAAAAATGCCATGTGGAGGAATTTCTCATTTTTGGGAGTTATTTCTCATCAAGCCATCATATGCTCCGTCATTATTTCTTTCTTTTTCACCATATTTACCTTTGCCTCTGTTGCCTTTTGGCTTTAACGACTTTGCTCGACGCCTTGTTTGAAAGACATCTTCTATTGAGCCTTCCATTCTATTACCAAATTTCACCTCATATGCCCGCAAGGAGCTGTGCAACTTAGTAACACTAAGTTTACTCAAGTCTCTTAATATTTCAATAATTTAAACAATTGTGTCAAATTTTTCAGTTAGGCTGATAAGCACTTTCTAAACTATTCTTTCATTAATAATATAACCATAAATCTTCATTTAGGGGGTGTTTGTTTCTTTTTTTTGTTTTTGCTTTCAAATTCAGTAAAAAAACTTGTTTATTTGAATTTTTAGTTTCTGTTTTTGGTTTTGGTTTCTTTCAGTTTTCAAAAATTATGAAAACCATGAAAAGTGGTTTTTGTTTCCTGTTTCTGTTTTTTTATAATCTGATTTACTATCATTTAAATATATATTATTTAATTATTTAATTATTAATAAAAATTATGAATGACTTAATTCAAGATCATATATTTAATAAATTAAAATTAATTATCAATAAAAATTATGAATTATTTTATTTTATTTTATTTTTATAATTAAATTATATGTAATTAAATTATAATAATTATTAATGAATATAATTAAATTTAAAATATATAAATATTCAAATAAAATTTGATTTAATAATTTAAATATATTTCAAATAAATATTAATTTTAAAATTATTTATTTTATTAAAATAACATAATTTTATTAATAATTTGTTAATAAATATTATATAAGAGATTAAATAAATTTATTTATTTAAAAATAATTTATCTTTAAATTTTATCTAATATGTAATTAATATCAGTGATAAAATATAACTATATTAACATTAACAGCTAAAAAGTTTTTGTTTCTATTTTTTATTTTTGTTTTTATTTATAAAAAATTAAAAGTAAAAACTAAAAATAAAAATAAAAACTGAAAATTACAACCGAAAAACAGAATTTATTACTTGCATAACTTGGAAGAGTAAGCTTTCACACACTTACTTTCCTTCATCTCGAGATTCTCAAAACCTTTTCCTTAAATTATTAAACTTGATGAGTCTCACTTATGCAGTTCGTTGGAACTCTTCTTAGAAGATAATCCATCCTTCTTTCACTTGTTGAGACTCTAATGATTCTTTGTCAATTGAATCAACAAGAGCGTAATGGAAAGAGCCAATGCTTTGGCATCCTTGATCTCATCCCCCCTTAGTTTCTTTAGTTGAGCTTTTGCGTATTTCTTCCTTTCTTTTAGTGGCTCAAAGCCATTTTCTATGAACTCCCCTAGGTCATTTGCTTCAACAGAGAACCTCAATTTGATAGCCCGGAAATCATAGTTTTCTCCTGTGAAAGTTGGATGTACAGGTATGAAGATGATGGATAAAGTAGAACTTGAAGTCATATTTGAGAAGATTTTTTGTTTGTTTTGTTATTTCTGTTTTGGGCCTTAAGATACATAATACCACTTATTTATGATTTTGTGCTTGTTTTACAGTTTTTCTTTTAGCCTTTAATATAATTGAGAGCTATAATACCATTTATTGGAAATCTAAGGCTATGTTTAGTTTGGGATGATAAGAAGCAGTACAAAGCAGTAAAAGAGAAGAAATTTCTGTGTATTGAATTATAATCACTTTAGTCGTCGAATAACATTTGTCATGGAATGGAAGGCCTTTTATATTTAGTTGTGAAGTAACATTTGTCATGGAATGGAAGGCCTTTTATATTGGAGGCAGGTCATAAACTGAATGAAATTCCTCCTTAAAAAGACATTAAACTTGAAATTAAAACTGAAACCTATAGCTCCTAATATTATTGAATTACTAAATTTATTTCTTGAATTAATATGACTAAGAGTTCAGTTCAGCAAAATATCTCATTTCTTAGGTTCGGTTGGTTGTCAGAGCAAATTTATGCTTTCATTTACTTAAAAATGATGAAACAATTGCATGTACTTTAGCCCTTTCCAATACCAGAGCTGACAGGTTCGCTCTGTTTCTTCCTACAACTACTGAGACCAAGAAGATCAAAAGTTCCTCATACTTGAAATACTTAGGATTAATTTCGCAACACGGTTCTTTTGAAATATCTCGATTCTTTCACTGCTTGCGAACAGGATACTCAAAAGTAATAAAGTGACAGATTGTTCATTACATTACCTAGTGACTAGGAAGTGCACTTAGGATATGCTTGGAGCAATTTTATTGGCAGAAGTGACATCACAAACATGCTACCTATTCACATTCAAAGAGTACCCACTAGGCGATAAGTATCAGAATGATTTGCAATCAGATAGCGGACATGTCACCACTGGGAATGGCTGGTGGAGGCTGAGACGGAGGTGATATAAGACCAGCTAATCGCGACATGTCACCACTGGGAATGGCTGGTGGAGGCTGAGACGGAGGTGATATAAGACCAGCTAATCGCCTGTAGCAAGATGGAGTTGGCGGACATCTTGGAGACAGGTTGACAAATTCTAAGGCTTGTACTCTAACTTCCAGTGGGTAGTCAGCAACGCATCCAATTCTAGGACCAGCTCCTGTTGACCACTTGAGTGAGAGTTGATGCCCCAGTTGGTATGATTTTGCCGCCTTCTTGGAGTTAATTCTGTGCAGAATAGCCTTCTGTGGAATTTCAGCTCTTGGGCTTTGAAGACCTCCTGATAAAGTCCTCTTGTACGCGGTCTTGGTTTCTGTTTGCGGGACTTCCGATACACCTGAGGTAGACTTGTCCTCTTCGATTGGGTGTTCAAGTTTAGGAATATCTAAGCTCACTGGAACTTCTGATATTATCTCGTTTCCATTGATCTTATCACCATCGTATATATCATAATCTTCATTGGCTGTGTGTATCTGAAAACATATCAAAACATACCATCAGGGAAAAGTAGCGATTGACTTTCTACCACAAATATACAGGCCATTAGTGGAACAACAATGCTTTGATAAACTTCATAAGGCAAAAGTTGATCAATCATCTTGATGCAAAGTGGAATTCAGTGGTGTTCCATTGGCTATATATACCGATTTTTACAACCCAAAATTTTTGTCAAGTATATGTTGAGATAATTATTACCTGGTCTTCAGTAAGATGCACACCATTATCCTTGAGCAGGGATAAGAAGCAGTCAAAGCTATCGTCTGTTGGCCGATAATGACCACTATATGGAGAAACAGACTGCAAAAATGTAAATAATCAATGACAGGTTGCAGAAAAGAACATATGCCGAACCAAAATTCTATGGAATGAAAAACCAAGATTTAACATGTAATAAGACAGAGGACAGAAAGATGGGCAATAGAATATTCACTACCTTCACTCACGCACTCACAAACACACACAGACAGGATCATCTGTCTGTGAAAGTATCCCATTTTGGTGTAATTCACTTTACAATGGCTTGAGTTTATTTCTTTGCCAACATTTTCAAAGGAGGAAAGGTAACTAAGTATGAGGTCATTGAAGATATAAGCAGGTAACCTGAACTTCTTTCAGACAAATTTGGATAGACTATTATCCAAAACCATTCTTAAGGAAAATAACTCAACGAATTCAACAGCTATAAGAAAAATTCATGCGCTGCTGTTTCAACAGTAACTTTGATATTTATTCAGTGTTATACCTTTATAATTCCCTGCGCTGCTGTTAGCCTTCCAGCAGCTAATGTAGCACCACCAGCCAGGAAGCTGGAGTGATGGAACATTCCTTTCTTTTTCTGAACAAAACGAATAGCATAAGTTCAAGTTTAAATAGAAACAGAACAGAATAAGATAATTCTTCAACGGATTTGTTTCGATTCAATTGTAATTTCTTCGACGGATTTGTCTCAGTTCAATCAACTCCTTACCTTGCCAACATACAATCTTTTCGAGGCGCTCATGACAAAGATCCACTTGGTTGCTTTCTCTCCCTTGAAAGTATCAAGGAGATTCCCACTTTGTTTGTGGATAATTTTTCCTTCGGAAACAATGTACTCATAATGTTCTCTCTCTTGCTGGGTTGCATATGGTCAAACGAAGAAACGAGGAACAGGGAAAACAAAGACGGCTCGTCAGTGAATGAACATCAGTAATTTTTCCATAACCAAATGTACGTTCCAAGTTCTAAAGCGTTTTCAGTGGACACAGTTTTGTCACATACCGGTCCTAGATACTTTATGGATTGTTGTTGGAGTTGAGATCGAGTGCAATCTTTGAGATCAAGCTTTTTACCATCTCCCACATCCAACCTAGAGAACCATGACAAAACCATCTTTAGAAGCTGTCCAGTCCAAACACCATTTAGAAAAGAAATTAAAGAATCACCAAAACAAAATATCAAAAAGGGGAAACTAGATTCTGATGTCTCAGGAGAAAAATAATGCCCAGGCGAAAAGCTTCGCAGATTGATGACCACAAAACCAAGTCCTTTTAACCTTTACCAGTAAAAAAATGGCTGACCAGAGTCCGCCCTACACCACTCTTCATAATACAAATGCAAGTTATGCCCATAACGATGCCTTGGGTCAATCTGCAATAAAATACGCGAAATTATTCATTCCCTGAAAAGAAATAACTTCACTCGATTAAAAGAAAACGATTTAGTAATTACAGCTTCAATCCAGTGCTGAAAAGCCAATTTTTGAGCTTTAGCGTCTTGAGATAATCCCTTGCCTACCTGCCAAAGCAACAAATAGTCCATATTACTTGGAAACTAATCGTCTTTTTCTATACCAAGTATTCAATCAGGTCACCCAGACAGAAGCAGAGTACAAACAAAGTCGTTTGATTGAAGAAAATAAGACAAAACTAAACCTGATGATAATTATTCAAACCTTAGAAGCATTCAAGGTAACACGATTCCAACGAGAAGCCGCACTTTCAGGTTTAAAGAAATTGAAGAAGGAAATCGTGCTATGATTCAACCTCGCGTAGTCTATAGCTTGCCACCTTCCACATAAATCCACAAATTAGTTTCTCAAATGAAAACAAACGGCACTAAGTAAAGTTTAGTTCAATTCAATGTAGCTGTGTCGGTGAACTTACCAGAGCTCTTCAGCAACAACGGCAGAGTCTGCTAACCTTCGCCGAGTACGATAGCTCCGATACACCTTCTGTAACTTCACAGCCGCAGTATCATCCCGACAGCTGGTGACCACCCGCTCATCGCACTCCATTCCAAAGCCCCAACATTTACGGTCCTCCTTGTCTGGCGACTGTAAACCATCGGCCTTGGGAGTGTTACCGACGGAAGGTGACTCCGGGGTGAGAGAAAAATCACGGGGAATGTCCATGTTACCGAGAGAGTAAGCGAACGGCGACAAAGCCTGAGTAGTCTCAACCTCCATATTAACGAGTCAAAACAAGACTCTCACGGCTCCAAAAAATCAGAACTTTTTTTCCGGAACCGAAGCCAAAAAAAGAAATGGAACAAACCCTTTTCTCGAAATGAGTAGTGATTATCGAGAACACTGAGTGAAGAAGGTGAGTTCACAGTTTTTGACAGGATCTTGGGAGCTCCATAATATCTATATATAAAGACAGAGAGTAAACAAAGACAGTTCTATTCCCGGGAAACCTACCTGTCAATTTAGTTTAGTTGTTATTTATTTATGACGCCTCTAGTCTTCCACGCGCTTGGAACAGAATGCCCTAACCATATCTGGTTTGGTGACTTTGGTCTGCTAATGTGTTTCTGCTTATTTGGGTACTGAGTTATTTTCCAAGACGAATGCAAAACCAAGATTAGGAATTAGAAGCAACAAATTCTATTCGGCTGGAATGTAATCGATATAAATGTATGGTGTATTTTTATAGAAATACGGAGTGGCATAGACTATAGAATAAATTGTGATACCTTAGTAAAAAAAAAATAAGCATTAATTACTATATTGAAAAGAGGAAGAAAGGCACAGCAGTTATAAACTTATGAAAAGAATTTTTCATTTTTAATTAATTATTTCAAAACATATAATTGTTTTTAATCTGAATTAAAATTGTTATTGAAACAATCTTAACTTGGACAAATTTAAGTTAGGTCTCACGTCAAAGAAAAGGCCAACCATCGAATAATTTAAAATCTATGGACAAGAATTAATAGGAAGTATTAGACTTTGGGCATAAACATGCCAAGAATAATCAAATAAGATTAGAATAGACTCCTCGTTTCGACATATAAAAGTAGTGTTCTCCCTCTCCTGACTTAAGTAAAGTCGTGGGTTCGAACCCCCCTCATGTATGCAGTCGTTTAAAGGTAATGGACCGATTTCCTGCGTTGGCGACGAGTCAATAAACACAATGTCCATTTGTCAAGATAAAACACAGAAGAGAAGAAAAATTAAAGGAATGGACCCATTTTATGTGCAATCATAAGTAGGCATTGGGAAAAAGTAAGAAATGAGTGTTCCAAAAAAAGCCAAGAGAAGTAGATGAAAAACATTTATTGCAATAATGCACCGGCACTAATGCACCGGCACTAATGAATGAGTACAGTTTTCTTGCATTTTAAGTACCACGTAGTTCATATATATATTCAAATTTAAAATAAAATTAACATATGTTTCAAATTAGAATCTATTACATTTTCATGTATATTTAACAATGAGCATACTAACAATGTCCATACTTGAAAATTTGTAACTATATTACTTCAAACCTATATTTAACTTCTATGTAGCACCCTTCTTGAAAATTTATAACAAAATTTTAATATTAGTTACCTTTTAACAATATGTAAATAAATAAAAATATATAACTATTAATATAATAAATATGAATATTATAATAATACTCTAAAATTTTCTCTCTTTTATCTTACTTTTTCCACATATACAAATAGTATTTATAGATGTAATGGAAGAAATACAAAAATAGAAAATTTACACGTATAATTGTTGGTCTTAATGCAACAATCAGAAGAGCTAGTTAAAAATGTTTAATGCACTCAACATTTAAAATACTGAAGATGATATTTGAAGTTAATTGCAATGCTAAATTTTCTAATTTTATGTTTTGATTATTGTAATAAAAGTTAAATATTTTATAAGTCAGACAAGAAAGCATAGGATCTATAATTCATACGAGGCTTTTTTTTTTGTAATATTGACGTGGAGAAAATACTTTCAATTCATTTGCAAACGACAAACTATCAAGATAAGTTGATTTGGCATTTTACTAAAGATGGTTTCATCTCAGTTAGGTCTGGTTATAGAGCAACCCTTAAATTGTTAAGCACTACAGTTTTTGAGGAGCTTGTCGGCCTGTGGAAGAAGTTGTGGCATCTACCAATTCCTCCCAAAACGAAGGAAATTTTTTGAAGAGCATGTAGAAGGATTATTCCGGTGAGAGAAACCTTAAAACGACGAGGAATGACAATGGAGGAAAGCTATCCTTATTGTGATGAGGCTGAAACAATTTCTCATACATTGCTAGAGTGTGACCATGCTCGAGCGCGTTGGGCTTTATTAAATTTATATCCTGTTATTCCAAATTTTATTACCTTTTTGTAGGATTTCTTAATTGACCAGTTAGATGCGGTGAGTTAGACTTATGTACTTCTATGACACTTGTGCAAAGTCTGAAATTCTTGTAATAAAATTATCATTTCTTTCATCGTAACGTATTATACACGTGTGTTTTAAAATAATATATTAAAAATTATGATCGCTTTGGTATATGTGAATTTATTATCACATCTTATACATGTCCATATATAATAATTTTACATAATGTTTTATTTAATTATTTGTAATTACTAAAAATACAAAAGTAATTTATGTGTACATATTTCAAACTAATTAAAATGTACCAATAATTAACCATCTTTGATAATTGCGACTTATACTATATTATAGTTTTCTAATGGCAACAAGACAAAGGATTTAGGATATAGATGATGAGTTGCCTGAGTAAATTATTCCAGCCATTTGGACCAATGGGGTTAATATTGAAAATTAAGATTTTTTTAAATAGTCTATTTATCGGTTTTGTATTTAAAGATTGATTCTAAATTATATTAAAAGGTCAAATAAAAGTTTAATTAAATCCATTTTATGTTTTATCAAATTACAAAAATTTATATTTTATGTATAATTTTGCATAAATCATTATAAAAAATATATCTTTAATTTGAAAAACTTTTGTAGATATATCATAATAAAGATTATATTTTTATCATAATATTTCGTATTCAATAAGTAAATCCATAAATTATTTTTATTTTCTATTATTATAATAATAAATTATGCTTTGAATTTAAATTATATGCAATAGTAGGATTTTAATTTAAAATAAAACATATATCATCATGTATGATTTTTAATTTTTAATTGAAAATTCTAGTTAAATAGGTCTAACTTAACTTATATATGGATTATTATATAAGTTAATTTTTTAATCATATAAATCTATTAAATTGTTTATAAAATAAAATAATAAATTTTGAATTATTCACGTATTCAATAATATGTAAAAATGGTGATAAGACTTCATACCAGCTATTTTAACAATATGAATTCACATAATTGATGTATATATTATATTTAAAATATATTGAAAATTCATATATTTTATTATTTTTTACATTTCTAATTATTATTAATAAATTTGTTAAAGTTCTAAATTTAGAATATAATTAAATTAAATAGATTATGATGTACAAACCTATAAATATTTAATTATGAATTTTTTATTTGTATTTATTTGGTGATATCAAAAATATAAAACTAACTCTATACTTTGGTAGCCTGAAAATTCTGTCTTATAAAAAATTTATAGGCCACATCAATATCTTAGTGAATATTCCATTGACTGTAAATTTTGTCTTTAGTCTTTAAAAGTTAAAACAATTTTTACGCCATGTCAATATTTTAGTGAATATTTGAATTTAATGCGGCAAGAATGAATATTCTATTGAACTAAGTTTTAAATTTAGTTAAATTTGATAGCTATAAACATTTTTATTTTAGGCTTCACCTTTATTTAATTATGTTACTTAACATAAACTTTTGTCGTTTAGTTGACTGGAATTATCATTTCATTCCTGATTTATTTTTTGTAATAAATTATTTTTCTGTTTAGGATATTCTTGTTCTTATTCTTTTTATAAAAAATAAGTTTAGAGTTAATTGCATGACTATTAATTAAGTTATTTTTATAATTAATATAAATTAAATTACTCTTACGTATCAATAAATAATTTGTACAATACAGAGAGATATTTTGATTTGTAAAAGTAAACCCGCCAAATTATAGTCTCGTATCTTTCTCCACTTGACATTTTAGGAGCAACGCCTGAGAGATGAGATTGTATATGTCCTTCACTCTTATGGCATTCAGGCCCTCCTACCACTCAATTTCCTAATTACCCTCTCAACCACCCAAAAAACCTTGAAGAAATCTTATCCATGTTTTCAAACCTACCACATTTAAGAACAATTAAGTGTTAAGAAGAAAATCTGTCTTCACCGTCGTTGTTCCCTTCTCCCTCCAGAAACGCGCTTATGTCGCATGTCAAAACCAAATGGTGCAAATCACTGGTGTTTGAATGTCGTATGTTCAAGTGGGACTGGGGCAAAATTTTCTATGTCCTGATGTTTTTGACCCGTTTTATTTCCTGCAGACGAGTCCATGATATGTATTCTCAACGATATGGACTTTGAGTTAGTGGAAAATTTAAACCAGAGAAGAAAACCGGGTACTGTCCAAAAAAGAAGACCTGAAAAGGATGTCTGAACTCTGAAGAATATCAATCACTCCACTCTCCTCGAAATTCCAACCGCGCACCAGGGCTATCTTTCGGGTTGTTGCTTTGCTGGGGTGGAGTGGCGGTCAAAACACGAGGTTCGTGGATGAGGACATAAAATACGACCCATGCATGCCATTTAAAGTAAAGTGCTCCTAATCATTCAGTTTTCAGATATATACACACTTTTTACTAAGAATAATAGTGTCAAACTCAAATCGTTTTGGTTTGGAAATAAAGCTAAAGTCATTATCCTTTATATATATATATATAAACAAGAATTGAAAGAAGTGATAATTTAATGAAAGGTCGCTTTCTCTTCCAGTCATTGTTTATCTTTTATCTGAAAATTTATGATAATTTAATAAAAGGTCGCTTTCTCTTCCAGTCATTGTTTATATTAATAGTACGACGATGTTAGAATTTGTTGGCCCTTTATCAAGTGCAACGATTTGATGTTTCCTTCTCGTCTCCCTACTTTTTATCATAAACATATGCATTCTCCCTCGTATTTGTTTTCTAATTTCTCTCTTCTCATCACAATCTCTCTCATTTCAGCCTTATCCCTCACCAACTTAAGATGTTGGTGCTCAGGCTCAGCAAGAGGTATAATATAAGTGGTCCAAATCTATTTACAAAGGCAATTTTCAACTTAAGAAATCATAGATCAACAAAAGGTCAATGTAATTGCAAGCGGGTGGCTCAGGTCAATGGAGCACGTGAAGTGGACGAATCATCATGCGATGAATGGTAGCAGCAGCAGGTCTTACGGTTCATTTTTATCCACGCAGACAACCGAAGCTAAGTCTCCCAGAAACTTCAAAATTTTTAGTGGAAAATCCTCTCTTCTTCCTTCCGTCGTCTAGTGCTACCCTTTCCCGTCATGCACGCTGATTCGCCGGTGGTCCAACTCATCCCCACCATTTTATGGTGTTTTTAATAAATTCGTACACATATTTTATTAAACAGGTACAAATAATTAATTCGTTTTGAATTAAACTCAAGATTTATGGATTTGATATAAAACTTAATTGTGTTTAAAATTAAAATTCAGGTCTTGATTAGATTCAAATTATTTTTGAACTAAATGAAACTGAATTTTTTAAGGCATAAAAATAAATTTACTAGGTTAAAATTTTGAATATTCGTTCTTTACCAAATAATAATAATAATAATAGCATCAACGGGGAAAGAGGTGGATGGTGGTTGTGAAGCAAGATCTGCTTGTTCACACTAGATACAATCTATATTGATTGAACTTTAGCGTGGAAAGTAAAAATCAGGCAGAACCCACATGGACATGGGAAGGTCAATAAGATACAGAACGTACTCTAGGGACTGCCATAAGGTTAAAAAAGATTGGTAACGTGAATCACGTCTTGGAAGTTGGAACTTACTTAGAAAATAGGCATACCTTTTTCATGCTCGTGACCATCGTGTATCTTTGATTTCCACCTCACTTTACTACACGTAATACTTTCATGCAGTGTTTTGAAACCCGAGTTAGATATTGAATCGGAGATTTTATTGGTTATTGATTTGACCGATTTAATCGGTTCAATCACCGATCGAACCGATATGACGTCATAATTATGTAATAATTATATTTAATTATATATAATATTAATAATATTAAAAAATACAAAAACATACCAAAAAATAAAAAATAAAAAATTTATTGAACCAGTTGTTGGACCGATCAGTCGGACCGGTTCGATCGGTCAATTAACCAGTTTTGACCGGTTCTCACTGGTTCAATTGAGAACCGATTTTTAAGAGTGAACCGGACTGAATAGTCGATCAGTCATCGATCGAACCGACCGATCCGGTCCGTTTTTTATATCAGAGCTTTCATGTCATCATTCCTTGTGGCCTTTCTACTTTCCTTCCAATAATTTTGATTGCCTTACCTACCTAAAATAATGTTTAAAATTTAAAAATTCTCATCGGTATATGTTAGGCTTTACTCATCCCCGGGAAAGAATGGGCAAACCATAACACAAGTTGACAGACATTCCTTTATGTTCGACGACTTTGACGAGCCAGCCCTTATGTAATTTGGTCAAAAATGGTTGGCTTAGATATCCTTTCCCTAAAAAGAGAAGCCGAAAAGACACCTTTTTTCTTCTTCTATCCTTCAATTCTTCAGTATGGCCATTTGCTCTTTCAATGTAAAAATGCAAAGGTGATACAAGAATTTCAACTTTAGGTGTTGTTTCGTACGGGCATGACGAAAGGAATCAATTTCATTTCTAGTAATCAAATAATTTGGGATCCTTAAAAACGTTTGTGTGTTTGTAACTTTCACTGCTTCTGGATTAGATAGGAATTACATGCTAATCACTAGTCACGATTCTGCCGTGTAACATTCAGTATATGTACTACCTCACCATATTATGTCACTTTGATTAGACGCTTGGCATGACAAGTAATCAGTTAATCACATATCGACACGGTCCATATTTAGTGAGAAAATAAGTGTCCAGTAACCAAGTTACTGGGAATTTTTGGTTTAAGAGAATAGGCAACTGAATGTGAATTTCATATAAACTATTATTTACCGCAAGCACATGAGGAGAAGATTAACATGGTTAGACGTCAAATTCATTAATTAAGAGTTTTCTCAAGATGGAAAGTTACACGGTGGAGTGGTGTTT
>JAOQMR010000005.1:32322597-32333872 GCA_027563865.1 Erythroxylum pelleterianum
CCAGACTGAAAGATTAGAGACTTCGATAGGAATAATGTAATGCCTTCGTGAGCTGTGGCTGTGAGACTTACACCTAATGTTTCGGAAGCAGAGGTAAATTAGTGTGCCTTTATTGACATTTGGCTATCACTTTTTAATTACTAAATGTTAGGTGAAACGATAACAATTCTAATGCATTGATGGCCTTCATTTTCATGGACGCCAAGAGTATAAGTAATATTTTTAAAACCGAACTAGAAATTCAAACGATAAGATAAGAGGTTTAGAAATTTAAAGGTTCATTTGATATTAAAACATCGTAAAGTTAGTATATATAATAAAGATTGAATAAAATTGGAGAATGAAAAATAAAATAGAAAAAAAATTATCTTTTTTATTAAAAAATAGGAGTACCAAATAAAGAAGGTATTTGGCAGTTAGCTTATTAGTTATTTGTTAGCTTATTTTTGATCATTAAAGCTATTGATATGTTTGGTGAATGATTTATTGATTATCTTATTTAACCCCAACGAGTTGATTTTTAAAAGTTCTATAAGATAAGCTTTTAGAGTTGCTGTTTGCCTAATAACAGTATTGTCCTCCACTTTACTCTTTATTTTTGCTCTGTGTGTTTTTAAAATTAGCTTTTTTTATCGTACAATTATATCGTGAAGTTTGGAAGAATATAATATAGGGGTTAATTAAACTTTTTAATCTTTATTTAATTTTATAATATTAGTTTACATTTTAAAATACCATAATATTAAGTTTTTGAACGTAAAGAGTCACATCAAATTAATATTTTTAGTATATAACTATTATATATCGCATTTGTGTCATACTATAATTATAGATATTTTTAATTTATTAAATAATATATATATATATATATTATATGAAAATTACTAATATGATGTAGCTCATTACATCATTCATATTAATAGAAAATTTAAAGTTGGATTATTATTATTATGTTTTTTTATTAATTATAAACTTAATTTTTGTAAAATTAAATATGTATATCTAAATCTAAATTCTTATAAAAATATTCAACGAAATACTAATAAATATAATATTCATGTCCTTCTAATTTTTTTAAAAATCACGGTCTCCTAAGTCATTTTAAACATCAACGACTAATATTAAATAGCTAATTTTACCAAACATCTTTAATAAATAGCTAATATTATCCGTTGGTCAAATCAGTTGATATAATCAACTATCAGCTAACTGTTGATAGAATCAACTAACAACTAATGTAATTCGCTGCTTGCCAAACAAAGCCAAAACTAACTGATTCTAATTAAAAAATAGTTAATTTGTAAAAATTAATCAATTAATTAATATCGATCGATTTTTAACAACTTAAAACAAACTAAACCAATAAATTAAATAAATCAAAATTTTTACAATTTTAAATCATTATTAGGTCCAATTAAAATAAAGAAGATCTTTCTCAAGATTTGGCGCAACGTGATAGATGTCAGAATCTAATTTAACTGTTCGACGTGTGGACTCGTACAACTTGACCCGTAAATGTAATATTAATATAAAACAGTCTTTTAATATTTCAACCTACAAGTCCATAACAAAACTATTTTTAACATTGGTTAAACAAATCTTTTACATGACATGTAAGTTGGAATGGCACATTATTTCAACTTTGTCGTGTAAATTAGATTATGCTGATTTGGTAAAATATATTAGCAACAAGTGACATTATAGAATAATTAAAGAAGTGTAAAAAATAAATTATTATAAAACTGAAAAATTAAAATATATTTGTCACTATTGAAAAGAAAAATAATTAAACCAAACACATATCTCATCGAAACCCAAATTTTAGTGGGGCAGGTGACCAGTGAATTAAAAGTTCAATGGCTACAACCACACTCCATAACTCTAATCGAGATTTTTTTTCAATATTACTTTGTTTTATTCTGGTTTATGAAATCTCAGCCATTTATTTTACGGGACTCACGCGAGACTTATACGGAATTCACATAAATAAATAGCTGAGATTTATTAAATATAATAAGACACTATAATATTAGACAAAAGATCTCAACTCTAATAAATCACCCAAAATTCACCATTCTAGTGAACACGTTTGTCACTTTCAATGTAAAAAAAGAAGAAGGAAAAAGTTAGATTGGTGGTTTAGACGAGAGACAGAAGGCAATACTTAAAGCTTGGGGCCAACGTAGAGATGTGTTTTCAGTCGTTTTCTCTTAATCGCATTACAACTCTCTTTACCATATAAAGTACCTCACATGCAAAAGGACGTGCCCTTTGTCTCTTAATATGACGTAAGTTGCACCATCATCATAATTGAGACCCGACACAAAATTTGTATTGAAAAGAAAGAGGAAACAAGAGATTCTCATGGGCCATTTTGGATTAAAAATTTGCTGGTGGAACTTGAAGAAAGGCTTGCTATTTAATAAAAGTGATGACTCGGGAAGTGATAAGAACGAGGTGATATAAAAGCTATTCTGGCTCAACTTGTCGTTTGTGGTGGTTAAATAGAATTAGCCCACGTACCCACTACCCATTCCCTGGATTTAAGTCCTTTTCTATGCGTTTAAAAACAAACCTACCCTAGCACTTGCAGAATTATTAACGTACTCAAAAAAAACAAAAACAAAAAAACCAATGGAAGATGTCATGACAGCTGCATTAGTGTTCTTTCATGACTTGAAGTCATCTGTCAACATTAAGAACAAGACAATAGTGGTTGAAGAGGAGACTCGGACTTGTTTTTACCAATATCCTAAATAACTATGAACATGGGTGAGAGAGGCAAATTTATGTAAGAGTCAATTGATATGCGGTAATGCAGTTCAGCTAGTCCTCTGGACGAAGAAAGAAGCCTCTAATAGGTCGTACCAATCAATTAATACAAGTTAGTAAGATTTTGTACGAGTTGTTGGGCCGGTATTTAGTAAGACTTTGTACGAGTTGTTGAGCTGGTAGGTGTCTGTTGGAGGAATCAATTGAGAACAGCTCTTGTGAGCATACGATTTCAACTTCAACTTGACCTGACTTGTTAAGTCTTCTCTTATCGTGTTGATGCGGTGATGCCCCTAAAACCAAGGATAAAAATAATATCCCCGAATCCTTCAAACATTCCAATCCAATCCTCAACCATGAATTGGAATGCGAGTATGCGCAGATTCCAACCTTAGGTATCCAACTTGCAACGATGTCTATTACTGGGGCCATAGTGTGTTGTTGGCCCAAGTACGAATGCTGCTAAATCTTAAAACCACAAAAACTCTAATGTGTTGGCAATCCCTAGATAAGGATACAAAGGAATGAACTCATAAGATTCCAAATCATCTCATCTTTAATTAAAAGTTGATTAATTGGCATTTAGGGTTTATTACATGCTTGCCAAGGGAAGATGGTTGGCATCTGCGTTTGGTACTACTACTTACTCATAAATGTCGCAGTTAACTTCACAGATGCATGTGTGTAGACAAAGGCATAGAGTCACCATGTGATCAAGAACACTTCCACCTAGCTTCTGAATACGTCTGGCATCCACAATACTGCGTTTATAGTCCTCCCTCTTTAACTGAAGTAGATTACGTTGCACTCGAGGGGAACAAGACAAAGACAACTTAACTAGCTTACTCAAGCAGTCAAAGCTATCTTCTGTTGGTGGGTAATAGTCACTATGTGGAGAGAGGGACTGCAACGTTCGAGCGAAAATTATCCATATCAGGTCATACAATCAAAAACACAGATGAAAGTTGACTAGAATAGACATCAAATTTGTTACAAAAGCTAGGAGAAGAATTGACAATGTAGACAAGAGAGAGAGAGATGTGTATTGTACATTAAGGTATGTTTGTAAATTGTATACGAGTATTGCATAAAAAAAAAGTGTATATGAGTAAGGTAAGAATTGACAATGTAGACAAGAGAGAGAGAGATGTGTATTGTATATTAAGGTATGTTTGTAAAGTGTACATGAGTAAGGTATGTATTTATACACGAGTCATAGGTACTAATAAAGAAATCTAGCAACAAATTAGGCTAAATCTAAGCTAAATACAATCAAATCATATCACTACAATTTAGGATAATATCTCGAACTCAAGGTGGTACAGTAGAGGCCAACTTGAGTTTGGAAACAAGATCCTGAAGTCTGCTAGGTAAGTGTGTCTTGGTAAAAATATCAACTGTATGATGGGAAGAGGAGACAGTTGCAAGATGTATAGTACCTTGTGCAGCATGATGATGTACAAAATGACAATCAATTTTAATATATTTGGTACGCTCATAGAAAACATCATTATGTGCAATTTGAATTGCACTGCGATATGTCACAATGGAGAATAGTAACAGAAGATGAAGTGACACCCATGTCTTCTAGTAATCGACGAAGCCAGAATAGCTCTGTAGTGGCATTAGCAAGAGTATGATATTCAAATTCGGTGCTAGAACGAGTAACAACTGTATGTTTCTTACTTCACGAAATAATGGAATCTCCCAAGAAAAAACAATATCTAGTGGTAGAGCGCCAATCATTGGGATCGCCAGCCCAATTAGCATCAGAGTAGCCAGACAAAATAAGAGAAGAATGTGCAAAGAAATGAAGGGCATAAAATAGAGTGGTTTTGACATATCGAAGAATCCGAATGACAACAAGAAATGAGAGGATCAAGGGGTAACTATGAATTGACTAACCAAATGCACAACATATGTTGGGTCCGGGATTCGGTACCTGGGGCAACAGGCCCAGCCATAACCCCCAGCATACCCCCGCGACCCACACAATTGGTACTGTCCTCTTTGGTCTGGGAATCCCTCTCCAGGATTCGAACACAAGACATATGTCAGGTCAGGTTTGGTAACAGAGTGATAAACCAAGCTACCGACAAGTTGCCAATATAGAGAGGATCATCAAGCGGAGTACCTTCAGATGATGTCAATTTGACATTATGTTCTAAAGGAGTGGAGATAGTTTTACTGTCAGTGATATCAGCTCAAGATATGAGATCAGACGCATATTTTGCTTGTGCGAGATAATAACCATCAGAAGTAGGTGAAACTTCAAGACCCAAAAAAATAGCTAAGAGGGCCAAGATCCTTCATCTCTAAGTGGTGGCTAAGGTATCCCTGTAACTCTATAATACAAGCAGTATCATCCCCAGCAATGACTATATAGTCCACATAAAGAAGAATAATAATTACTTGATTAGTGTCACGAATGAACATAGCAGAATCGCGAGGACTGGAATGAAAGCCGAATTGGATAATGGTGAAACTGAACTTTGCAAACCGAGCTCGTGGTGCTTGTTTTAGCCCATACAAGGATTTTTGTAGCTTACAAACCTTATGTGCAAGACGAGAGTAACCAGGTGGAGGCAACATATAGACTTCCTCTTCTAGGCCCCCATTAAGAAAGGCATTTTTCATATCCATTTGAAGAAGTTTCTATCCTTTGACAGTAACAATAGCTAAAAGGTTGCGTACATAAGTGATACTAGCAACTGGAGCAAAGGTTTCTTCATAATCTATCCCATACTCTTGAGTGTTGCCTTTAGCCACTAGATGAGCCTTATACCACTCAATAGAACCATCTGAATGAGTTTTGATTTTACAAACCCATTTATATACAATGTAGTTGTGCCTAAAGGAAGATCAACTAACTCCCAAGTATGAGTTTTCTCAAGAGCCTAAAGTTCTTCATTCATAGCTTGTTGCCAATGAGGGTTAGAGCTAGCTTCTCGATAAGAGTTAGGTTCATGCAAATTGACAATAGTACAAAAACAATGATAATCTTGTAGATGAGAAGGGGTGTCTTTCTTACCCGGGAAGATTATCGAAAAGGAATAGCAGAAGTTGATACAGTTTCAATAAATGGAGCAGACACCACAGGTGCAGGATCAAAAGGCGGAGGATGATCAGACGTATGAGATAAATCTGTTTCGGAGCTTGGAAATAGTACTATAAAGATGTCAGTAAATAATTTAGAAGGATTGATATGAGATGAATGAAATAAAAAGGAGGAAAATGGGGTGTCTTCCCAAAAGTTAGCATGTTCATGAAATACAAATTCTATTAGAGATCGGATTCCAACAATGATAACCTTTTTGTTCTATCCTATACCTGAGAAAGCAACAGAGACAAGCACGGGGTTCTAGTTTATTATGCTTATGAGGTTGTAGAAGAACAAAACTAACACACCCAAAAGGTTTAAGAAGATTGTAGTTAGGAGGCATACCAAAAAGTTGTTCATAAAGGGAAAGATTATCAAAGATGGAGGTGGAGTGCGATTGATAGCATACATAGTAGTTAAACAGCTTCTCCCCAAAGTTTGTCAGGACTGACAGGACAGGAGGCAAATAGAAGAAGGGCAATGATAGAATCAAGTATGTGGCGGTATTTTCGTTCAGCTTTACCATTTTGTTGAGATGTACCAAGACAAGAACGTTGATCCATGGTACCTTGTTGGTCCAAGAAAGCAAGGAGTACATAAGATTCTTTTTATTCCATTGCATTATCTGTTCTAAGAGTTTTGATGGTATGGGAAAACTGGGTTTTGACCATGGTAGTAAACTTGATGTATATCTGTGATAGTTTAGATCTATATTTCAAAAAATAAATCCAAGTGTATCGAGAAAAATCATCAATACAAATCACATAATATTGATAACCACTCATAGATAAAATAGGAGAAGGTCCCCAAATATCAGTATGAATAAGATCAAAAGGAGAATGTGAAACATATGCACTATTATTAAAGGAAAGAGCAGGTTGTATAGCCAGTTGACGTTGAAGACATTGAAAAGACTCATTTTTAGTTGAACTTAACAATCCACGAGAAACTAAAGGACGAAGTTTGCGAGCAGAAGCATACCCCAAGCGAAGATGCCAATGATAAAGAGAGGAGTTGGAGATGGTCAAAGTAGGTATCTACCTTGGTACACAATAGGTGTCAGGGAGACTAAGATTAGAACTAGATGCATGACCAATGTGGGAAATATGCATTATAGTATCATTGGCGGTATGAATAGGATGAAGAGGCGAAACGAGTGTTTTAGAAGAAAAGACAAAAGAATCAGAGGTCATATAGTTATGACAAGTAGAATAATAAAGCCAAGAAGAAGTACCTGGAGAGACAAAGTGTGCAGTGGGAGAAGAATTGGTAGAGATAGCTTGTTTAAGTGAGGACTTAAGATCACTCATGGTAAAACTGGCAAGACCCTCAGAAGCAACAACAGTTACAGATAAAGAACCAGGCTAAGAGACAACGCCTTTGGTATTAGAAGAACCTTCCTTAGGTTTTGGTGGTCGCACAGGACAATTGCTAAGATTGTGTCCAGTCTTATGCCAGTAACGATATTCAATCTTAGGATAGGTAGAAAAATGATGTCCGGACTGTCGACAATTTTTGCAGAAGGGAGGGCTTGATTTTTGAGATGAGGGGCGAGCAACAGCAAAAGCAACATCAAATTAGGAGGATTTGTCTAGGCCAAGACAAATCTCCTCAAAGATACTTTCTTTGATTGCTTCATTTAGAGTAGGCAATGGAGTACGATGCAGTAAGGAGGAACAGATAGGCTCGTATGCAAGACTAAGAGCCATAAGAACCTGGATTAACTAAAGATGATCTGAACTGATCTTAGCTTGAGTGATCTGATTCCAAATTAGTTGAATTTGGCCTAAGAAGGCATTAACTGACTGGGCAGGAGCTTGCTTTAAGGAATGAAGAGTATTTCACAATTCATAATAATGGGCAAGACCAAAAGTTGTGAAACGAGTTGCTAAGAAATCCCAAACCTCTTTTGTTGTATCAAGAATTTCAAACTGGACATAGATGTCAGGAATGGAGATGTTGTAAAACCAGGTGATAATCTGATGGTTTTTGACATCTCAATCTTCAAGACGTTCAGCAAATTTGGCATCACTTTCTTCTGGACTCTGTTTAGGTTTAACGATGTCACCAATAACCATACACCGGAGTTTACGTCCAGCCAAGAAGTGTTTCATATCCTGAACCCACAAATTATAGTTGCTACCATCCAAAATTGTTGAGATTGGCCAGGAAATATCCAATTTCTCCATTTTCAAGGCAAAAGTAGGCTAAATAGAGAACAAAATCATATTTAGGAGGTCAAAATTAGGCAGAAGAGGTGCTTATAGGAAAAAGTCAAAGGTCAATCGTCAATGTAGCAGAACGCAAACAAACATGACATGGTAGTCAACAGACAACGTTGACGTGGCAGGAAGCAATATTGATGTGGAAGCTGATTGCTGATGTGGCAGGTCAAGTGGCAGCTGACTGGATGCTAACGTGGCCAGGGGTAGTGAAGCCCAGAAATCAACGATTGGAAAAGATTTCAAAAGGATTAGAGAGTAGAAAAAATTTTAAACCTAAACTCTGATACCGTGTTACAAAAGCTAAGAGAAGAATTGAGAATGTAGACAAAAGAGAGAGAGAGAGAAGTGTATTGTATATTGAGGAGTGTTTATAAAGTGTACATGAGTGAGGTATTTATACATGAGTCATAGGTACTAATAAGGAAATCTAGCAACAAAATAGGCTAAATCTAAGCTAATTACAATCAAATCATATCACTAAATCTAAGCTAAATACAATCAAATCATATCACTACAATTTAGGATAATATTACGTTAACAAAATTAAAGCTCGGGGTGAGAGAGGATGATCCACCATCTGTTAAGCCTTCTTGCATATTATTATCAAGTACAAAGGTCAAGTGTTTTACAAGATAGGGATCTACTTTGGTATTCACTTGTTTAGCGACACTTATACATCGACCTTCATCTCTAAAGAAAAGATGGCAAGTGTCTTCGTAAAGACTGATGAAAAACAGTCTCCTGTTTTTTTCTCTCCATATTTTCAAGTGGTAAGGGTATATAAATTATGGAAATTAAAAACTCAAAACTCAAAACTCAAAACTCTATTAGGAAGGTATAGAATTTCATATAGGTAAAAAGAGAATTTTTCAACTAATTTTAATCCCTTTTGTTAGAGACTTTCATTATTCTAAACTAGTTTCTAGTTAGAATTATGTTGTAATTTATTGTGATAACAATTTTGATGAAATTAGAAAATAAATGGAAAAAAAGTAACTGAAAAAAGAGAAAGGAGGTTAGGAGAAGAGGAGAGGGTGACCCTACAGAGGAAAGAAGATTTTTTTTTAAAAAAAGAAGAAATTTGTGTTTTAGGATAATTTAAAATTAATTAAGGGGTAAAAATAAGAAATGTGAATATTAAGGGTAAAATTATAATTTAATTCCTAAAAAATATTTTTATAATATAAAAGAATGTGAAAAAAAAGAATAATTAAAGGTATTTTAGTAATTATATTGATGAGATAAAATAAGGATATTTTTAATAATTAAGAATAAAGTGGTAAAAAGGGAGTAAGTGTGTAATTGAGTTTGAAAACTTTTCTTAAATTAAGTCTAATAAAATTTTGTAAATGTCTAGACCCGAAAGACAGATTAGGAAGTAGATTGACCTAATCGAAATAATTAAGTTCCGAGATCAGGTAATGATAACCTTAAACAATACTCTTATAATTATGTACAGTTCATGGAGGTCTGCTCTATCATATGGCCATTAGTCTCCTAAATTTTTAAGAATTTATTTATTAAATAAATAATTGACAAGGTATACATTGTTCAGCGTTTATATTTTGATATGTGTTAAGATATTTATTGACTGATAATTTGGGGGGGGGGGGGAATATGATGATTAAAATTTTCGGTTATGCATATGTATAACTAAGAATATTACGGTAAAATAAATCATATTCATGAAATTAGATAGAGACTAGATTACAATGGTTTGTGAATAGAATACAAAAGTTGTAAAGATGTGGCTTGCCTAGGAAATTGACATGTTGTTGAGATATGAGCGAGTTGTGACTAAATAATTGTCCATGTAGCAGATATTGGAGCATCTTGAGCCCTAGGGATGTCTTATATTGATGGCTAATTATTGGAGTGATAATGAATCCTGATAATATCTCGTGTAAATGACTAAGGACTGAGGTATTACCCTGATGCCAAATTAGAATGAAAGATTGAGGTATTATGTGTTGATATTTATACATTTGATTTTGTTTCCACTTAATGAATGCTCATGATGAACAGAGATAAGCCGACAGACCACTGAATGTAAGCCTACTAAGTTAAGTAGGGCCTAATTAATTTAATAATAAAGAGGAAAAGCATACATGGTATTGATAAATATAATATTAGCATTAATAATTAATAATAATAAGATTTTAGACATTTATTGAGTGTTTGGATAGGTTGAGTATCGATTGTGTAATTTAGTATTATATATTTTATTATTTGACTATTTCACTATATATTGAGTTATTTGATTTTAAGGATACGATCGAGTTATCCTTATTGAATAGACAACTCGCCTTTTGGCGCTATATTTTATTTAGGAGATAGAGAGATTGCTCATAATTTCAGTGCACGTAATTGATAAGTGTAGAGTCTAGGTAAAGCCAAAAGATCAAATTGAGTACTATTATTTTATTTTATATATTTTTGAATATTACATTTTAAGATAGTTATGCTTGTACATACAATTTTTAGTTATTAATGAACATTGTTTTTGAGACTAATGAAATTTTTAATAATTAATTATGTAATTGTATAAAAATTTGGCTAGATTTTCGGAGATCAGATCCTCTGTCCATTCCTACCCAGTCTTATTCTGTCTAACAAGGAACCGACGTCGTTTTCTTCTTGAAATTTGACAGCTCTCTTGTTAAATTTAAACCCACAGGCGTCGTTGTCAAGCCGAAATCCAAAGCTGGCCTTGGATTTTGGCTTCCACTTTTAACACTTACTCTTATCACGTAAGTGTTAGCAACTCCAACCAAAATAGGTTAGAGTCTTATTCTTATTAAAAACCGAATTTAAAAAGTTCAGGAATTATTATTTAATATCATTAATAAATAAATAATTTAATAAATATCAAAACTTTAATCATTCATATTAAAATAATTATTCTCATCATATTTGAAAATAATTAAAATAATAAGAATAATTAAAGAAACATACCATTTTATTATTTATTATAATACTATAATAAATAATAATAATTCTGTAAATAATTTATAAATTAAAACTGATTATAAGAAATTAGCATAAATAAGCATATAATTTTTTTCCTTATTATTATCAAGAACAAAATTAATAATAATCGAAGATTTAATCATATTATTTAATATCATTAATAAATAAATAATTTCTTAATAATAAGAATAATAGTAAGTAGAGAGTT
>JAOQMR010000005.1:32357937-32384625 GCA_027563865.1 Erythroxylum pelleterianum
CCACTAGCCTATGTGGCATTTGTATATATTGCCTTCCCCATCGTACCCCTACGGATGTAGGGTTGGATGGCTTAGTGGGCTGATTACTAATACTAGTCATGCTGATAATTAGGAAGGGTGCTAACAGGATTACTCAGGCTATAATATATAACTTTACCATTTTAAGCTAATTGTTGAAATGGGAGAATAGCAAGGTAAACTTTGAGTATTCGATCAATGTAGTGCAACTGACCCAACTACATACTGTGCAGGGTTCTGGGCTACATAGAAACCTCCTTCTTGATGCTGCTGCAGAGGTTGGTTATTCTAGAACTAAACATGATTATGTGATACTGTTGTCGTACTTATGCTAAATGGCTAAAATTCAGTGATGCTGTTATGTTTATGACAGCTGCCCATGCTACGACAAGTATCACTTGATTTATGTGATGCTTCTGATGGTGACTTCGACATTCCAGAAGTAAGTTGCACTTTGAAGGCACCTTTTTTTTTCACCTTTTTCAAGCGGTTGTTATCCAAAGGAAGGGGTTTCTATATTTTGCATTATTCTATTCAAGTTACTTAGTTGCTTTTGGTAAATCGATCAGGTACGGAGGTTTTAGGCAGTCCAAGACAAAATGACCTATCATATCATTTTAGATATTCTGTAGAGTTTTAGTTTGTCATATCCGTCTCAAGATCATGGAGGGAGAGGGAGAAGGAGAGAGGGTTTGGTAGGAAACAGAAAAACAATCAATTACATGCTTCGCCTTACACCAAAAGGTAAAACAAAAGAAAAGGAAAAATATTTTGGCATAAAGAAATAATAGTATGCTCGTACTTACACAGTCGTTGATCCAAAGCCTCATTTTCCTCTCACCTTTCTTCTCTTCTAAACCCACTTGGGGCATTGAATTTCACATCCCATTCTGACATTCAAAACTTGCTCCAGGATGCTGACAGGTGCTCTTTAAGTGTTGTAATGATAGCAAGATGCAAGTCGAAAAGTTCAAACACTGTCTTCGCAAAGGCGTGTAGAAAGCCGCTGCATAACGGGACTTTAGTGTTGTTGTGGAATAGTGAAAATCTGATTCAAACAGTTGTGAAAGAGCGATTCTAACTCTGAAGGATGGGAGAGACTCTCATCAGATTCTTGGGCTTTTTCTGACAGGCTGATTTAAGTTAATGGTCAAGCTGAACATTCCACAAGTCTAGCAGTACAATCTAAAAAGCTGATTTGAAGGTACAAACGATATCGCCTTCTGATGGGATTGCAGGTTCTTTTCAAGCTCTTTTAGTCTTAAGGCTGTTGTATATACATATTATCTAGTTATTCCTGTTATTATTTTGATTAGTTATTGCATGTTAGCCTTAAGGATCATTATCTGATAGCTGCTCTTATGTGTAATCAGGAACTTATTGGCTTTGTCATCATGCCTGTTATATGGAAAAGTATCATGAACTGTCAACTTCCTAGAAACTGCAACTTTTAACTTGGCATTTATGATCAATCTTCACTAGATGTGGATGAGGGAGTTGATAGAAGCTGATGCTCCCTTTCCAAGATTGATTTGCACTCTCTCCCTCACTCTCTCCGAAGACCGCCTAGTTTTGATACATTCTTGTTAGCAAATTAAAATTTCCTAGAAAATGGATTCTGACATCCAATTACACACACACAATTTTATTGATTGAGAGAATACAAATTTTACAAATACAAACTCACACTACAAACTCACAACCCAAAAATCCATTAACAAGCTAACGACCTAAACTTTACACATGCTCTCATTATTTCCTTTTCTATGTATATCTTTTATCATATGGCCAATGGTCATATTTATAGGTTTCTAAAGTCGGTCATGAGGTGAAATAGTTGGCAATTTGTAATTGTCAACTAATAAAAAAAATTAAACATTAATTTTAGTTGTTAATTTGACAAAGTCAAATACAAAATCAAGTTTACTTTCTAACATCCTCCTTTAAACTTGGTTTGGACATTCCAAGCATCTTTTTCTACTTCAAGAGCAATTCGGCCTTCAATGGATTTGTAAAAATGTTAGCAATTTGATCTTTAGACTTGGAGTCTTCAGCCACAATCTCGTTGTCTTTTACCAAATCTCAAATATAGTGATGTTTGATATCAATGTGTTTGTTGCAATCATGAAAGACAGATTTTTTGTCTAAAGGCAATTGTTGATTTATTGTCATAGAAGATTTTTGTAGAACCAAGTTGTTGATGCTGCAATTTTTCAAGAATTTTTTGCAACCATACTGCTTGTGTAACACAATTCGATGCTGCTATGTATTTAGCTTCTATCATTGAAAGGGCTACTATTTGTTGTTTCTTGGATAACCAAGAAAATGCTCCCAAACCAAGATGGAAAACATAATTGAGGTGCTTATTTGTTTCTCAATATCTCTTGCCTAATTGCTATCTGTATATCCTACCAGCTCCACTGTGTTAGAATTAGAATAAAATATTCCATCATCAAGTTTTCCTTCAATGTATCTCAAAATTTGTTTAACGGCTTGCCAATGAGATTGTCGTAGTGCTTCCATAAATCTAATCACAATATTAGGCCTTGTTAAATACCTTAAACTTCCAATAAGTGTTCTAAATTTAGTTGCATCAACCAATTCATCTTTACCATTTTCCAAAAGCTTCATTCTTTCTTCTACTGGTGTTAAAATTGGTTTGCTTGCTTCCATCTTGAACTTTTTCAAAATATCTTGCGCATGTTTTCGTTGAGAAATAAATATAACTTTGTCTATTTGCTTTACTTCAATGCCAAGCAAATAAGTCATCAACTAGGATCTGTCATCTCAAATTGAGCAATCGTGGCTTTCCTAAATTCTTCCAATAATTTAGAATTGTTGCTGGTGAAGATTAAGCCATCCATGTATAAGCAAATAATTGCGATATATCCATCCTTGTTGATTTTGATATACAAAGCATGCTCATACGAACAACTCTAAAATTCATTATTCAGAAAATAGGTATCAATACGAATATTCTATGTTCGCGGTGCTTGTTTTAATCCATATAGTGCTTTCTTTCATTTGTAAACTTTATCATCATCTTCTTGTTTCTCATAGCTTGATGGTTGCTCAATATGAACCTCTTCTTCAAGTACACTATTTAAGAATGTTAACTTGGCATCCATTGGAACTATTTTCCAATTCTTTGAGCAACAATAGAAATGATCATCTGCACAATCTAGCAATTGGGGCAAATACTTCAAAATAATTGATACGAGGCTTTTGTTTGTATCTTTTTGCTACTAACCTTGCTTTAAAATGTTTCACTTCTCCATCGGGTTTGTGCTTTGTCTTATATACCCACTTAACTCTGATTGATTTCTTTTCTTTTGGGAGAGTAGTTAGCTCTCGTGCATTGTTCTTCTCAATTGCTTTAATCTCGTCATCCATTGCTTTGATCCAACAATCTTTGCTAATTGCTTCCTCATATGTTAATGGATCACAATCTGCAAAGAAGGCATAATGGGCCACAATTTCATCATCATTATCATCACCACCTACTTGATAATCTTTCAAATAGTGGGTGGATGGTGTTCTTGTTGTGAGATGTCGCTTCAGGATCAACATGAGTTGACTCTTCAAGAACTGGAGGTGAAGATGACCCTCTAGTTTGATTAGTCATTTCCATACTAGTTTGATTAGTTGTTTCCAATTCATTGTTTATGAACACTAGTACTGGCAATGATTTCTTTTCTTTTTCTGACTAATCCTATACTCCATCTTCTTCAAATGTAACATCTCGACTAATGATCTCTTTTTGAATCTTTGGATTACTTATAACCTTTTGTTTCCGTGTTGTAACCGAGAAATATGCATTTTTTTGCCTTGTCATCTAGCTTCTTTCTCAACACATCAGGCACATGTGAATATGCTATGCAATCAAAACCCTCGTATGACTAAGATTAGGCTTTTGTCCACTTCATGCTTTTTGTGTGAGTTTTGTTCCGAACACTTTGAACAGGACACCTATTCAAAATATATACCACACAAGCCACAACCAGTGCTTAGAAACTTCTAGGTAACTTCTTACAAAATAACATGCTTCTCACCATATCCATAATAGTTCTATTTTTCTTTTCTGTCACTCCATTTTGATGAGGAGTGTACTTAGCTGTCAACTGATGCTTAGTTCCATGCTTTCTTAAGAAATCATAACAAGCAATATATTTTGTGCCTCTATCGGTTCTCAAAGTTTTGAAAGAACAACCACTTTGTTTTTCAATATACGCTACAAAATTTTTAAGTACTTCACATGCTTCAGATTTTTGCTTTAAAAAATAAACTCATGCCTTTTTACTATAATCATCAATAAATGTAATAAAGTATTTATTACCTCTATTTGATGGAACCTCCACATAATATAGATTTGAATGCACCAACTCTAGTGGACGTTTGGCTCTCCATGCTTGCTTTGTAGGAACTGGATCTCTATGCTTTTTTCCCATTACACATGACTCACAAATCTAGTTTGGAACTTGTATGGTTGGCAAGTCTGAAACCCACTATTTGTTTGCGAGAAACTTATTGCTTCCAAATCCAAATGTCCAAGTAGCATATGTTATAGCCAATTATCATTGATAGTCATGGTATTATAGCAAGAAGAATTGTCGTAATTAAGATATGTTGGAATAGGCATCTAGATGTCATTCTCGTCTTTAGAATCATGCCCTTTTTTTATATCACTCATGGTGCATCCATCTTTATTAAAGTGTAAATCGTATTTCTTGATAGTTTTCCAACGCTTAATAGATTCTGGCAAAGAGTAGGAGCAAAATACACATCAAAAATGTAATTTAAAGACCCTTTCTTAAATTTTATAGCAATCTTTCCTCATCCTAAAACTAGAATCTGGTGGTTATTGGCAAGCTTTACTGAAGAATGAAATGAGTCATCTAATTTGACAAAAAACTCCCTTGTTTCCACTTGAGTGATTGCTGCAGTTGGAATCTAATAACCATTGGCAGTTGTCACTGTTACTGGTTTCATAAGCGGTCATCAACAAGGTCTTTGAGTTATGCTCAGCGACTCCAACTCGATTATTTTTATGTTCTTATCTTTGAGCATGACATTCTCTATTATAGTAACCTTATTTTTTACAATTATGGCACTGAATATGTGACTTGCACTCAGATTATAATGAACAAATTTGTTGTACTAGTAACATTCACTCTCCCTTGCTCCTAGTCTAGAATTGGTTCTGAAATTTTTACCTCATCTGCCTCTGAAATTTGAACTTCTTTTAGTATGCTTTATTTTGCCAATTGCAAGTTCCTTCTCATTTCTCAAATTTACTAGGGCTTTTAGAACTTTGCTCTGTTGTGTTTGGTGATTTTTCATTAATACACATTTCACAGGACTCTAATGAGGCTTGCAAATCATTGAGAGTCATGGACCCCCAGCCTTTAGACTCTTCAATGGCTGTGACAACATAATCAAATCGACTAATCAATGTGCGCATGATCTTCTCCACGATAGCTTTCTACATAATTTCATGACCATTATTTTTCATCTCATTAATCAAATTTTCCATTAATGAAAAGTAATCACGAATGCTTTCATCTTTACCTTGCTTCATCAACTTGTATTGCCTTTTCAAACCTTATCGTCTTGTTCGTTTAATTGTATATGCTCCTTCATACGTTTTGAGCAGAATGTTCCAAGCCTTTCTTGCTGTTTTGCCATGGAATATTTTTTTTTTCAAGACTCAGCAATTCAATAGATTGACAAAGTAAAGCCAAGGCTTTTTCATTTAATCAATGATCACGAACCAGCTGTTGTGATTCTTTAGTCGTCGATTTGTCTTTTTGTATTAAGCATTTCTCCAAAATTTTACCATAATTGTTGCTTCTCAAATATAACTCCGTCAAGCGTTTCAACATTGCATAATTGTTTTTGCCATCAAACTTGAAAATAGATAATTGCATTCATTGAACTTGAAGCCATCTTGATCTACTTGGTTTTGTATTTGACTTGGTCAAATTAACAAGTAAAATTGATGTTGAACTCTTTTTGTTTGTTGGTAATTACAAATTGTCAACTATTTCACCTCGTGAAAATTGGTATTAACCTATTTTAGAAACTTACAAATATGGTTATTTACTATATGATAAAAGATATGCGTAAAAAAGTAAATAGTGAGAGTATGTGTAAAGTTTGGGTTGTTAGCTTCAACAAGCTAACACATAACGAGTTTTATTTGTATTGTGAGTTTGTATTTGTAAAATTTGTATTCTCTCAATCAATAAAATTGTGTATGTGTAATTGGATATCAAAATTCATTTTCTATGCAAATTAATTGTGTATCCTTTTGTAATAAAAAACAAATAGACAAGTGGATTGTAGTAGAGAGATTGAGATATATTTCTCCTAAATGTATACTTTCTTTTTAAAAATTTGTCATGTATTAATTCTTTTCTTTCTCTATTTTTTATTTCAACTTAGTTGTATTTTAAGTGCTTTATATTTTAACTTCCTATTAGTGGTATCAAAGATCGGTTTAGTACTATCAAAAAAATGGCAACAAATTTTGAAATAGAGAAGTTTAACTAGAATAATTTTTCATTATGGAAGATGATAAAGGTAATCTTAACAAAAGAATATTGTTTGGAGGCCATAGGAGAAAGATTAGTGGATATTATAAACGATAGCAAATGGAAGAAAATGAATAACAAGCTATCATAAATGTACACTTGGGTCTAAATGATGAAATCTTGCCCAGTTTAGAGGGAAAAAGTTTTGTAAAGGATATTTGAGATATACTGACAAAATTGTAGGAGGCCAAGTTGCTTCACAATAAAATCTTTTTAGAAAGAGAACTTTACACTTTGTGAATGTCAGAATCCACTTTAGATTACATCAAAATTCTTAATATTCTTATTTAAAAAAATTCATAGTTAGGCTACAAAATATATTTAAATGAATGTTCAAATCTTTTCTTTAAATTTTACCTGATTTGTATGATCAACTCATCATCAATTTAACCAATAATACTCTCATAGTCTATCTAGTCTTTGAAGATGTTGCTATTTTAGAAGAAGAACTGAGGTGCAAGAATAATGAGGATAGATTATCAAATTCACAAGCAGCAGAGGTGATATCCAATACGAGGGAAAGATCAATAGAACTTGATTCAAGTTGGAGTTCTAAGAGGTCCAAATAAAGAATCAAAAGAAATATCAATTAGTACAATTATGGTAAGAAAGGGCACACCAAGGAGTATTAGAATAAGAAGAATATTGAGAAAAATGCAATAAATGTTGCGAATACCTTGGATAAATGTGAAGTCCTTTATAGAGAGGCAACAACAAAATGTAAAAATCATTTTGTTGATGTCTAGCTTTCGGATTTGAGAGTCATTTTGCATATGACCTCTTGAAGAGAATGATCTAACTAATATAATCTACTTTTAGAAGGATTTGTATTTATGGGTGCTTTATAGATTGTTGGCATTGATATCGTTAAACTAAAAATGTGGGATGGTACAATTTGCACCATCCAAGAGGTAAGACATGAAGGGCCTAAAAAAAATCCAGTGTCTGTAGGACAACTTGATGATATCAAGTTAAAAATCTAAGTTGAAAATGAGATCATAAAAATAGTCAAAGGCGCATTTGTAGTGATAAAAACAGAAAAAGTAGTTGTTGATCTGTATTTGCTCAAAAGGGAAACACTCTGAGAAGGAGAAGTATCGATTACATCAGCAAGTATGGCAAAAGAATCAACAATATTGTGGCACCTTAGAGTTGGCCACATGTCAAAACGAGGATTAGAAATTCTTGTAGAACAAAAGCTTGTTTCATGGATCAAAAGTGTATCATTATCCCTTTGTAAGCATTGTGAAATTCAATAGTTCCACAACTAAAAGCTACATTATTCTAGAGTTGATTCATTATGATATTGGCAAGCAGCGGTTTCATTATTAAGAGGTGTACGATACTTTGTATTTTTCATTGATGATTACTCTATGAGATGTTGGGTGTATCAAATCAAAAGGAAGACGGCATGTTTCTAGTTTTTAAGAATTTCAAAGTGCATGTAGAACTTGAAATTATGAAAAGAATCAAATGTCTATGGTTAAATAATGGAGGCGTATACGTTAGTGACGAGTTTGATGCATTTCATAAAGAAGAAGGCATCAAGAGGCAATTCACAACAGTGTACACTCCATAATAGAATGGAGTAGTAAATCAAATCAAATTATTGGCAAGAGCAAAAGTAATGTTGAGGACTACAGGTCTAGCCAAATCATTTTAGATAGATGCAATAAAAACCTCTTACTATGTGATAAAGTCTCTATCAATAACAATTGGGATGAAGACACTAATAAAGATATGAACCGGTAATCTTACCAATTATTCATTCCTCCATATTTTTGGATGTTCTATATATGTGATGTATAATTCCTAATACATGTCAAAATTGAATAAAAAATCTAAGAAATACATTTTCTTGAGATACGCTGATGGAATTAAGGGGTATCACTTGTGAAATCTCACTACCCATAAGATAATAATTAACAGAGATGTCATATTTACAGAAGATAAGTTACAAGAAAAGGAAAAAAAAAACACTTCAAAGGAGAAACTAAAGACTACTATAGTTCAAGTTGAAGAAAGACAAGAACAATAAGATTCAAATTCTTTGGAAGTTGCATAGACTATGAAAAATAAGAACAAGCTGAGTTATCATCCCCAAAGTTTCGATGGTCAACTCAGGAAAGGAGAGACCCAGGTTGAGAGACCCAGGTTGGCACTTAGAATACATTATGGAATGTAATATTTAGGGATGGCAAAAAAAGCCCAGCCTGATCGTTTTGTCAAAAAATGAGAACGTCATTTTTGATTAGTTTTCTTTAAAAAAATATATGGTAGGCCGATTGGCCCAACTTGCCATCTCTAGTAATATTGCATATTATTTATTAATAGAGGATGGAGAACCATAAACTTTCTATGAGGCTACTCCTCTACAAATAACAAAAATGCAAGAAGAATTTGAAGCCTTTTATAAAAATAATACACAGGATCTTGTTTTTCTACAATAAGAAAGGAAGACTATTGGTAACAATTGGGTCTATAAGATCAAATGATATGGCAAGGACCAAATGGAACATTATCATGCAAGATTAGCAGTAAAAAGATATGCTTAAAAAGTGGGTATTGATTTTAACAAAATATTTTTCCTTATTATTCCATTAACAACTATTTGAGTAGTCTTAGCTATGCGTGCTATATATGATTTACATTTAGAGTAGTTAGATGTCAAATTGTATTTTTTTTTATGGAGAACTTGAAAAAGAAATTTATATGCTCCAACAAGAAGGGTTTGAAGAAAAATAAAAAGAAAACTTGGTTTTCAAGTTGAACAAATTCCTTTATAGTCTCAAATAGGCATTGAGATGCTAGTATAAGAGATTTAATTTTTTCATTGTGAGTCTTCGATGCAATAGACTCAATTCATATCCTTATGCTTCTTATAAGAGATTTGGTGATAATGATTTCATTATCTTGCTATTATATGGTGATGAACCCAACAAAAATCATATAAAAGAGTTGAAGGCACGTTTGACTAAGGAATTTGAAATAGAGGACTTGTGACTCGCAAACAAGATTTTAAAGATGCAAATTTAGCGAGATAAAAATAATAAGAAGGTTTAGCTTTTTCAAAAGAATTATTTGAAGAAAATCTTGCAGCCTTCCAATATGCAAGATTATAAGCCAATTTTTATACATCTTTCTATTAATTTCAAGTTATCTTCAAGTATAAGTCCTAGTAACAAAACAGAGAAGATGAAAATGTCTCGACTACTGTATGCATCAATAATGGGTAGCTTAGTGTTTGTTATGATCTGTACAAGACAAAACATTGTACATGCATTGGGAGTGGTTAGTCGATACATGACAAATCATGGTAAAAAATATTGGAGTATAAATCTTGAGATAGATTAAGGGTACTTCAAACAGTGCATTATATTTTGGAGGATCAGACTTTATTGTTATAGGTTATATTGATTCGGATTATATAGGTGATCTTGACAAAAACAAGTTTACCCTAAGTTAAGTTGTAAGCTGGGTCTCAAAATTGTAATCTATTATGGCTACTTCTACGGCGGAGGCAAAATATACTGTAGCTACACAAGCTAGCAAATAAGCAATTTGATAACTAATATTAGTAGAGGAGCTTAAACGCAAACAAAAGAAGATTGCTCTTTTTGTGAGAGAGCGATTTCCACTTGAAAAAAATTCATCATTTCATCCAAAGGACTAAATAAATTCGAGTTTAATATCACTTTATCAAAAAAAAAGTGAGATGTTCAAAAAATTCATACTAATGATAACTGAAAAATATGCTAACAAAGTTGATTAACACTGATGAATTGTCGATCTCCTATCAGCCTAGTAGAAATATAAGCAATATGAATTAGGGGTGAGCATTATTCGGCCCGGCCCGAATTAATTCGGATAAGCAAATGCTAAATTTCGGATAATTCGGGCCAGTCCGGGTATTACCCAAATTATTTTCGGGCCGGGACGGGTAACTCCGAAAAAAATCGGGCCAGCCCGATTACCCGAATTAGGTTTAAAAGAATTATGAAATAGGATGATTAGGGTAATTCGGGTAAATCGGGCCGAGATAATTCGGGTAAATCGGGCCGGGTAAGTTCGGGTAATTGAAAGTTCGGGTTCAGGCCGAGTAAGATGGAAAAAATTTCGGGTAATTCGGGCCGGGCCCGAACAGTAAAAATTCTGCCCGAATTACCCGAATGCTCACCCCCTAATATGAATAAAAGTAAAGGTGACATTAAGCAGCTGAAATCCTCTGACCCCTTATTCTGGCCCTACCCTATCCCCTTTTGATCTAAGTCATTCATTTATGTGGGCGATCTGGTCCCGACATTAAGTGGGAGAAACGTCCTTTTATTTAAGATTTAAAGATAAATGTCTATTATGCCTTTCATTATTAAAGCTTGACATAGCTATAACACAACTATAATTAGGGAATTATGTAGAAACACAAATTCACCTCTTTAATTGTTATATATATAGGATATTTTTCATATGTTTTTAAGTATCCTCTTCTTTGATACATTCTACATTCTATTTGTGTATCTTTTTGTAAACAAAATTAAAGAGACAAGTGGGGTATATTAAAGAGATTGAAATAGGTTTCTCGTAAATATGTACTTTTTTTTTTGTTAAATTTGTCTTGTGATATTCTTTTCTGTCTCTGTTTTCTCATTTTAACTTGGTTCTATTTTAAGTGTTTTATATCCAGCGACGGAGACAAATGGCCCAAGTTTATTAAATATATATATATATATATATATAGACGGAGACAAATGGCCCAAGTTTATTAAATATATATATATATATAGATATATATATATATATAGGACGGAGTTATTTAGGGATTAGTGGTGTACTGGGCCCCTAAAATTTTAAAAAAAATAAATATTTGAACCCTTCAATCTTATATTCTTGACTCCGTCACTGTTTATATCTCAATATTATATCATTATACTTGTTCCGACGACTTCACCCGACTTTTAAAGGAATAACGAATAATTGCAGACTCTCTCTTGTTCTTTTATTCCTTTAAGTTTACTAATTCCTAACCCTAATTGCAATTAGGGAAAACTGAACATGTGATACTAACATAATGACTACTGTCAACACTCATAGGTTAAGCTTTTAATTACTTCAACCCCTTTGCTTGAATATCTTTTATATAAAAATGTATTGCACCGTACAGCCTGTGGCCATTCATAAAGGTAGATGCTGACCCTATACAATAACTCGATATAGGTACGCTTTTCGTAGATTTGAAAACAGTTTGGAAGTGGACTTTATTATTCCCTCGATTAAAAGAAAAAGGTGGTTGTTAGTTTGTTCTTATTTCGTTTGTTGACTTGATAGTGCTTGATAGTTTCTAACACGGCATTTAAACAGGCGATCCAGCACTTGGTTAAAGATGATTTTTTTTTGTTTTTTCAATAAATAAGACTAAAGAAGTTAACGGCGGTAGAGTGAGAATCAGATCTTCTATTCCGATTATGGTGTTCCATTAATTCTCATCTACACTCTACTCACGTGAAATCCTCTGTTCTGATTATTCTGTTCTAACTTTGTTCTATTAAATCTCATCTACATATTTATGTTAATTCATATGTAGATGAGATTTAATAGAACAAGGTAATCGACACAGAGGATTTCACGTGAGTAAAGTGTAGATGAGATTTAATGTTCACATAAATATGTAGATGAGATTTAATAGAACAGGGTTATAACAGGATAATCAGAATTGAGGATTTCACATGAGTAGAGTGACATCCAATTTCTCCTGTTGCGAGGTTCGGAAGGTTATTGAATGTATATTCAGACCTAAACACTCGTTAGTGACTTTATGGTAATGTATCTGTAATTCCTAACATCACAATTATTGATTAGAAACCATATAAGACAATGACCACTAGCAAAAGTCGAAATATCGCAAGGATTTGGCAAATAAACACATTTCATTAGTTGAGTTAATTCAATAAGAGTACTTTAAAATAAAATACGCTAACCATCCTTGTGCATTGAATCATAGATAATTTTTAACATCGTATTGCAATTTGTCAATCTGGTTTTTAATTTATATCACCAATTTTCACATACCTACCAACGTATAATGACTCATGTACGTATAATAGTTTTTACTTTCATAGGTAATGCAAGAACCTAGTTCTATATAGTAGTTTTTACTTTCATAGGTAATGCAAGAACCTAGTTCTACTCCTATTAAAGTTAGTGTAGCCCTGGGAAATATCAGAGGAAGTACCAATTTCTGGTTGTGCAATAACTGCATCCTTTACCACATCGTCATTAACTCCTCCGTGTGGTCATGACCAAGTAGGTTAATGCTCCATCCTATCCTGTCATCAGACAACAAACGTGATGGAGATTTCATTCAATTAGCTTAAATGGTAGCCATGTGAGTCAGCTTTATTCTTACTCTTCCATTTTTATCCTCCACAACCATTACGCACGCTGTACCATTGAAACATCACAAACTAAATGTAGCACTTCATAAGATCTTTGTAAGAATAAAGCAATACAATGACTCAGGACTTGGGCAGTAGTAGAAGACATATATATGACATTATTAATTCAAGACATGACAATACGACTTCAAAACTCTTGACATTTTCACCGGCTTGGGTCAATCGTTGCCGGCCTTGTTAATGCTGCCGATCTCTCCCATTTCTAGTTCAACATCTCCACTGCCTCAGTAAAAGATATGTCAGCTTCGCAGACTACTGTGTCGCTGCTATGTATATTGATATCTATGTGTAAATAGGGAGAATGGTCCACTTCTAGCACATTAGTCAGCTAGGCAGGTAATGAGGGTGGGATCAAGGGCCGGCAGTGTCAGTTTCTGCTGCTTAAGTCAAGAGTTAGTTGATAAGCAAAAGCCTAGTGGACCAGGTGGGTAAAACAAAAGAACACGGCGTTTAATATCTTATGTAAGCATTTATATATTTAATAAATAAAACAGAAAAAAATTAAATAGGTAAATGCTTATAATACAAGATAACGACTCCAATTCTATGTTTAGAATTAAAAGAACTAATTCGCTAGCTTCATCAATAAAGTGGATTTGGCAGGTCTCACTTTCAATTATGTCTCCTTTTTTTTTTTCTCTTTTTCCTAATAACAAAAATGAAATATATTAAGAAGCTATAAAGTAAAAGAAAAAAGATAGGAGAGGGATGGGGTCAAGAAACTGGATTCTTCAAAATAACTTTTTATTTTTTTTTGTATAGAAGGAAAACGAACAGAGTAATTACATAATTAATCTAGAGAAATAGATTCCCGACAAATTCTCTAACAGAATAAGGTGACATCCAATGAGTGAGGTAAAAAAGTAGGTAACACCTATATCAAAGTAACTAGCGTAGGTTACTAATCAGTCAGCGCATCTATTACTCTCTCGAAACACATGCCGATGAGTAACCGTTCAATTTCCTACTAACAAAATCGATGATATTTAGTCCTCCATAAATGCGGTGGACATCAATTCTTCTTCCATTCTTTCATTAATCTAGTTCTATTCCCCTGTTCCTCGTACAATTGTATAGTTAATTTTGTTGAAATTTGAAGATGTTCTGTCATAATCTTTATAGTAGGTCCAATCACACTTATGAGAAAATGTATACACAATAATGCAAAATGTTTTGACTCTTCAACATCCCTATTTTCTACCTAAATTTTCAAATTCCAACAGTTCTTCCTTTCAGAAATGGTCCTTAGCCAAACTTTTAGGGAAATTATTCTTGAAATTATCTTTAAATAAATGTTTTATTACATAGTTTTTAGAATAAACCCGTCCAAATGAGTTAGGACTGGGGATTAACGCTTGCCAACCCCTCTCAGCATCAGCATATATTAAAGAACAAGGGTCTACAACATACAGACCAAGAAGTTGAGTTTGTAGGTAAAATTGAATTAAAGGGTACGTTAAAGTATGTTTTGGTGTAATGAAAACCGCCTGTTTACTTTTAAGTTAAAGATATTTACGTTCCATAATTTCCAATTTGTCTCTGGTTCTTGATAATATCCTTTTTTGTCTTTGATTCGATAATATTCAAATTTCTAGCTAATTAATTTGTACCTTACACGTCAATGTCTGCATTTACTGTACTAAGAATTGTCGTTATCATGTTCCATAATTTGCAATTTGTCTCTGGTACGTTCTTTGATCGTATCCTTTTTTTTTTCTTCTTTGATTCGGTAAGATCCAAGTTTCTAGCTAATTAATTTGTACCTAACACGTCAATGGTTGCATTTACTGTACTAAGCATTGTCGTTATCATGTTAACAAGCAAGTTTCCGATTCATATCGTACGTTCGTCAAAGTCATCTGCCCATAATGATTTGCATGGCTTTTCTGCATTTTACTCTTTATCTCCCCAAATGACCCATGGCGATAGCTTATATATAGTCCTTTTTTTAATATATAATTTAACATTTAAAAAATTAAGAGGCAAGTTTAACATAAAAACGAATGACAAAATATCTCTCATAATTCTATTACATATAAAAAAATATTATTTTGATTTGTTTAAGAATTTTGATTATTATTTATTATATGATGAAATTGTTACAATTTAAATACTTTGTATTGTCCTTAATTTTATTTTAATACGATAATTAAATAATCTTTTTTTATATTAATTGTAGTTATTACTTATATGTGAAATATGAGAATGTAATATTAATAAAGATAGATAGATTATTGTTATTTCAAATTTCTATTGTAATGATTTTTTGAAACGGGATTGATGTAAAATTGCCTATTTTATAACTTAAAAAATTTAGAGAATAAGTTATAAATTTTAAATTTTACTCCAAATAATACCTAATATTAACCTATATGAGTTTAACAGGGTATGATAACTAAATTTAATACTAATACCGATATTCATAGCTTTGCTATTAATAGCTGCCAAGTTATTCTAGTGACATCTAAAAGTTGTCAAGGAGATTGACACTTTGAATTGTCTCGGATGATATGATATTAACAAATAGAGAGAGAGAGAGAATATCTGAGATGTTATCTTCATTGAAATTTGGAGCAATGCAATTGGGTGCATGTATAGTGTATGATGAATTCAATAGCAGCAAGTCTACTTACTAACCGCCGCAATTAAATGATACCCCGAACGTGTCGTGTTAACAAAGATGGAAGTGTGTATGTGACACCAACAAAGTTAAGTTTATATGTGTAATAAATGGTCCTTCTTTTGACCATCCGTAGTTAATGCCACACCTTGTTACTTTCAAAGCAACTTTCATCACATTGTCTCTTACGTAACGTCATTTTCCCTCAGGATTCATTCTTACGTGCCCCAAAGTTCACCCTCCATAATCTCATCTCTACTGCTCTGTTTTAAAGTGTTCTCATCAATAAATAAAAAGCAATTAGATGACTGTGAGAACTTTTGAGATCTGTTCTAACTGTACTCTCCGCTGATTCATAATAAGCGTTGTTTTAGAAAAATGCATACTTATTAAGAAAGTTAATGAAATTTCTGATATATCTTTATTAATTATATGTTAAAATGCCTTGAAAATATAATCTGTGTAATTAAGATTTTAGAAAAATTAAAGGTTAATTTTGAAAATAAAATTATAAACATGCATACAAAGTCAAGAATGACACTTATTTTGAATAATTAAAATATATCTAAAACAACACTTATTATGAATCGGAAGGAGTACACAACAAAGCTTTTAATTATTTGGATACGTTTATTGTATTTTTTCTTCTTCTTAATAAGGTTGGGGTCTAAGTCCAAAGGCAACTTTAGGATTGTACCTAACATTTCTTTTTAGCTTTAGTCATGGAGTATTAATTTGTAGGTTTTTTCTAAAAAATGATAAAGATGACGCATTAATTAAGTAAATGAACGAAGCGAGAAGAGAATCTGAATATTAATTTGTAGGTTTTTTCTAAAAAAGTGATAAAGGTGACGCATTAATTAAGTAAATGAACGAAGCGAGAAGAGAATCTGAATATTAATTTGTAGGTTATTTCTAAAAAAGTGATAAAGGTGAAGCATTAATTAAGTAAATGAACGAAGCGAGAAGAGAATCTTTCACGCGACTCCTACCAAAGTCGACTGCCACCATCTAAACAAACACGTTACCGTATCGACCAGCATTTATGCACAAAGATCTTGTCCTTTGACTCCCAGAGATTTTCTAATTTCATCAGTTTCCTGAATGAACAAGCCTAACCTAATACGATGTTAGTATGGTATTTTTTAATATTTTAAAAAATTAAAAAAACATTTTTAATCAAAAAAATTGAAATATAATTAAATTGTCCTATTAATTTAGCTTTTAAGAACAATAATTGTTAACATAAGTTGAAGCTTTAGTTATTTTAGTTCTTGAAATTAACGATTAAATTAATGCGTAAATTTGTATTTTTTTCATAATGCATATTTATCCAATTATCCTTAGATTATCTTCCAAATCTTTGGTAAAACTACACAATTTTTAAAACTAGTTTTGGAAAAAAACTTATCTTAATTATTTGAAGTACATACTAGGCAATAAAAAAGGCTTCGACTTCCTATAAAAATTTTAAATATAATAAATTAACATGAATAAAATTTTGTTTTATTATGATTTTACATTTTTGCACGAAATGTCTTTTTAAAGAGAAAAAACAGCAAACAATCTTCTTTTTAAAGTTATATATTTAATACGTCAGTGTTTGAAAATTTGTATTTTTTTTACTTATTAGTCGAATTCTGATAGGAGGAAATTGTATAATTTAATATGCAAGGGACTGAGAACCCAGGGGCCAGGATGTCGACTCTCCTGTAACAATCATTGGCGTAACCATCTCTATGCTTCCCCTACGACATTTTGCAACGCCAACCTATCACTTCGGCTCATCAATTCGAACAGATGAGTGCAAATGCATGCTCGTAACTCACAAGTAAAGAGAACCTTTACTAACCCTCTCACAAATTCAAATGTCAAATGTCAAATAAACAAGCAAACCATATCAATTAGATTCGAAAAGACCCGTATATATGAGAGAGAGAGGGAGAGATCAGTACAACCACAACTTCACCCTTCTCAGACAAGCTTCGCACTTATTGAGCTCCATTCCATTCATTTCTCATCTTCTTCCTTGTTACCTCGCCTCCTCAGTCACTAATTTAAATCTCTTTCGCCATCTGTCCTACACTTCTTGGAGAGCAGTACATGTCTCTGGCTGCACACTTTTGTTTATTAATTCAAGCTGACGGAGAAAGATTTCGGCTGCTTCGGTCGTCGGGGATTTTCATGGTGGTTACGTTTGTGCACATGTATGCGTGTTAGTTTAATGAATTCACTCCTCGTGATTCGATCTGATCAAGATTGTACCCCAACGGCTTGGTAGTAGGCTACAGTAGTTTGAGGATTCTTGTTATAGTTCGGAAGTGGCAGCCTAGGATTTGGTTACAAGTTTGTCGGCTTCTTTTTTCCTTTTTAAGCATAGTTATTCTTCAGTTAGTGAAGTCTGCTTCTCCATGGATTCGGAAAAATCTTAGTTTACTAATATTGTGATACGTGAAGTGAAGTTACATTAAAACTACGTAAAGAGGAGAAGTGTTTTTATTTCTTGATTGCACCGCATATGGCGGCAGCTTTGGCGGCAGATGATCTGGCGAGATCAATGAGCAACCGAAGCAGCTTTGCATCGGTGAGTCGCCGGAGCTGGACATCTAATAGCTTCCGGGATGTATGGATGGCGCAGACGGATGTCTTTAACCGGAGTGAGAGGCGGAGCGAGGACGAGGACGAGCTCCGGTGGGCGGCGATTGAGCGGTTGCCGACATACGACCGCATGAGGAAAGGGGTGTTAACGAAAGTGTTGGATAATGGAAAAGTTGTACAAAATGAGATTGATGTGAGAAAGCTTGGAACGCAAGACAGGAAGCTCTTGATTGAGAGGATATTGAAAATTGCTGAAGAGGATAATGAGAAGTTTCTTAGGAGAGTAAGAGACAGAACTGATAGGTCAGTTTCAGTAAATGCTTCTTCATTAGCTTTCTATCTTTCTTTCCTGACAAGTTTGCTTAATTTTCTTCGTGTTTGTTTCTTGTTAAGTTATTTGATTATGACCTACCAAAGGAAGTCTTCTATGTAGGGTTGGGATTGAGACTCCTAAGATCGAAGTGCGGTATGAGCATCTATCGGTGGAGGGAAAAGTGTACTTTGGGAGCAGAGCTCTTCCTACTCTTCTTAATGCTACTTTAAACACACTTGAGGTCTTTCAATCTTCTTCTTGGTTTTTCTGATGACAAACTTTTATTTTATATATATATATATATTGAGAACTTAAAGATTAGTTATTTAATGAATGAAGTTGAAGCTTGGATGTTATGGCAGAATGTTCTTGGACTGATTCGTCTTGTTCCATCCAAAAAGAGAAAAATCCAAATTCTTCAAGATGTCAGCGGAATTGTCAAACCATCGAGGTATCCATACAAAATCGTCACAACCACTTCATTCCAATGGTTATTATAGTTAGCTTCTTTTTTTTTAATCAAAGTGATTCTTGCAAGCATTCTTGTTTTATGTTCTTTTTTTTTTTGGGATCAATTTTATGCCTATTTCTTGTCTATTAAAATTATATTCATTTTATATTCATTTCTTGTCTTTTTTTTTTTCTTGTCTGTCAATATGTGATTATTTTTCAGGATGACTTTACTTCTTGGTCCTCCTGGAGCTGGGAAAACAACACTCCTGCAAGCTCTGGCAGGAAAACTCGATCTTAACTTGAAAGTATATTTTCTGCTTCTTGAAATATTGTATGCTGCTGGCCCATTTTGTATACCAGTTAAGCTGACTTAGTAGTTTCTGAATGACATTGTGAACAGGCTACTGGCAGAATCACGTATTGTGGTCGTGAATTTAATGAATTTGTTCCTCAGAGGACTTGTGCTTATATTAGCCAACATGACCTTCACTTCGGAGAAATGACAGTCAGAGAGACATTGGACTTCTCTGGACGCTGCTTAGGAGTGGGCTCACGATACGAATTGCTAGCAGAACTCTCGAGACGAGAGAAAGAAGCAGGAATTAAACCAGACCCTGAGATTGATGCATTCATGAAAGCAGCGGCAATGGCAGGCCAACAAACCAATTTGGTTACTGATTATGTTCTCAAGGTTTATTACATTCATTTCAAATAGTATGGTATATCTAGTTTATTTGTCTTAAATACTCTTTTCGCACATTAAAGAAGTAAACCTGTAGACTAACTGAAGAGTCTTCAACAGATTCTGGGGTTGGATATTTGTGCAGATATTACGGTTGGGAATGAGATGATAAGAGGTATATCTGGAGGACAAAAAAAACGTTTGACTACAGGTATTCTTCTTTGACTAAGGTCAAGCACTTGGCCAAAAGGCTGGTCCTAACCCGAAGTCAACGAGTAAAGTTCAGTATGACCGGAGTGGAAATCATAGATGATTCATTTGTCTGGTTTCCATATTCTTGATGCATGATTAAAATGCTGTCTGAAATGGATGCAGGGGAGATGCTGGTAGGACCAGCAAAGGTTCTTTTAATGGATGAAATATCAACAGGGTTGGACAGTTCAACTACATTTCAGATATGCAAGTTCACGAGGCAAATGGTTCATATTATGGATGTGACAATGATTATTTCTCTTCTACAGCCAGCACCGGAGACATTTGATCTTTTTGATGACATTATCCTACTATCAGAAGGTCAGATTGTTTATCAAGGTCCTCGTGATCATATCCTAGAATTCTTTGAACACATGGGTTTCAAATGCCCGGAAAGAAAAGGAGTAGCTGACTTCCTGCAAGAAGTAACTTCCAAGAAAGACCAAGAACAGTATTGGTACAAAAAGGACGAACCTTATAGATTTCTTTCAGTTCCCGAATTCGTGCAAGGCTTCAGCTCATTCCATATAGGCCAAGAGCTCGCATCGGATTTGAGCAATCCTTATGATGAATCAAGAAGTCATCCGGCTGCATTAGTGACAAGCAAGTATGGGATTTCAAATTGGGAACTTTTCAAGGCATGTTTCTCAAGGGAGTGGTTGCTGATGAAACGAAATTCTTTTGTTTATATATTCAAGACGTCCCAGATAACAATAATGTCAATATTTGCCTTCACTGTGTTTCTAAGGACAGAAATGAAAGCTGGGACAGTGCAAGATGGACAAAAGTTCTTTGGAGCATTATTTTTCAGTCTAATTAATGTGATGTTTAATGGGATGGCAGAACTTGCAATGACAGTCTTCAGTCTACCTGTGTTTTATAAGCAAAGGGACTTCTTGTTTTATCCTCCATGGGCTTATGGATTACCAATCTGGTTGCTTAGAATCCCATTATCATTTGTGGAATCACTGATATGGATTGTCTTAACCTATTACACTATCGGTTTTGCACCATCTTTTAGCAGGTGAATTGAGTTCAAAATTTTCATCTTACTGATGTTGTAGTAGTATCTTCACTCAAACACATCTTCCTTTGCTTCCTCAGGCTTGTCAGACAGTTTGTGGCGTTTTTTGGTATACACCAAATGGCTCTATCTCTTTTTCGTTTCATTGCAGCCGTTGGAAGAACACAAGTTGTCGCAAACACACTGGGAACTTTCACCTTGCTTATAGTTTTTACTCTTGGAGGATTTGTAATAGCCAAGAGTAAGCGGTTGATTCATTGCCTTACTTTTTTTTTTTTTTTTGGCTACATCAAAGAGCATTGATACATCTTCACATTTTTAGTTACAGAAGAGAATCAGCCTCCACCTTATTATGCTTTATACCTTTAATTCGAGTAACAAATATATAGTGATGAAATTATTGTCAATATCTGGTTATAAATTAAGCATCTTCTTGCTCTGCTTCAGATGACATTAAGTCTTGGATGCTATGGGGCTATTATATTTCTCCAATGATGTACGGACAAAATGCCATTGTCATGAATGAATTTCTGGACAAAAGATGGAGTGCAGTAAGTACCCTTTATAGATTGTCTTCAACTCATCTCAATTCTGCTTTGGTTTCTATGTCCTAACTGTTCTGTAATGCACAGCCTAATCCAGATCCTAGGATTGATGCACCTACTGTTGGAAAAGTCCTGTTGAAATCGAGAGGTTTCTTTACTGAAGATTATTGGTTTTGGATTTGTATTGGAGCACTTTTTGGTTTTTCTCTTCTGTTCAACATATTATTCATTGCAGCCTTAACTTACTTGAATCGTAAGTTATTTCACCTCCTGTCTCCTCGTCTTTGGAACAGACGATGAATGGGATAACTGACATCAAAATTTCCTGTGTTTATATTTTATTGGCAGCTTTTTCCGATTCAAAACTTGTCATTGCCGATGATGATGACAAGAAGAAGAAGCCGAAATCAACTTCTGCACTATATGGAACACAAGGTTTAAGCCAATGTCACCATTTCCTTGCATGCAAATTCTAACACCCTTTTCAGCCAACATTAGAACTCTTCATTCATGAATGAAATTGTATCCTCTTGTATATTACAAACAATTATAGAATCAAACCCATTGTTCATGTGCTTGAAAGTTGAAAGATGTCCGCTGAAATCATCGTCTGAATGTCTTAAAAATTTTGTGAACAATTACAGGGGTTGACATGGAAGTGAGGAATTCCTTGGAAAACGCTGGACCAAATAACGAACCAAAAAGAGGGATGGTTTTGCCCTTCCAACCACTTTCACTTGCTTTCAACCATGTCAACTATTATGTGGATATGCCAACCGTAAGTCATCAGGAACTTTGAACTTTACATTAATAAAAGGACCATATTGAAGAAGATGTGTTTCTTCTAGACATGCTATTGAAATCAGCATCTGGTTTTACGCAATAGGAAATGAAGAATCGCGGAGTTGAAGAAAATCGCCTTCAACTGCTACGGGACGTTAGTGGCGCTTTTAGACCTGGTATATTGACAGCTCTGGTGGGTGTAAGTGGTGCAGGGAAGACTACGTTAATGGATGTATTGGCTGGAAGGAAAACAGAAGGCTATATTGAAGGAACTATAAGTATATCTGGTTATCCAAAGAAGCAAGAAACATTTGCTCGTGTCAGTGGTTACTGTGAACAGAATGACATTCATTCACCACATGTTACTGTTTATGAATCCATTTTGTTCTCAGCCTGGCTCCGTCTTTTCAAAGATGTTGACACAAAAACTCGAAAGGTGTGTTAGCTTCGTCAGAATTATGAACATTAATAAGTTTGTGAAAGTTGCGATATTGTTTCACGTTTTATGCTTTCTACTTCACTTAGCTGCCGCTGCTCCTTGTGGTTTACTATGAGACTAAATTTTCTGTTTCCATGTGTTCTGCAGATGTTTGTTGAAGAAGTGATGGAGTTGGTTGAACTAAATCCCATTAGAGATGCATTGGTTGGACTTCTAGGATTGAATGGTCTATCAATAGAACAATGGAAGAGGCTAACGATAGCTGTAGAGCTGATTGCCTACCCTTCAATTATCTTCATGGATGAACCGACTTCGGGACTTGATGCCAGATCTGCTGCCATTGTTATGCGTACCGTAAGAAATACTGTAGATACAGGGAGGACAGTTGTGTGCACAATTCATCAGCCTAGCATAGACATCTTTGAAGCTTTTGATGAGGTCTGTGTTGGCATTTGTATATGTTTATATCTGTATTCTGTTTGAATCTGTTCAACTTTATATCTTGTGCTGTTTCAGCTATTGCTGATGAAAAGAGGTGGTCAAGTAATTTATGCTGGACCTCTTGGATGCCATTCGCACAAGCTTGTAGAATATTTTGAGGTAAACATATCTTTCTTTAATATTTTTGTCTCCAATTCACCAAATACTGATTAGCTATAATTCATCATTAATCTTGAGATCAAGCGACTTGATGTTACTACTACTGACGGAACAATTGTGGTATTTCAACACAGGCCATCCCAGGAGTTCCTAAGATCAAGGATGGAATCAACCCTGCAACATGGATGCTTGATGTCAGCTCTCCTGCAATGGAGTCCCAGCTAGATGTGGATTTTGCAGAAATTTATACCAACTCTTCCCTCTATATGTAAAAGTTCTTTACCTTAATTATACATTGAAGAGCTTAGTTTTCAGTTCTTCCACTCATTTTCCACATTATACAGGAGGAATCAGGAACTTATCAAAGAACTTAGCACCCCAACACGAGGGTCTAATGATCTATACTTCCCAACCAAGTATTCACAACCTTATATTACACAAATCAAAGCTTGTTTCTGGAAACAGCGTCAGTCCTATTGGAGAAATCCCGAGTATAATGCCATTCGTTTCTTCCTGACCACATTTATCGGGTTTCTTTTTGGTCTGATTTTCTGGAACAAAGGGCTGAAGCTGTAAGTCTTCTGATGTTCTTATATCAAAGTCTATCATCGTAGACAACTTCACTCTAATAAAAATCCCGCATGCAGATCAAAACAACAGGACGTGATGAATATTTTGGGAGCCATGTATTCTGTTATACTTTTCCTTGGTGCGACCAATGCGGCCTCAGTTCAGCCTGTGGTTGCTATTGAAAGAACAGTTTTCTATCGTGAAAAAGCAGCTGGAATGTATTCCTCACTGGTCTTTGCATTTGCTCAGGTAAATATGGTAGTCATCCCTTGAGAAGTTTCTCCTATCCCTTTTGGATAGGAAGTCATAAAGGGACCTGCTAAAGATTTTACATCTTCCCATCTAAAGGAAATTCCTGAAAGATCTGTCTCTGATTAATTCAAATTGATTTCAATAATATGAAGAAATTAATTGATACGACATTGGCATGCACAAGTTCATAGTTCTGAGGAACTGTTTTTATCTTTGAAGGTGGCGATAGAGGCAATTTATGTGGCAGTCCAAACTATCGTTTACGCCCTTCTGCTTTTCTCTATGATGCACTTTGAGTGGAAACTTGTAAAATTCGTCTGGTTTTACTACAGCATATATTCAAGCTTCGTTTACTTCACATTGTATGGGATGATGACCGTGGCCCTGACTCCAGGACATCAAATTGCTGCCATTGTTATGTCCTTTTTCTTTTCCTTATGGAACTTGTTCTCTGGCTTTCTCATTTCCAGGATGGTACGTAACCTTAAAATTCCTACACTGAATTATTTTTGTCTCTTATCTTGATAACATTTAGTTGTTGATTGCAGCAAATTCCTGTATGGTGGAGGTGGTACTACTGGGCCAACCCGGTGTCTTGGACAATATATGGTCTTGTGGCATCTCAAATAGGTGATAAAAGTAGTCCTGTGGTCATACCTGGAGCTGGTACAGTGCCAGTGAATGTGTTCATCAAGGAAACTTTGGGTTTCGATCATGACTTTCTGCCTGCGGTTGCCATTGCCTATATTGGATGGGTTCTGATCTTCTTCTTTGTGTTTGGTTACGGTATCAAGTACCTTAACTACCAAAAAAGATAAACACAAGTGGAACTAAATATCTGTCCTATACATAAAGAAAAGTTGGGAAAAGTCAAGTATACATATGACACTCGTGTTTCATCTTTTTTTAGGCTTTTGCATACCACAGCTAGGAATCTTTGATCGGCTGTCATAAAGGCAGCCATTAACAACACTGGAAAAAGCCACAGATTCATTTGTTTTGGTGCCGAAACAAGTTTCAGACTAAACTACAAATATTTATCGACTTGTAATTTCTTTACACTCTACGAATTATAAACGAGCATCAAGACACTGTTGTTCCATCTTCCATGCCAGTTCTATGATAATATTGTAGCTAAAGAGGCAGTCATTGTAACAGCACTTGTGATTTAAACTACAAGGACAGGACGCAATTAGGATTTAGGACCGTCTTGTCTCAAAAAGGTTCATTTCAGCATATGGTTTCAGATAATCAGTCGATAAAACAAGCTTAGATTTCAACTTTTACGCTCAAATTTAATTACAAAAAGTCGCTGTTTTATATTTTTAATTTTATAAGAATTATTTAAAAAATTTTGGCTTAAAAAAATTGGCCCTGTTCATTTCTTGACTTTTATTGTAAACCTGTTAAAAGTGTTTCTGCTCTTACGAGCTGTAGTATCATTGTTGCTTTGAGCTACTACCTTGGTTCTTAATTGGACTTTTTGAGTTATGTAGTATGCTTGTTTAGAGATTATTCTTGTATGATTGAGTTTGCTTCGGAGTAATCTTGGGTAATGAATAAAATCACAGAATGAATTCAGAATCAGAGGTTCCAATTAAAATAGGAAAATCACATCCATGCACGTTTAAAATAATAACACACTCATCTGGAAAAAATAAAAACAAACAAACTGAATGCTTCAAATACATGTACAACGCAAACTAAAATGTAAATTCAAATGCTGACAGCGCTAGTTTCGGAAGTGGAACGAGGCAACTGGTGTAGAACACTAGTTGGAGACGAGTTGGAAGCGGAAGATCTTAGTGCCTCCGCAAGAGGTCCTCCCATGGAAGCCACCTGGTGGTTACTCCAGGCAGCTCCCCAGTTCAGATGTGGCTGCTCCCTTTCACTGCCTCCGTTGGAACCTGCCTGCTCTCCGTTGCCAGTCGATAGTTTCAGCGACACATCCGACGAGTTTCCAGGCATTGAAATTGACAAGCAAGTGGCAGAGTTCATCGGACTAGCGTTACTTCCAGCATTTTCAGGTTCTTGAACAGATCGTGGCCAGTCGTCGAAAAAATGCCTCAAAATGTGGCCATCTTGTTTCTTACCGACCTCATTTTGGGGTCCAAAGAGACCCTTTGTTTCAGTTCTGGAATCTAAGGAACTGTACAAGCAACAGCATATGGTATTTCAGAAAAAGATTATTTAACCCAACAAGGAAACATACGACATTTTGTTGATGAAATTGCATAAACAAAAGAAAAGCATATCCAAAAGCTGTGGTTAGGGTTAGTTTTAGGAGCGCAGATCACCTGTCTTAGACAACCATGTCTTACTCTGTCTTAGACAGAAACGGCGTCGTCTTCAATCAAAAATTTACAACTGCTTTGTAAATTTTGAGCGGCGTTCGTGGGACCCAGGCGCCTTTTCTTGTGCGCCAAAAGTGGCTCAAGCTTCAGCCACTTTTGCAAAAAATTTATTATATTGATTTTGCAAAAAATTTATTATTATT
>JAOQMR010000005.1:32405995-32424544 GCA_027563865.1 Erythroxylum pelleterianum
GGTTAAACCAAAACCTAGGGTTTTGAAGGTTGAGCTGTCATGGAGACAGATTCGTGGCTCTCTTTGTCCATTTTTGTTGATCTGTTTAACGTGTGAATCTGGAGAAATGCAAAACATAGAAGTTGTAGATCTATATGTCTACTATATCCATGAACTGTTCCGCGATTTTAGGGTGAACCGAATAGGAGTAATAGGCCCTGAATTGGTACTTGTTCAGAATACCAGCGAGATTAAAACGAGAACTGAAAGTTAATTTTTTAAAGACCTTAGAGTTAGAATTGGATGATGATTTCTTCTTACGAAATGCTCCAAAATGTGTCCTCTAAGTTCTGTAGAAAGGGAGTTTTAATTGGATGTGTATTATGTTAGATATGGCCGAATAAGTGAAGGTTATTACTAACCCTAGTGCACTGAAGAGAACAGAATCAGGTCAAGCTTGTAAAAATCACAATAAATCCAATTTAAGTCATTTTTGAGTCGTCTTTGGATATGTGATAGCCACATGAGTCTATTGAAAATTAAGCTTATAATCACCTCAATGGGATGAGAAATGAATGAGTTATAAGGTTTTGAGTCGGTAAGGGTCCGACTCATGACTGCATGTTAAGGCTGATTGTAAATGGGAGATTTGGATCTCCTTAATGACCGAATTAGAACATAGTCATAAAAGACGAAATGTGAGTTTATGTGTTAACTAGGGGTCTGCAAAGTTTGAAAAACATTGGACCTTTGTGTTAAGAGATATGCCTTCATGAATGGGACCTATGCAGTTTTTATGATATTTGTTAAGAAATGAGGTTTTTGTAAGAATGACTAATGAGGGTATATGTATTTTCATGCATGTTATCCAATAGCTTGTGAAAGCGGACAAGGAATAGAACTAGACATTGTGCCTAGTACATCTCAAGTTCCAGAAAGGTAGAAAGAAATCAGAATTTCTGAGATAGTTGAGGTGAGTATAATCATACTACTATACTTGTGCAGTAAGCCTTTATGTTATCTTGCAGCTTGTTGAATTGTTCTTGAATCCTTATGACTTATTTGACATATGACTCCATGTATTTGAGTCTAACATGTTATATGCCTGATTGATCAAATGATTTTAGATTCTTTACACCTTTTGGTTCCCTTATTATGTTGAACCCTTTGATTGCGATTCTTTGATGAATCATGTTTTTCATGTTAACCAAGATTGATGAGTTCTCAGAATACCCAGCTGATAGGGTCTATTATCAGATTATGTTCACATAGATAACCCACCGATGATGGGTTAGATCCGGGTCCTACCTGGAGAGGGCAGGCCTCCAGGGGCAAGATTAGGTCAACCTTGTCTAGAATCAGAAAAGGGGAGTTAAGTCGTACTAGCATGCCTCTGTCTCACCCTAAGGATTTAAGAAAGAATCAGAAAAGGAGAGATATGTCGTACTAGCATGCCTCTGTCTCTTCCTAAGGAGTTCAGAAAGAATCAGAACTCATAAATGAGAAAGAACTCAGAATCAAGAAAGTAGAGATTTGAAAGAAACTAGAGTTTTGAAAGAAACTCAGAATTTTGAAAGAAGCTGGACTTTTGAAAGAAACTAGAATTTTGAAAGAAACTAGAGTTTTGAAAGAAACTCATAATTTTGAAAGAAGCTAGACTTTTGAAAGAAATGAGACTTTTGAAAGAAATGAGACTTTTGAAAGAAATTATATTTTAGAAAGAATCAAGAATTTAAGAACCAGATTTATGTTTTCTTTGAGCAATTTGTTTTGAGCTTATTATTGATATTCATGTTGTTGCTGCAGTTGAGATTTACTACCTATTTACTTTTAGAGGCGTTATACATAAGCAAGGTAGCATGCTTATAACTCACTGAGTCACATTGTAGACTCACACCTCACTATCACCATTTCAGGAGATTAGCAGACCGGTCCAGAGAGAAATCCAAAGGGGGCTGGACAATCAGAGATGTATGTTTTAGCATGATATTAGTGTAGATGCTTATAGCTGCTCCATGGTTTGTCATAATCATATGTACATATAACCTGTATGGATTTGTGATGTTATTGAGAATGATGTTGGGTGATGATAAGTAGATGTTGTATGTGAGAATTGTAGATTTAGATCCTTGCTTCTTACAACCTATTAAGCAGGTACAAGGATTAATAAGATAAACGAATAGTTCATGTCGGGTTTTAGTAGAATATAGAAAATTTGGGCTTACTACGGGTTTTGGTGGCATTAAGCCTACCCATTGCCTAGTGCCAACACGACCCAAAAGGTGGGTCGTGTCAAGGTAAGTGTAAGTCTTCTACCATATCTCCTTTCCTTATTTTTATTATTTTTACTATTCTTACAGGATTGACATATTGGGGACACTGTGCATCATAAGTATAAAGGAGGGATTATATACCATGCTCAAGATTATCAATTTTATCGTGAATTTCTCAATCAGAATTTATTCTTGGAAATTTATTGCATCTCTAAAAGTATACTAATACAGATAATTCATTATGAATTCTATTATTTTATTGAATTAAAATGTCTATATAACTAATTATTAGTGTTGGTAAATGATATTTGTAGGTTGCATGATGTTTTAGTAGACATTTTAGTATGTTTTTATTTGTTAATTAATTGATTCATACATATTTAGGTTTAGAATTGTGTTAGTTGGTTATATATTTGTGTTTTGATTGTTATGTGGGTTAGAGCATGTTGTTGAGCTTTAATTTTGTGTATTTGAGGTGCCTTGATGTATTTGTTAGTGTTTGAGAGCAGATATTGAAGAACAGAGGAGATTCAGAGAAAGCCTGGAAGAAGACCCAGGGCGACAATCGTGACATAACCATTTTGTGGGAGCCACAATTGTGTCCTGTGCTCCCACGATCGTGACTTTGACAGAAGACGCGGACCAACTTCTAAAACTCAACTTTGAGGGATTATTTCAGACTTTTGGGGCTCAGGTAAAATCTAAGCTTTACCCTAAATAGAAAATACTATAAAAGACAAAGAGAAAGAACCCTAGAGGAGTCTCCATTCTTGCCACTTTTGAAAGAAGCTAAGGCTATGTTTGGTTGGACATAAAGTTTTTAATGGAATGCAATGGAATAGAATGGTTTATAATGTAAATGGAGGTAATATTATAAAATTGTTGTTTGGGAGGGATGGAAGGGTTTATAATGTAATATGGTGAAATGTTATTTGGATGAAGGGTTTATAATGTAATATATTGTAAAGTTGTCTATCATTTTACATTCCATCCTAAACCCTCCAAATTGAAGGTTTTTCATTTTTACTGTTTAGTAAATCCTCTTCCCAAACGATGGAATAATATTACATTCCATTCTATTCCATTAATAAATCCTAACCAAATATACCCTAAGGCTCTGCTTGGTTGAAAGGTTAGGAATGGAAGGAGATAGAACGTAACAAACTTCCATCGTTTGTTTGAGGGTTTCATAATGGAATGGAATGAAATGGGATGGAAGCGGAGCGTTTCATGTTACGTTCTATTCCATCCTAAACAGTAAAAATAAGAAACCTCCGATTCAGAGGGTTTATGATGAAATGTAAACTAATAAATACATACTACCTAATATACCCTCAATAATTCTTCTTAATACCAACTCTGAACAAATCATAATATTAATTTATTAAATATAATATAATAATATTTAATATAATAATATTTATTAAATAATTAATAATAATATTTTATAATATTAATAATAAATTATATATATTTAATAATAAAATAAAATTTTTATATTTAAAAATATTCATTTATTTACTTAGTTATATATAAATATATAAAAAGAATTAAATAATATTTTTAATATATTTTTTATTTTTCATTAATAAAAATATATTTAAAATTATTCTTATTTGTATATTTTCTATATAAATAAAAATATAAATAAATTATTTTTAAATATGAATAAAAATTTAATATAATAAAATTTATTAAATAATTATTAATAATATTTTTATATATTTAATAATAAATTGTATATAATTGATAAAAATAAATAAAATTTTTATTGATGAAAAATAAAAAAATATTTAAAAATTATTCTTTAATTGTTTGTATGTATTTCTATATAAATAAAAATAAAAATAAATTACTTTTATATAAAAATCACATAGAATAAAATACAATAAAATATATTAAATAATTGATAATAATATTTTTATATAATTAATAATAAAATAAAACTTTAATAAAATTTTTATTAATAAAAATATAAAAATTATTCTTTAATTGTTTGTATATATTTTTATATAAATAAAAATATAAATAAATTATTTTTAAATATAAATCACATAAATTAAAGTAAAAATATATTAAATAATTAATAATAATATTTTTATATATTTAATAATAAAATAATAAACCTCCTGCAACTACCATTTTAATATAAGGGGTATCAAAGTCATTTATTATACATTACATTTCATTCCATCTATCTTCCAAACAACATTTCATTACATTACATTATGAACCCTTCCATCTTTCCCAAATAATTTTTCACTATATTACATTTCATTCTATTATAAACCGTTCTATACTGTTTTATTCCATTCCATTCCGTACTATTAATTAACATCCAACTAAATAGGGCTTAAGGCTCTGTTTGGTTTAGAGGTTAATAATGGGATGGGATGGAACGTAACACACTTCTATCGTTTGTTTGAGGGTTTCATAATGGAATGGAATGTAATGAAATGGGATGGAAGCGGAGGGTTTTATGTTATGTTCCATTTTATCCTAAATAGTAAAAATAAGAAACCTCCTATTCGGAGGGTTTATAATGGAACGTAAACTAATAAAAACATACTACCTAATATATCCTTAATAATTCTTCTTAATACCAATTCTGAACAAATCATAATATTAATATATTAAATAGAATATAATAATATTTAATATAATAATATTAATAAATAATTAATAATAATAATTTATATTAATAATAATAATAATTTATATATTTAATAATAAAATAAAAATTTTAAATTTAAAAATATTTATTTATTTACTTATTTATATATAAATATATACAAACAATTAAATAATATTTTTATATTTTTTCATTAAAAATATATTAAAAATTATTCTTATTTGTATATTTTTCTATATAAACAAAAATATAAATAAATTATTTTTAAATATAAATCAAAATTTAATATAATATAATATATTAAATAATTTATAATATTTTTATATAATTTATAATAAATTGTATATAATTGATAAAAATAAATACAATTTTTATTAATGAAAAATAAAAAAATATTTAAAAATTATTCTTTAATTGTTTGTTTATATTTCTATATGCATAAAAATATAAATAAATTACTTTTATATATAAATCACATAGAATAAAATAAAATAAAATATATTAAATAATTAATAATAATATTTTTATAATTAATAATAAATTGTATATAATTAATAATAAAATAAAAATTTAATAAAATATTTATTAATGAAAATAGAAAAATATAAAAATTATTCTTTAATTGTTTGTATACATTTCTATATAAATAACAATATAAATAAATTATTTTTAAATATAAATCACATAAAATAAAGTAAAATATATTAAATAATTAATCCTAATATTTTTATATAATTAATAATAAAATAATAAACCTCCTGTAACTACCATTTTAATATAAGGGGTATAAAAGTCATTTATTATACATTACATTCCATTACATCTATCTTCCAAACAACATTTCATTACATTACATTATGAACCCTTCCATCTCTCCCAAACAACTTTTCACTATATTGCAGTCCATTCTATTATAAACCATTCTGTTCTGTTTTATTCCATTTCATTCCGTTCTATTAATTAACATCCAACCAAACAGGACCTAAGGAAGAAGAAGCTCGTAGAGAGAGAAGAAGGGCATCCACCTTGGGTGCTTCCACTTCCAATCCTTTCAAATTGTACTCTTTTCTTTCCATCTCTTATTTCTTCATATGATGTATGAGATAGGATTGATAATGATGAATCTTGAATTAAGGATCTTCTAAGTTTCTTTAGGGATTTGTTCTTGATTTAATGTTAATATAATTGTTTTTGTGTTAATTCATCTGAGTGTTGTGATTATTTGTTGTAATTGCATGCTTCGGTAATAAATCGAGAGAGTGAATCGAATGCAAAATGATTGGGTTGGTTAATGAGAGTTAAACGACCTAATAAATCATGCAAATAATCAAATCGATAATTATACGGAGAGAGATCTTATGTGAGGACCTAGTTGTTTAATAGAATGCTTAAGATCTGATTAGGTTGTCAGTTGATTGTTAATCGAGAGATTACATGTTTGGTAATGCAACTTAATTAGGGTTTATTAGTTAAGGCTTAGTGATTATAATTTGAGAGAGAGTAATCCACTCTTCGATAGTCTAGAACCGACACCATATTAACACAAAAGCGACTAAGTTAGCATTAATGATAGGATAAATCCCCTCTCCCATAATTTGTTAATCTTCCTTGGTTGAATTTCAATTGTCAATTAGTAGTGGGCAATTTTGATTTCTTATGTGTTAACTTTACAATTTAATTTTCAATCAATCCATATTCAAGAATTCACTTTTCTGTTTGGTTTTTATTTTCATTTTAATAATCCTTTTAGGCCTTAGATAACTTAGAACTAGATTAGTTCACCAACTCCTCGAGGGATCGACACCGCATATACTACATTCACTACCCTGGCACTTGTGGTATATTGAGGGTTAAAAATTTGTAAAACTTTCCGCTCAATTTGATCAATAAGTTTTTAGTGTCATTGTCGGGGAGTTAGTAAGATTAGTTTAATTCTTTTGGTATAAGGAGTTTTCTCCACTCTTGTGTCTGTGCATCTGCATGAACAAAAGAGTTACTAAGAGTTCGAGTCGAATAGCTGAAATTTTAGAACTTGGCATCGCCTAGTTAGAGCGAGCAATTCGAAAAGCTAGACGTGAAGAAGAAGATAATACTAAAGTAACCATGGCCAAGGAATTTCATTAAGAGTTTCAACAAGGAGGAAACCAAGGGAACCAACCACAAACCCTCATGGATTTCATAAGATCGGGGTTCAATGCGACCAATCAAGGTGTCGCTAGACCACCTGTTCGAGCACCTTTGTTTGAAATAAAACCAGCTTTATTAAACATGCTACAAACTAATGTTCAATTTTACAGGCTGACTAATGAGGATCCAAACGCTTATATAGTCAATTTCTTAAAAATATGTGATACTTTATGGTATTATGGGATGTCAAAAGATGTCGTTAAAATGAGGCTCTTGACTTTGATACTGTATGAGGAGTTAGATGATAGAAGGAGTCGTCACTTTTGTATTATGATGAGTAAGGCTTACAAATTGTTGAATGCCAGAATTGGAGATGTTATTGACAGGAGAAATTGATCAATGTTAGAATTTAAGAGATTCAAGAAAGTTGAATGAATTGGAAGGATCAACTTCAAAGGCATGAAATTCAGTAAGAATAGGCATAAGAGTTAAGTGTACTAACACTACACTAATATGAATCATCAGGCAAAAGATAAGTTACCTCTGTAATACTCTCAGAGCTACATGTTTATACTCACATGGGTACAAGTTTATGAGTATCACCATGCCAAGGTGTGCTCAAGCTTGAATGAAGGGTTAGTTAAGCCCGACACGAATAGGTCTATTTAAAATAGTTATGAGAGGTAACACCGATGAAAGACGTCTTAAATTCGCAATGTGATATATGTAAGTATGTTAAGAATATTGATATGATATAATATGGGTGTTAAGGATACAGGAAGTGGAAAATTTGTGAGTAATCTGAAGTATATTGAGGAAACAAATAGGATGGTGTGATATCCGAACAAGTTATGGAGTGATTGATTGAATCCGTTAATACAAGAGGAAGCAAACCCCTGCCTTAGATCAGTCAGGTATGAATTTCGATGACGAAATTATTTTAAGTGGGGGTGGGAGAAATGTTGGCCCCAATTTTTTTTTCTCTGAAGAATAAGAATGATTTTTGTCAAATGAGAGGTCTTTATAAAAGTTTGTGGAGTTCATTATTATGATGATGTAAGAAAGATTATATCATATAGGTTGATTGAATGGAAGTATAAAGGTTATAAGTATGATCAAGGGAAATTTTAGCAAGGCACTTAAGGATGAGGAACATAAGGCATAAAAAGGAAAGATTTAAATTGAGTTAGAGTTAACATGGTGCTTAAGAAGATTAAAGGAGTTATGAGGTAAATGAAAGAAGGGATAAAATGAGAAAACCAAAAGAAGAGGAGGAGGGATATTTTTGGAAGGACAAGACCAAAATGTGGTCTTACATTAAAGAGAAGGAGAAAATGTGAATTGGGGGATTCGAGAAGAAGCTAGATGCGTGGATGAAAAAAGAGAGAAGAGAGAGAAGCATGAAAAAGAATGAAAGAGAAAAAGAAGAGAGTTGAGCTAGGGTTTCTTTTTCTTAGCTTTCAAGAGAGATTTTGAGGTAGTTTAAGAAGAGAAAAAAGTAGAGGAAGAGAAGAGCTTCCATTTGAGCCAAAAATTTCTTCATTTGGTGAAGACCTAAGGGGGTTATAGAGGCCTATTTCAGTTAGATCATCTCACGAAGTACACATTAAAGATACAGTAGGAAACAACCTTTGATCAAGGTGGGTACATGTTTATAATAGAGTAAATAAGCCACTACTGTTTTTCTTTAAATCAAAGACGGTTATTGATTTTAATTTCATCATAAGTGTTGCATTCATTGTTCTTGAATGATTTGTGAAATCTGCTATATGTTTGCTACATGAATTGTGTTGATGTTTGATAAAAAGACTTCGCAAATGATTTCTGAAAAGATACATGTTTATGGAATCATGTTTTCAAGTATATGAAAAGCAAGCTTTCGAAAAATGTCATTTTGGGCAACAAGTTTACAAGTCATGAATAATGTGTTATGTGGGTTTGTGGTGGTCCCTCAAAAATCATCGTACACGTTGACCAAATTAAAGGCTTCTCCCGCCTGCCCACTAATAACATGGAGCTCATTAATGGACTCCCATAAGTTCACGGCTACGCAAAATCATTATGAGGGGTTGTGTTAGTACGCTCTGTTCACAGCTACACAAGACCATTATGTGGAAATGTGTAGTACGTTTTGTTTTTGGATCCACCTGAACCATTCTAATGTGCTTATGTGCTCAGGTTATGTTAGCAAGTTTGATGCATTCATATTTGTTTCTTGTGGATTTTAGTTGAAAGCCTAAGAAACATGTGTTGTATAAACTCAATGACAATTTTCTATGACAAGAAAAATGGTTTCAAAAGTTTAGCTTATCTTTTTTATTATAAACTGTAACCCACGAGCCTTCAAGCTCACTCCCTCTTTACCCCATCTTCAGGTTATAGCTAAGAGATCAAGTGATCAAGAGCCTAAGGGCAACTCTCCAAATTTGCTTAATTTGCAGTTTGAGTTGGTTTTGGGAATGCACAATGTTATAGTTGCATACCCAGTTCATTCGTTTAAGAGTTTTTGTAATTTGAGACTTTGAGATAAGGTTGTAATATGGCTTAGAATGCCATTAGAGATTTGTAAAGCCTTATTCTTTTGTTGTTAAGGAAATATGAATTGTGTATGGATGATATCGAGATGATTATCAGCTTGAATATATACACGCACGAGCGCGCGCGTACACCTAAGTGAGATTCATGGGAAGACAAAACAGAAATTATGAAGGATCAAATATAGTTGGATGTGATGAGATAAAGAAGTCAAAATTTGAGAGTTTAATGAAGTAAATTTTTAGAACTGAACAATTAAGCTCGGGACGTTCCAAGTTTGCGAAATGCAAATTTGCAAACCTTCCCTAAAAAGAAAAGAAAAAAAAGAAAAAAGAAATTGGTGTTATGATTTTAGGGAGAAATCCGGATTGATCTAGGCTAAGTTAGACCAAGTGGTCTTCTAGAGGTCAGTAGGTCTTTCATTTAGCTTTTCAACGGTTTACGGTAGGAAATTGTTGGACATCGGAGTGGAAAGTTATGGTCCTTAGAAGGACAAATGTTTAGGAGTATAAGTGACATCGTCTGTAATGACGTCATTTCGTCTTAAGAATGCATCGTCTGTAAGGATGCATTCATCTATCAAGTTGTTTCGTCTGGGATAACGTCATATCGTCTGTGATGACGTCATTCAACTTAAGCCTTTTGCTTCATCTGTATTTCGCTTCGTCTGTGATGACGCCATTCGTCTTAAGACTTTTGCTTCGTCTGTCTTTCATTTTGTCTTAAGACTTTTGTTTCGTCTATGATGACGTCATTCGTCTTAATACTTTTGCTTTGTCTGTTATGACATCATATTGTCTGTGATGACATCACTCGTCTTAAAAATTTTGCTTCGTCTGTCTTTTGATTCGTCTTAAGTTGACTTTGCTTCATCTTAAGTTGACCCTGCATTCGTCTGCTTCATGCTATCGTCTATTCTTTGATTCGTCTGCTTTGCCAATCGTCTGCCTCTCGTCTGCTTCTTGCATTCGTCTGCCTCATGCTTTCGTCTATTCTGCTTTCGTCTGTTTCACATTCGTCTGCCTCATGCTATCGTCTACTTTGTTTCGTCTGCCTTTTTGCTTCAACTGTTTTCTGTTTCATCTGCTTTTGCTTCATCGGCTTCTGCTTCGTTTTCTTTTTGCTTATGTAACTGAAACTTCTTCTTCTGTACACTATTCGTCTAATGCTAGCGTCTGGTCCATGTTTGACCCTTCAGACAATAGAATTTGTTTTCAAGGTCTACATGGAAGTTGTAGACAATGAAGTCCTCTTTCGAACTCTCTAAGAATAACCTTGATCTGAAAAACCTAGACCAAGTTATGACTTTTGTCCCATATGGCTTTTGTCCCATGATAGGTGCAATCTGATTAAGGTTAAAACCCTGTTTGATTCTTTCAGCCATAACTTCGTTATTTGACCTCCAAATGAGGTAAATCCTGTGTCTAGGTAAACTAAAGACATAGAGCTATCGAATGATCTGAAGGGATAGAATTTGAACCCAGCCTCTGAGACGCTCAATATCTGGATGGAGGTTGAGCTTGGAATGTTTGCTTCATTATAAGAAAGATTTGAAAGATAGGGCCTAACATTAAGGCATTAGAAGATGATGATGAATCAGAGATGACTAATGAGGGTCAAATGGGAATATTCCTACGTGGGAACAAGTACAAGTATACGTCTTATGATAAGGAATGTCGGGTGCAGGAATCAGTGCCCAACATTTATGGTATCAAAGCAAGAAGAGAAATGGATGATGATTAAGGAAACTTCATTGGAACAAATTCAGTGTTTATGATCTGAGCAAGAGTTAGGTTCCGAAAACAGGATCCAACAGAATTGGTATAAGTTATTAATTGTTTAACATTTCAATGACTGTTATGATTAAATGTGTAATGGTGAATCTTAATTGGTATGTTTAATTTGTTTGACTTCTTTTAAAAATATTTTCTATTTAAGATAGAATGATGAAATTGGTTTGCTTGAGGACAAGCAAATGGAGTTTGATTTATAGTAAATATACATCTCTTTTAGCCTAATTTTTATAGCATTATACTTATGTTTTAAAGACTTTTAAAGGATCTGATATTCAAAACTGAGGTATATTTTATTCTAGGTTTTGTTTTTACCTCTTCAAGAAAAAGGAACAAATATGTAGAAGAATTGGACCAATTTGGAGTAATTTTATAAGAACTGAAGAAGAACCCTAGAACATAACACCTACATGCCACTATGTTAAGGTCATGTTCGAAGGTGGACTCCTTTGTCACCCTACATACCTTTGTGTTCCACCCTTGATAAGTAACACTACCCAAAAAAGTTAAAAAATATGGAAAAGACAACATGATTGGAACTCGGTCTTGTATTGGGGTCTTGTTACTTAATAAAAATTAGGATTTTGAATTATTAAAAGGAGGCAAGTGGGAGAATAAAGAACATTTTTGGCCATAAAAGAATTCAAGAGTAACGAAAAGTCACTTGAATCTACTCTATAGTAGTTATCGGTCAAGAAAAAAGTCGATATTGGAAGAAGAGTAAGAACTCAACAAGATTCACAAAACATTAAAGGTTAAATATTCATGATAATAATTTATTAAGTGGGAGAATAAAGAGCATTTTTGTCCATAAAAGAATTCAAGAGTAATGAAAGTCACTTGAATATACTCTATAGTAGTTATTGATTAAGAAAAAAGTCGATCTTGGAAGAAGAGTAAGAACTCAACATGATTCACCAAACATTAAAGGTTAAATATTCATGACAATAATTTATTATTCTTACTTTCTTTCTTGTTTGATGTCACTATTTCTTATGAACTAATTGGGATATAGATTTAGGTAGATGGACTCTAAAATGTGATATGTTGAATTGATGGATCTTTTGATTTGATGAATATATAGTTTTCTTGATATTTTCCATGCTCTTATATTTGATTGAATTGAATGAATGAAAGTTGAAGATTCACTTATTTGATTAATGCATTCAGATTTGAGAGATGAAAGGTATAGTTAGGTTATAACTTATATAAAGGTGGTTGAGTATGAATTACTCGAGAGATAATTGCCAGATCTTCTTAGGTTAGGGTAAAACCTATCATAAGAATTCACAAAACAAATTAATGCATTCTTAGGTTGTCTTGGTTAGAAAGAGATTTCAATTGATTCGATTTAAGAATAGGTTGTCTACTCAAGAGAAAGCATAATCTAAATTAGAAAATTCTTACTGGTCCAAAAATTAAAAGAGTTTACTAAATCAAGGTGAAGTTGAACATAGTAAGGTCCTAAGAGATATCTTACTTAATCTAGTTTATTCACCTATTGTTTTATTCTTAACTATAACTTTGCTTTGGTATTCCGAGTGTTTATTTTATTTTCGTTTCATCCAATCATAATTGAAAGCTTGTATAATTAAGTTTGTGAATAGTCAATAGTTAACCCCTATTCTTTATAAAATCAACTCGTACTTGTTAGTGTTAACTACAATTGTACTGTGTGTAATGACCGTGGATCCTTCTGTATATCCAAAGAGTTAGGCATGGCGCCTAAAACATGCTCGTATGTGTAAATTGTAGATTTTTTTATAACTTTGTGAATTAATACATAGTTTGAGGCATGTCTACATATATAAATTATGGATATGTCTTAATTTTTAAAGATAAAAATGGTTTGGACCACACCCGTCTTGGAGACCTTGTCTACTAAAGATAAATGTTTTGCTTTCAAAATATTTTAAGTAACTCCAATTCTTGTGATTGTCCCAAGCGTATATACAACATATCCTTTATTTCATACTAATTGTGCATGCATCACCTTGTTAACACTTGTTTATGATATAAACTGTATTTTCAACAAATGAAGCTTCATTCCATCTACCAAAAATGATATTTCAACAATTTCTCTCCTTAACTTTAGCAAAGACTTCACTAATAATTTCTTCTCTTTTAACTTTAGCAAAGACTTTATTAATAAGAGGAAGTGGTTAAAAGCCTTTTATCCTCCCTCTTCACAAATTTAATATGAAAACTAGTCAAAAATCTGCAGATTCGATGATCCTCCATCATCTTTTAATAGTGATTACAATTCTTAACTAATTTCCACTAACTAAATATAGTTCTTATCATAACTTTTTCAATGAATTGAAGTATTTGGTGGCATTGTCTTATTGATAAATTTTACCTCGTTTAACTGTCAATTCATATATTTGAGATTAACTTTTAAATTTTGAATATATTTAAGTGACATTATCCTAATATGCTTTGGATGTTGAATTACACATATAGTTGGAACTTATATCCTTCTCTATGAAATTTAATCGACACATTGGAGATTTCAACATCCTTAGTATAAGTGAGGTCTTCTTTTGTGGACCCTTTTCTTCTTTTGGTAAGTTTTACAATTTGTTTTCCACTAAAATCTGAAGCAAGGGAAGAAAATAAGTTTTTTATAAAAATTAAAATTAGAATTTCTTTATTGCAAGAAATATAATCACAATAAAAATATACTTAAATAAAATGCTTCAAGAAAAAATGAAAATAGATTTGTGAAAAAAACTAACTGAAATTATTAAAAATACCATAATCATAGTCTTTTATAACTCATTTTATCTTTTCCGGTACCAATTTTACAACAAAGTTTTTATATATGACATGTTATCTCTTGTTTTAATTTATGCACAATGTAAACAAAGAAAAAATCAAATAAAAAAGGTTCTTCATAATTTTGTTACAATATTCATCCTTCGTTATTCCTTTAAGACATGGCAAACCGGCCTGGGTCGGACTGACTTAACTTGACCCAAAGTTAATGGGTTAGATGCTGGTTGACCAGGCCATGAGGTGGGCCATGGGTCGGGATTCTTGGACGGACCGAGAGTGCAAAACGCATCGTTTTGTCAAAAAGCAATGCCATTTTTTGAATTTTATAAAAAAATAAGAAATCAACACGGGCTGGCCAGCCCCCAAATGGGCCTGGCGACAATCCCAACCTGGTCGAGCCATGGCCTAACCTACTGCCATCCCTAATTCCCTTTTATATTATACTTCTAAAAAAATTATTAAAGAGAAAATTTTAATAATAATAATATTATCAGATCATGCATATATTAGGGAGTAATTTAAAAAATTAGGATTATGGGTGTAATATTTTTATATCTTAATAATTATATGATCCTATCTTAAAACTAACAATATGTATTTATTTAATTTGCTTGATAGATATATTATTATAAAAACTAAATCTAAATGAAACTTAAAATCAAATATCTATTTAATAGTTCTCGAATCAAATTTATGAATATTATATCGATACTAGTACTAGATTTGGTTTTGATATAGTATTGTATCAATATTGGTTAATATCAGGTACTGTTTCGAGTAATTTTTAAAATTTGTAAGTAGTTCTTGAATTTTTTTTGAAATTGTAAAATAGTGTCTTAATATATTAAACTATATAATTTATAATTTTACATATATAATTTATAATTTTTCATCAACTCTATCTCCAAAAGTTATAATAATAGAAATTTGAAATAGCAACAATCTACTTATTTTATTAATATTACTTTTCACATATTTCACATATAAATAACAACCACAATTAAAATAAAAAATCATTTAATCATCATACAAATAAAAAAGTAAGGATAATACAAAATATTTAAAATGTTACAGTTGCATCATATAATAAATAATAATTATATTAAAACATCAAATAAAAAGAATAAAAAATATATGTGCCTCTCTAACTATTATAATTTACAACAAGAGTTCATGTCGAGGAAACAACCAACTTGAAGTGAAACCTAAAACGAAATATTGACAATTATATTTATATTGCATGTATAAAATTCAACATATGTATCAAATATAAGTGAAATTTAAAGAAGAGAAGAAATAAAAGTATGGAACTTCATTCAATCGAACACTTGCACAAATTGGATTAACCTCAATTCTCATTTGGTATAAAATCCTCGTCATCAACATCATTCGAATTCATTGTACTAAACGACATGTCATACTTTTCAATTTAAGATTATATTCCAAGTCATTATTATCTATCAAACCCGATTTCTCAGAAGCTCAATCTGCCAAAAAGATCGATATGGTTAAGACAAATTAGATCTATAGAACTACTTGTTCTATTAAGAGTCTTAGTAAGCAAATAACATTAAATTATTAAGAAATTACAAGAAATTATATCCAACTTAATAATGATAATAATATAAATTTCTCAAAGATTTAAATTTTATCGAATAAAGACTAAGTCGTTCAATCTTTTATACTTCAATCTATTTCTTTTCTTTAAATAGATGAATTCAAAAGTGCTTCGATTTCTTTCACACCCTGTTGCACTCATACATTGACTCAAAATTCAAATTACAAACCTTTGAAATTCTAGAACACCACTTCGGGATTAGTCCCACCAAATATTTATAAAACAACAAAAGTAACCTTATAAACAAAATAAAATGATGATTAATTTTCAACAAGTAACAAAAGTGAAAATATACATGAATTAAGTTTGTCTCTTTGACGAATAGCAATTGAAATCCCAAAATCATCAGAAGTATCCATATAAATCTCCAGTTGTGAGCTTAGGACATCTTGCATCATCTCATGGGCAACAATTGTTGTAATAGTTAATAACATTCCTCTATTAACTTAAGCTTCTTTGTAAAACTTGGTATGAAATAGACATTAGGATTTAAAAATACCTCATCTGCAAACGATGGAGAGTAAAGTTATCTTTCTCATCTCTTATTAATGACTGCAATTCTCATCTCTTATTAATGACTGCAAGATAAGGTATGTACAAAGAAGACTTATTTTTCAAATTGGTCTTGATTGCTTCCTTCGCCCTCTCCATGTTATCATAAAAATAACCTATTGCTACCTTCTCATCACTATTAGTCAAATGAAATACCCTCACAAAAGCTCATAACCTCGGATGATAAATTGATATTAGGACCAAAATTTATTATTTTCTAGTATAATTCTAGAAACCTCTAATCCAACATTTAGCCTAACATGTTGAGATGTAACTCATTTATCATTTGTGAACATTTGCCTCAACTTCTTCTTCATCAGAATAAAACATTAAAATGATAAAAAATTACTTGCAAATCTTGTAATAGTAGGACGACACAAATTTCTACTATTGGCTAAATCCTTTCTCACTAAATTCAGAACTCATGCATGATTATACATGAACTTGGACACTTTTTTGCTTTTAGCATAGTCTCATCAATAATAAGAAAATACCTAGCATCTCCTATATTTTTCAATAAGAAAATAAGGAGTCTAATACAAAGAATTATACTTGCTTTGTAATCTTCTTCCAGCTACTTTATAAGCAGAATCAGTGTCAGTAATGAATTGAATAATATTTTCTGACCTAACTTTATTCACAGCTTCATCAAATATTTAAAATAGAGTATTAGCATTCCTGACAAGGCTAAATTCATTAATAAACTTTAAAAACATTGTTCCTTTTGTAGAATAAACAAAAAAGGCTCATGTATTTTATTTGTTCAAGCATTACACATGATTGAATACTCATGAATAGCCCAAGTCATTCTTCTTTGATCCAAATAACTTTTTGTTTTATAAACAAACTTATTAAGTTTATCTCTATAGTCGTCAATTAAAGGAGCTTTGTATCTTGGACCGTAAGAGGTAATAGCATTCACTATATGCTGACAATAATAAGATTGGGTAGTATTGAATGCTATACCAAAATTATAGCACCATCTAGCCATTAGCATGTCCACATATAAGCTGCTTCTCTAGATTGTAAGGCATTACAGATTAAAGGCTGAGCTTTAGGAGTTATTCGTAGTGCAAAAAAATTAGACACTTGTCTTCTTCTTTTCCTAACATTAGGTACAACATTTCCTTCTTGTTGAGTATAAATATTACCACCTTCAACATCATCACTATCATCATGAATACCAACAAAAGAACTTCCACTGCCAATTTTGTATATCAATATTTACCTTTTATCTTTCTCATGCAGATACTCTTAAAACAAAGTCCTCATTTATCATTTCACATCACAACTCACTTTCTTATAAGGCTACACATCACCTTTGATCTCAACTAAATGCTTCTTTAGTCTAGTGATCTCCTCACCTTTCAAATGCTTGTTACAATATAAAGAAATAGTATAGTTCTTCATTTTAGGAATTAATCTAGTATGAGCCTAGGCTGGATCATCAAATCTCCTTATACCTGAAGCGATTGAATTATCAAATACATTTAAACTTCTATCTATTTATCTGTAAAAATAAATGAAAACATATATTAAACTTAACCACTTTGTATCAAAATCAAGTTGTGTATAATAACATGAAGAAATAGAGCATCAATAGTTTCTCAACAATCATATACTACATACATGCAAGTGACCTTCATAAACTTACATAAATGATTCCTTAAGAAATTTTGATAATTAAGCACATTCTATCTAAGAAATTATCATGTTTCTTAACCCAAACTTCAAATATATACATTGATTGCTATACTTTCACAACTATAACCATTTTGTGTAATTACATAATTTAAACATAAAGTCACAACTCACAACTATAACACATTTTTATGTAATTACATAATTCTATCATAAAGTAGCAATTATAACCATTTCGCATGATTAAATAATTCAACTATAACTCACAAATATAACTTATTTTGTGTGATTAAACTCATAAGTCATATCTATAACTCAATTTGTATAATTATATAATTCAACCATAAAGTCATAAATATAACTCATTTTGTGTGATTATATGCTTCAAACATAAACTCACATCTATAATGCAACATCCCACTACCATAGGTTACATACCCAAACATTTAGAAACATTCAAGTACATATCCTATGATAATGGCATGTTAGAGAAAAAACTAATCCAACTTACACATGGCATCAACTAATATCATTTGAAAGTTGGCAAAATTTTAAATCATTCATTGCATTTATCCACAAAATTTACACCGTTTCCTTAAGACAAATATTTATAGCCTCGTA
>JAOQMR010000005.1:32424644-32448636 GCA_027563865.1 Erythroxylum pelleterianum
AAATTTGTTTCCGTTGGTAATTTTCTGACAGAAAAATTTACCGACCGAACAGAATAACCGTCGGTAAATTTACCAACAGAAACAAATTTCCGTCGGTAAATTTACCGACAGCCGTTTCTCCGACGACGTTTTTCGTCGGTAAATTACGTCGCTAATTACACTTACCGACGGAATATGTACAAATTCCGTCGGTAATTTCCGTCGCTAAACTCTATTTTTCTTGTAGTGACATGTATCAAAAAGTTGTGATTAGTAAAACTAGGCATAAGTGGAATGTGGTAGTTTTTGGCTAAACAAGTGTTAGCTCTAGATGAACATCTGATGAACTCTTAGCTTCTGCAGGAAGAATACTTTTCAGAGTAGAGGAGACAAAATTGTTGAACTTTGAGACAAGTTATCGTTAACAACGGGAAACAAAGGTTGTGACGTAGGAACAAGTGGTGTGACAGTGGAAAGTCTAGGTGGAGTTATTTGTAAAGTTTGAAATGCAAGGGATGGAGTTGGAGGCAAAGGTGGCCTAGCATTTTAAACAGGAAATAGCGGCTGCTGCGCATATCCCGTTGGAGCAGCAGAGTAATTGAAACTGCAGGTTCCTGAGGAAACCATAGCTGAGGACGAGGAGGAGCTGGCCAACCAGTAGGAGGAACTGGAACACTACAACTGTAACTGTAGGAGCAAAACATACATTATACCTAGAGTTTGTGGGGGATATACATTGCCTAAAGATCCCGACATCACACCACTAACAACTCGGGTTGTTGGTCCATTTGATTTGGTGGCTTTTGATGGAGTCTCATCTTCTAAAACATCCTTACAACAAGATTATTTAAGTTCCCACGATACACAAACCAACGTTATGAATCTTGTAACGGTAGCAATATCAGATTTAATTTTAGTACAGTAATGTAGTAGCATCATCAATACTAAATACTATTTTAGGTAATTTTTTAAATTTATAAAATAGTCTCTAATTTTTTTAAAATTAAAAAATAGTCCCTTAATATATTGTAATGTATAATTTATAATTTAACATCAACCATGTCTCTAAAAATTATAACAATAAAATTTTTAAAAATAAAAATCTATTTATGATTATTAATATTACTTTTCACATATTTTATATATAAATAGTTATCACAATTAATATGAAAAATCATTTAATTATCATAAAAATATAAAATTAAGGACAATACAAAGTATTTAAAATATTACAACTTTATCATATAATAAATATCAAAATTCAATTCATCAAATAAAAGAATAATAAATATGTGTGAGACTCTAACTATTACAATTTACAAAAAGAGATTTCATGCCGAGAAAATAATCAATTAGAAATAAAACTTGAAACAATAACATTTACCATTATATTTATATTGCATGTATAAAATTTAATATATACATGAATTATAAATAAGGTTAAAAGAAGGGGAAAAATAAAAACCTGAAACTTCATTCAATTGAATACTCGCTCAAATCACATTGACTCAAATTCTTATTTGGTATAAATTCTCATCATTAAAATAAGCCTCATTATCATCACCATTCAAATTCATTGCATCAAATGAAATGTCAATATTTTCTCATCTAAGATTATCTTCCAAGTCATTCTCATCTATTAAACTCGATTCCTTATAAACTCAATCTACCAAAGATTGATACAATCAAAATAAATTAGATATATAGAACTACTTGTTCTATTAAGAGTCATAGTAAATAAATAAAATTAAATTATTAAGAAATTACAAATAACAAACATTTCCTGAAGCTTTAAATTGGATTAAACAAAGATTAAGTCATTCAATCTTTTGTGCTCCAATCTATTCATTTTCTTGGAATAGATGAATTCAAATGTGCTTTAATTTCATTTACATCATGTTGTACTTACACATTAACTTAGAATTTGAATTACAAACATTAGCAATTATAGAACACCACTTAAAAATTGGTCTCACTATGCAACTGTAAGACAGTAAAAGTAGCATTATAAAAAATAAAGTGATGATTAATTTTCAACAAGTAGCAAAAGTAATATATATATATATATACACACTTTAACGTATAGAAATTAGCATCCGATAATTACCAAAAGCATCCTTATAAATCTCTATTTGTGAGCTTAAGAAATCTTACATCATCTTATAAGTAATGATTGTTGTAAGAGTTAATAGCATTTTCCTATTAAGTTTAGTTTTTTTTTCAAACTTAGTCTGAAGTAAACACTAGGATTCAAAAATGCCCCAGCTGTAAACAATGGAAAGTAAACTTGTCTTTCTCATCTCTCACTGAAGGCTGCAAGATAAGCTGTGTACAAAGAAAACCTATTTTTTAAATTGGGCTTGATTGCTTCCTTCAGCCTCTCCATGGTATCATAAAAATAACTCATTGTTACCTTCTCATCACTATCAGCCAGACGAGGTACCCTTACCAAAGGTTCACAAACTTAAATAAAAAATTGACATTGAAACCAAAATATATTATCTTTAAGTATAATTCTAGAAACCTTCAATCTAGCATTAGACCTAACATGCTGAGATGCAACTCACTTATTACTTATAAACATTTATCTCATCTCCTTCTTCATCAAAATAAAACACTAAAGTGATAAGAAATTAGTTACAAATTGTGTAATCATAAAACGACGTAAATTCCTACTATTGGTGAACTCATTTCTCATTAAATTCAGGACCTATACACGATTGTAGATAAACTTGGTTACCTTTTTTCTTTCTACACAGCCTTATCAATAATAGGAACATGCCTAGTATCTCCTATATTTTCTAACATCAGGTTAATGCAATGTGCAGCATAAGCAGTCCAATAAAAATGGTTATACTTACTTTTCAATCTTCTTCTATCTGTTTTATACGTAGAATCATTATTAGTAATGAACTGAACAATATTTTCTAGCTCAACTTCATTCACAGCTTTATCAAATATTTGAAATAGAGTATCAACATTCCTAACAAGGTCAAATGCATCTATAGACTTTAAAAACATTGACCCCTTTGTAGAACAAACAAAAAAATTAATGATAGGATCATGTCTTTATTTGTCCAACCATCATATATGGTTGAATACCCATAAGTAGTCCAAGTCATTTTTCTTTCATTCAAATAACTTTTTATTTCAAAAATAGGGTTGCTAAGAAACTTACCTCTATAGTCATCAATTGAAGGAGCTTTCTATCCTGGACTCAAAGAGATAATAGCATCCACCATAGCCTGATAATAATAAGATTGGGTAGCACGGATTATTATACTTTAAACATACCACCATCTAATCATTGTCATGTCCACATTATGAGTTGCTTCTCTAGATTGCAAGGCGTTATGGATTATAGGTTGAGCTCTAGGAGTTGTTCATAGTGCAAAAAGTTAGGCACTTGTCTTCTTCTTTTCCTAAAATCACATGCAACATTTCCTTCTTGTTGGATAGGATTACTAACACCTTTAACATCTTCACTATTATCCTAAAAGAACTTCCACTAATAATTTCATAGTTCAAACTTTGCCTTACATATTTCTCATGTTGATACTTTTCAAGCAAAGTCTTCATTTGTCATTTCACATCATAACTCATTTTTTTATAAGGCTTCACATCACCTTTGAATCCAACTAAAAACTTACTTAATCTGGTGATCCCCACCTTTCATATTCTTGTTACAATGCAAAAAAATAATATAGTTTTTCATTCCAGGAACCAATCTAGTATGAGCCCAAGCTGGATCATCGAATCTTCTTATACTTGAAGCAACCACATTATTAGGTGTACTTGGACTTTCCTCCATTCATCTATAAAAATAAATGAAGAATATATTAAAATTAACTTAATAATTTCATATCAAAATCAAGTTGTGTATAATAATAGGAAGAAATAGAGCAATAACGGTTTCTCAATAGTCATATGATATATACATGCAAGTGACCTTCATAAACTTATATAAATGATTCCTTGAGAAAATTTGATGATTAAGCACATTATATTCAAGAAACTCTTATGTTTTTGAACCTATACTTCAAACATATACATCAATTGATACACTTTCATAACTATAATCCATTCTGTGTGATTACATAATTTAAGCATAAAGTCACAACATACAACTATAGCCCATTTTGTATAATTACATAATTCTATTATAAAGTCACAACTATAATCTTCTTGTATGATTACATAATTTAACCATAACTCGCAACTATAACTGATTTTCTATGATTATATAATTTAATTATAAACTTATAAGTCATATCTATAACTTAATTTTTGTATTCACATAATTCATCCATAAAGTCATAAATATAACTTCTTTTGTGTGATTATATGATTCAAACATAAACTCACATCTATAACCTATTTTATATGATTACATAAATTTGTAACTGGAACTCATTTTGTATGATTACATAACTTAACTATAAACTCATAATTGTAACTCATTTTTAGTTATTATGTCTAGCTATTATAAAATCACATCTTTAACTTAATTCTTGTAATCACATAATTCAACCTAAATTAACTAACCCAATTTTAATATTACAAAATTCAATTTATAATATATTAATTTATAATAAAGACTAACATTTAATTCAATATTTCTCAAATTTCAAACAACAACACAAACTTCAATTTTATATTGAATGATTGATCCCCAATTTTTAGAATCTAAACAACACAAATGACAACACACGTCCAAATTCCAAATTTCAAATATTGTAATTCTATATAAAATCATCAATCTCATTCCTCAATTTCTAAAATTCTGACAAAGCAATCTACCCATTTCAATATCCAACTATCCTCAATTTCCAAAATTCAAAGTCTAAATTCACAGATAGAAGTCACTCATGTACATAACAACTGCTTAAGTAACTCAACACAACACAACACAAATCAACTAATCAATGCTCAAGTGCACTGCACACATTTCAATTATTTGCAAATTTACATTTTGCAACCTTAAGACTTGAAGTTTGCAACTTTAATTGGTGTCAATAAGGCTTGACTAGGATAATGTTGGTGACTTGATAAGGCAAGTTGACGATTGAGGAGTGATTGCAATAGAGGACGGGTGGAGTGGTTGGTTGTTTTCTTGACTACGAGAGAGTGAGGCTGAGGTGATCATGGCCGAGGCGAGACTACGAGAGAAGGGGAGGCGACTGCATAGGTAAGAGAGGGTAAGGCGAGGCGATTGCACAAGCGAGAGAGGGTGAGGCGAGGTAACTAGCGAGGAGATTACGACCATGACGTGAGTGAGAGGTAAGATGAGAGGCTAAGAGTGCAGAGGCACAGGAGGGTAGGGGGTCTTGTAGGTTTAGGGTTAATTTTTTAAAATGACATTTTAGTCCAAAACATTTAAAAAATTGCAATTCAGTTGCCAAATCACGGTACAAAATTACTTGATACATACCATTTTCTAGTTAATACAGTAGGTACTGGTCAATACCACCCAATATGGTACAGTATTCATAACCCTAACATAAATTCACAAAAGGTACTGTTATAAAAGAAATGATATAAATTAACTTCACTTCCTTATTTTATTTAAGACAGAAAAAATAAGGTTAAACATGAAATTAATTTGATTAGGTAATTTAGATTGATATAAATAAAGAAACCCATCTGTTAAAGCTAGAATTGGGCACTAAGACAATAAACATGAGCTAGAAGTCAAAGACACATAAGCCAGACTAAATCTAGAGAAACTTGCTTGTGTTCTTAAAATGACAAAATGAAACTGGGATAATCAGGAAAAAATAAACAACATTAAAGTCACCAACCATCATCTCTATAATGAGCAGCTAAAACATCAGGTGGGATTCCTTGCATTCCATATATTTCAATGCTAGTGGATTCCCTTCCAAACTTGGCATTGGGAACCCTAAATCAAATAGATCTTCATCAACAAACCTAAAGCATAAAATATTAATATTATTAATTGATAATGTTTAGAAAAAATGTTAAGGGTTGAGATTATAGGGAAATATGCTTAGTTACTACCTCTTTATGGATTTGGAGGACGTGGATTGCTATGCCAGCGGTAGTAGATAGCTTATTGTGACACATATGGCATTTGAAATGCTTAGCTTTTTGATGTTGCATCGGAATCTTCCCCTTTCAAAGTAATAACACCACACGTTGGATGACACTCTCTTCCTTCTTCCTTATACCTTGTCGTGCCCTGCCTTGAACTTCTTCTAATTTGATCCAATTAGGGCTTCTTTTTCTTTTTTATTTATTGTAACGTAATATAGGTTATCATTTCATAAGCTTTCGACCAATAACTAATCCCCATGTCATTAGTGTGTAGGTCATATTTATATGCCCGAGCCTCACCTAAAGTTCCTGGTTGGATTAGCTTTCCTTTTCAATTTCCCTCAAGAATTTTTAAGGTGAGAACTTCATCATTCTTCTTCTTCATGTTAATGATATTTTAATTATGGGTCAAGAAATTGGTAAAATCCAAAAGTTGAAGGAGAATTTGTCAAAATCTTTTCATCTGAATGATTTGGAACCTGTAAAGAAAATTTTAGACATGAAGATAACTCAAGATAGAAAGAATAGGAGATTGTGGTTGCCTCAGGAGAGATATATTGAACAAGTGCTAGAAAGGTTCAATATGAAGCAAGTCAAGTCAGTTAGCAAGCCACTAGCATCTCACTTCAAGTTGTGTAAGAGTGCATGCCCCTTAAAAAAGGGAAAAATATGGTATGTCCTCTATTCCACACTCATTTACAGTAGGGTCTTTGATGTATGCAATGGTGTGAATAAGGCCAGATATTGCTCAAGATGTTGGGATAGTGAACAGATTCTTGTCAAATCCAGGGAAGGTCTACTAAGAAGTAGTGAAATGGATTCTGAGATACTTAAGAGGCATGTCAAGGTGGAGTTTATACTTTGGTGATGGTGAGTCAACTCTATAAGATTTTATGGATGCAGATATGGCTGAAGATCTTGACAGAAGAAAATAAACTTATAGTTTTCTATTCATGTTTGCAGAAGGAGTCATCTTATAGCAATCTAAGCCACAAAAGTGTGTTGCTTTATCTATGGTTGAAGCAGAGTATGTAGCTGTAGCGGAAGATTGTAAGGAGATGCTCTAGATAAAAAGATCCCTCTAAGAGTTGGATGTGAAGAAAGAAGACTACGCAGTATTTAGTGATAGTCAAAGTGCTATTGACTTGAGCAAAAATACTACGTATCATTCTTGTAAAAAGCACAAAGACATCAAATATCATTGGTTAAGGTACATGATAGAAGAGCAACAATTAATATTGAAGAAGGTTCATACAAATTTGAATCGTACTGATATGCTTACTAAAATGGTTCTCGAAAACAAGCATAAGCTTTGCAGTAAGTTTATCAGGATATATCTCAAGCAAATGATGGAGAATAACTTGTCGTCCTTATATTTGGGTGAAAAGGGGAGATTGTTAAGTGTCCAACCCTATTTTTGAGACTTTCGGTCATCATAAACACCTTTATGGTTCTTGAGAATGACGAATAAGTGAAGACAAGATAGATGAAGCTCTTCTGAGGAGATACATGATAATGTAGAATGCTACACCTCTGTGTCTTGATTACATGGCCTTGTGGATCAACCATGTAAGTCTGTAGAAACACATGAAGAGTAAAGACATACACAGTCGTATACACACTTGTATGAAGAAATATAACCATGTGTGGAGACCGTGTAATTCTCTGTAAACGTGTACAACTGTGAGTGAGGCAGTGCTGAAGATACCGTGTAAGTGATCGTGGATGGTGCAAAAAAACCTATTTCGTAATATAAAAGAGAAAACTATGTAGGTTTTTGTGGAAAGTGTAGTCATGACATCCAAAAGTGAGGAAAAACAGACAGAGGACAAATATTGTTTTATTCTCATCCTTATTTGATTGTTTTTAAATTGGTTTGAGCGTTTGTTGATTTTGATATCAACTTTGATTTCAATCCAAAAAATTTGTAAGGTAACTTATTATTGTGGGGTAAGAAATTAACTTTTTGTAAATCCTTGTTAAATTTAATGAATTTGCTTATCAGTTTATCCTATGATTTTTTCCTCTATAATAAATGGCTTTCTACATAAATGTTAGTATTTGTTTCATCGTTAAGTTTCTTATTCTTATATTGAATTACTGTACTAATTGAATAGTTACTTTCTTATCATTGTATTTGGTTGATTTTAAAAAGTTACGTGGTTGTCTGCCGAGAAAAAGCATTCAAAAAGAAATCATCTTTCTATATCTTACTTCCGAGTTTTGATGCACAAGCAGTTTATTATGACAAAATGAACCAATCAATTTGCAAACTATACACATTCCCTGCGGCTATGCACGGACTTCATGTCTCTAAAGTCAAAAACTTTTTTTTTCTCTTTGTGGTCATTTCATTTGTGTATCTTCTATTGACAACCTTTGTTCTAAAAGGTAAAACACGACTTGACACGAAGAGCAACCATAAAAAGATCTAGCGTTCTACATCCAATATCATTTATGCAATGTCCGATGACTCTCCTCCTTTAAGCAAATGCACATTCCGCGTTTTCCACCAATTTAGAATGCTTTTAAAAAGGGTGTACGTGACAATGAACAGGTTTCATTAGCCGACATGAAAGCCTTGACAAAATGAGACCGATACACTAACGATTAAATGGGTTACTTGAGAACTTGTGTGGGTTCATTTCGAAGAAAGAATCTAACATTGACATGAAGCCCAACTCTTGTCATGCCTCCTCTAGCATTGAGGTGGGCAATTCACGACTGCAAGTGGGTTTGGCTTGTTTACTATTTCCGTTTCTAGGTCACAACCAACAATTAGTTTATTATTCAGTTCATTGCATTCGAAATTCAAGTTTATAAAGACAAGCTCACGTCATTTCGTCAATACTTGTACGAGCACAAAACCCATCTAATTTCTAATAAACAACCTAAGCTTTATTTTAATTCACTTTGGTCGGATAGATGCGTGACGTTGTGCCAAGGACAATGTGACTCTAGTGTCAAACATAAGTGGTATGAACGAACATTCCTAGCTTGACCCGAAGAGACATGCAGCGACAAGGCCTAATTATTGTTCCCATAACTCGATCAATTGCATTAGACTAAACATACGTTTTAATCACATAACATATAAGCTTGCTTACACAAGGAGAATCTATCCACCCATAGTCCATATCTCTCGGTCTAATTGTTTCGTTTTATAAGAATTCATGAAACTGTCCCCTTCCTACGTGAGCACCTCATGACTAGATGAAGAGAATGCGTTGAGTGTGCGCTTGTGTCATTTTCTTATTGAATGAGATCTGGATGTCTCTCGTCTAACAGTGACCTAGTTAATTGATGAATAGATCAACATGTAAGTTCGTGTGCCTTTTTGGACATCCAGCATTGACAAAAAAGTGATTGAAAAGTAACAACAGATACATATTTCCTTTGTCCCTATATTTAATCGGAGAGTCGTAGGCCTTTTGTGTTGGTTTAATCCTATCCTGTGCTGTTTAATCGAATGGCAAAGCACTAATTGTAAAACAATGTTTCTTTATCTTTTGAAAAACCTTGCTTCATTGCAAATAAAATTGCAAACATTAAAAAAAAACCAATGTAGCTCAAGTTTATGATAGATTCGCAAATTAATTCTCTAATTTTAGTCAAAAATCTAATTGAGTCCTCTCTAAGTCCTTCAATTTTTATTTTTGAAATTGAACTAATCTACCTACTAATAAAGTTCAAAATAAAATTAAATGTAAATAATCATATGCATTTGAATTTTTTCTTGAAAATAGGAAATCTTTAAAAAGAGGGCGAATATAGAAACAACCGGTAAAGTTACTCTTTTGTAACTAAAAGATTACGGATTTAAACTATGAAAATAGTCTCTTTGTAAAAAAATAAAAAGGATGTTGCATATAATTGATGTCCCTCCCTCAACCCATTACAAAATGGAGAGTCCTATATATTGGGATTATTGTTAATAGAAAACCATTTTCGAATTTTTTCTTCTTTTTTTTTCTATCCTTCTGACTTTACACTTACAAAATATCAGCTTAAGAGCAATCAAGTTTATGATGAAAGAAACTATTGCCATTTGTATGGCTTATCTCATGCACGATAAATTGCCAACACAAACTTAAATTAATTGATAAATAATTTTTTAGAGCTTCATTATCGGAACCTATTAAATCCAAGAAATATTAATATTCGATCATCTTGCATTAGCTACATATAGTATCCTATATTCCTATTCTTTCCCACAACAACCCCAAATGGAAACAAAACCCCAGAAGAGAAGTACAAGACAAAAGGATGTGCAAATTTAGCTATTATTAAGATGACATTTAAAAAATTAAAAAAGGTATCCAATGTTAGAAGTTGCCACGTCAGTGAGTAGAACAGTGACGTTTTGACCGAAGAGGGGGACGGACAAAATGACCGACAGGGACTGACACGTGGAAGCAGAACATCCGTAAACACGTGCGGAATCGGCCAACAAGATTGAGCTCAGACGTGGATGCACCGATGGACGGTGTCGTTGTCCTCTCCTGTTTTGTTCTTTTCGATAGAGTTAAAATAACAAAGGTGTTGAATTGTACAGTTGTTGCAACTGTTACGTGGTCGTTTTGTATTTTATTAAGCAAGCTCTGAGGTACAAGTAGAAGATAAAAATAATCACATCTTGTCCCCTCGCCATCTTAGTCATGAGTTATTTATTCTGCAATATTGATTAGATAATTGTTGGTCAAGCTACCATATTTATTATTTATCCTCTTCTTGATGTCTCTCTCTATTTAAGACATCTCCCTTTTTTTTAAGTAAGTTCTAAGATTACTTAACAAATGCAGCTGTCTCGGTGATCCGCTAATTTTTCAACTCCGACAGATACTCATTCATGTCCCCTTGAGGATAATTGATGCCCATCTAGGTAATTTACGTTCCACTCAATTATTATGGATGTTCCTCTGCTACTCTTTTACTTCGTGGTACAAGGAAAACAAGGCACTCGGCAACCATACTTTACATTAGAGGAAGGAAACTGTTACAGAAACATTAAAATCGCATTTAATTACAACAATAGCACGACTTCTTTAGTAATGTAGCTATATCAGAAAGAAAAACACAGTGCAAAGAAAACAAACTTGCTGCTGAGAAGACTGTTGGGAAGTGTCAATTTTTTCATGATCAGTATAATGCATGCAATTGTTGGTTACAGCTTTTATCAATTTCGAGGGGATGTTTCATCTTACAAGGAACAGGATGTCATATGTAGGATAGTCTGTCATCACTTGACAAAGGAAGTGAGCAGTTGAGACTGCACAATTTTCCCATCTCCTGTGCTCTCAACTGCACAATTTTCCCACCTCCTGTGCAGGAGGACAAAGGAAGAGACTAGGATCAAGGTTTTACCGTGCTTTGGATTAAGCCGGGAGGTTAGGTAAAGCGGCACTTGATCCAAGCGAAAAGGACAGATTCCATGGAGGATCTTTGTGCCAAGTTCCAACCCTAAAGCGACGTTAATGATTGCTAATTATGTATAGCAAGAAGTTAGCATGTTAAACATCATCACAAGGACGTTTTTATGATTATGACAACCCTTAATCCCTCTCATCATATCAACTTCTGTCCATACAAACAAAAAACTTCTATCTTTAGTATGATCTTATTATTCTTATCTAACAAGAAAAATCACGAAGTTGATAGAAATAATAGAGTATGTTTACTTATAATATACTTGTGATATTTACTTATCTAATTATAATATCACAAGTCATTCAAAATTGAAAGAAATAGGATATACAAAATATTCTTATAAAATACTTTCTAATAAGTTTTAAATATTAAATTATAATTAAACTTGCAGGATTGGAATCTCCCAACTACTTCATGGTGCTAGCCTGTGGATAAAGTTAAGAGTAATTATGTTCATATTTAAAAACGTAAGTGGAGAATGTTAAAAGTTAGGCCTATACGTAGTTGATATATATATTGAAGAAGCAGTGAGGGCTTTCGGCGCAAAGATTATATATATCCAGATAATTAGGATGAATTTTTTATTTCTCTTATTAGTTGAGTGTTGTTTCATTCGTTATAATAAATCTAGACTTCATTGTTTCCTTATTCTTACACCATTAATTTATGTTTTTCGACATATGGAAATGACCCTTACGTCCAAAAGTTCATCTATGTAGAGGAGACAAGATCTTTTGTCCAGTTTTATGGTGTCTTATTATGTCACATAAATCTCAGTCATTTATTATGTCCCACATAAATGAATGGTTGAGATTCATAAAATTGGACAAAGAATCTGAACTCTCTATAAAAAGGTGGTTTTGATCTGATAACCGAATAATAAAATCGCATAAGAGACAACCGTGTCTTACCACGTAACGGAAGATTCTCATTCTTATATTGAAACATATATAAAAAAAAATGGCCTTAGTGAAAAATTTAGAATCCTAGAGTATGTAATAAGTCCAATACAACTTTGTTGTATTTTTGCCACACGCATGAGAAATAGGAATAATTAACAATTTGGACTGTTGTCTACATAGAGAAGAGATATGACATTAATAAAAAAAAAGAATAATAAGACAAAAGGACATGAAATTATGTAGGAGAATAAGGCAAAAGGGGCAACAGTTTAATGTATTGGTTTCTGGGAATTTTGTTGCCTTGCTCTTGACCCTGGTAAACTGTTCGGCATGCAAGACCTTTATTTGTCACCTTTCCCTCCTACCTATGCGATTTTCATGTTAATTTAATTTAATTTTGGTACTTAGCCTATCTAAAAGAGGAAAATTTCACGCGAACCAAGCACTAAAGTTTCCGAATTGCAGGAAATAAAAAGAAAGGGATTAAAATTTCAGATCTTGTTTAAGTACAAGATTTTCTGCCATCTCCTTCTTGTTTTTGCTTTGCTTCTGATAAACTTGAAATTATCTATCACGCCAGGTAATATATATATATATATACACACACTTACACGAACTTCTTGGTTTGTTCCTTTTGGTACGAGTCATTTGGCTGCTAATGTATTGTTGTTTTAGTCTGCAATTCTGAACTCTAGATCACGTTCAGCACGTCGTGGACGTAAGTTTTGTATTGTATTTCTTCTTTTGAAAGTGTACTAATTTTGAAAATTTATGCTTTACTTTGGCATAGTCACACGTGGGTTCATTATTACATTCATTTATTTGTCGCTTCTACGGTTTTTGGTAGGCTTTCTCTCTCTTGAATTCTTCATTGCATTTGGAAAATATTTCTAACAAATTAATGAGAAAGGAACCTTAATCATATGAATAGAACTTTATGTATGTATATATTTGCACCAAAAAAAGAACTTTATGTATTCAAGAGTATTATTCCCTTTCCTAATCAAATACTCCCTCCTATTTAAAATAAGTGTCGTTTTAGAAAAATGCACATTTATTAAGAAAGTTAATGAAAAGTCTGATATACCCTTATTAATTATATGTTAAAGTGCCTTGAAAATATAATCTATGTAATCTGTGTAATTAAGATGTGAGAGAAATTAAAGGGCAATTTTGAAAGTAAAATCATAAATATACATAAAAAGTCATAAACGACACTTATTTTAATAATTAAAATTCCTCTAAAATGAAAATTATTTTGAATAGGACAGAGTAGAAAATTATACTAAATCCAATTAGCTTTCCATTTTGATGAAGTTGAGGTCTTCATTCTTTTCCAATGTAGACATTTAATAATGAACAGTAACTATGTGTAGCATGGTAATTAGTTGTAATGTACATTAATACTTTATAAATAGTTCTACAAATCAACTTTCTTTGTCTTTTATGAAAAAAAAACATGAAAGGCTTTCTTATCTCCAACTTCTTTCACTCTACCTAGTGTGTCTGAAATCTGTGATGTGGCTCAAACTCTCCTGCTACCATCCAACATTCATTCGTTTCTCATATTTCACGATCTGGCTGTTAAAATGATAACTGCTCCAAATTTCATTTCATGTCCCTATAGATCCCAGAAGCATTTAATGCAGGTGGGACACGAAATTTCCTTTTTAAATTAGTAAATATGCATATAGATACAAATTGAAATATGTTCAATTTAGAATAAACAAAAATACTAAATAAGAGAATCCTAAAGTGCAGGTGAGTTAATAAGGGATTTTTTTGACTTAAGTGAGGTTGTGGGTTCAAGCCGTCCTTATATATATAACCGTATAAAACTTGGAGTTAGAGTTTTACTTTCTGCAAGGGATCTACTTGGTTCAAGCTGAGATTAGTTTAAGTGTGTATGACTTAAAAATATCTTCTTATAATTAAAACCCTCCTAAGTAAAGAAAAAAGAAAAAAACCAAATAAGAGAAAACAAAACTGGTGGCCTAATATTTGGTTGCATTTTAAAATTTTAAATTAAAGTTGGGGTGAAATGGACTGGACAGAAGAAAAAAGGTTTGTTTGTGAGAAATAGTACAACTCTTACAGGCATGAGTGGATTTTACTTTTTTGTTAAAGAGACCATGATTTGGTCTGAGAACGTAACAGCTTTGACAGAGAAACTGAAAGACAAAGGTGGAAGCAATTGATCTGAGGAGCGTCCAAAGGACAAACTGAGTCAAGGTCTGGGCTTCGGCTTCTTCTGTTTCTTAGTCGGCACGCGCGGTCGTTTTCTTCCTCCCTCTCCCCACTACCACTAGGCTTGCCAATGCCACGTATCGTGTTTCCTTTTCTTCATCGTTAATTTTGAGATTGGTTAACTTACGATACTTATCATCAACCTCATTACTGACTTTCGTTTTTATGGTAAACTCATTGACACATGCTGAGGGTTTGCTGTGTTCGTGCTACGGTTAGGTACTTACTATTGCATACACTGTTGGTTTGGTCGAGCCTATTTAATTCCGAAAACAAGTGGACTCCAGTAATTGAGGTGGTTAGTTGTCGGGATACCCATGTATGTTAATTTTCTAACATCATTCAAACGAGGCTGATGGGAACAAAACATACGTTTGTTGAAGAAGGGCATGGGAAGAGGGAATAGTCTAATGTAAACGTATAAAAAAAAAAGACAAATGCTTTAAAGAACGTGGTTCAAATGGTTGGAGGATTCTCTTTTAGAATTTTTAAGTATTACTCTTGAATTTGAATTTTATTTTTTAAATCATAAAACTTGCCAGTGATTTTAAATAGTCTATGTTAACTTTTGAAGAGTTGAGAAGAAGATAAAGAGATTACCAACTCAAAGCGTGCTATTTATTTTCTCATATTACTATTAGTGTACAGCTGTAAAGTAATCCAGTGGAGTGAATGGGACTGCAACTTTGTCATATAGAAAGTAACCATACAAAAGAGGAATCAAACTTCCAATTATATCCGTTTAATGATTGGCTGCCATTATGAAACTAGGATAATGTAGTCTTTACCAACCCAGTCTCTTTCCTTCTTTTTTGAAATATTGTTAAGGTTCATATCTAGGCGGACGTATTTAAATTTGAGAAAAAAAATAAAACGGTAATTATTTTCGTATAAAGTAAAATAATAATAATTACTATAAAATAAATACAACATATTTTTATAGAAAATGTGGGTTACGAGGAAAGTATCACTGTGGTAGACCGTAGACCTGGAGCGAGGTCTGAGCACTCCAGTGACACAGTGCTGGATGTCGTAAATTGCTAATTTGTGTTAAGTAGCGTAATTCAGTTAAATGCGCTGTACAACAGAGACTTGCATTTAAAAAGACCAAGAAATATTATAAGCCTCCTTGTTTTTACATTTCTTGGTTACTTTATAATAATATTACTTATTTCGCACCAACTTGACCTTCCCTCGTTATACTAAAACCTCAGATTTGAATCAGGAACTCTCCTCATTCCTTCCTTCTCTCTGTATCTCACTAACAAAATTCTCTCTTTCTTCGGAAGTGCTATATTTGTGACCACTCAACTCTTCAATTCCAATCTCCTGCTTTTACGCTTCATTTTCAAGTTCAAAAGTTGAAACCTTTTCAATTTCAATCTCCTGCTTTTACACTTCATTTTCAGCTTCAAAAGTTGAAACCTCTTCAACTCTTTCCTGTTAGTATGGTGCTGAATTTCACATCAACCTGAAACTAAATTTCTCAAGAAATCTTTTTCAGCTCATTCCATTTTCTTTGTTTTGATAGTCTAATGATGGCTCAAAAGCACTTGTTGCACGAGCTCTTGAAGGAAGATCAGCAACCATTCTTTCTCAAAGACTACATTGCTGACAGGCGTTGCCAACTCGAAACAGCCTCTTCCAAAACCCACTTACAAGTCAAGAAACCAAAACCTATCTCTCAAAGCTCTCACTTCAATCACAAGTTTTGCCGAAACGCTTGCCTTTTCTCCTTTACCAACTCCCCAGACCCCAGAAAATCGCCTCTCTTCGAGTTTCACTCACCAGCCAAAAGCCCCTGCAAAAGCCCCAACGCCATCTTCCTTCACATCCCCGCAAGAACAGCAACTCTTCTATTAGAAGCTGCTCTTAGGATCCAGAAACAGTCATCAGCTAAAGCCAAAACTCAAAACAAAAACAACGGGTTCGGTTTATTTGGGTCCATATTAAGGAAACTCAAGAAAAGCAATAAGTCACGCAAAAGGGAAATCACCGCAGAAGGTGTCCAAGTCTCGGTGAAGGATATACTAAGGTGGGATTCTCCTGTTGGCCGTAGAAAAATTTCCAAAGCAAATAATGAGAAGGAAGTACAAGAGTCTAGTTCTCATGTGAAAACTGCTTCTCATACAAGTGCTTGTGAGACGAACGTTTCTTGCTCTTTCCATGGGAGAACTAGTAGTGCGATTTGGTCAGAGAGTAACGAAGATAAGTCCTTGGATTTGGATTTGGAGACACCATCTAGCAGTAGCGATCAGTTCGAAGAAGAGGAGGAATTAGTGGGAAATATCGAGTTCCTTAGCAAAGATGACGGTTTCGAGTTTGCTTCTTATGATAATCACTTATGTGAAAGCCCTTTTCATTTCGTGCTCCGAAGAAGTCCTTCGCCCGGTCGGCGGACGCCGGACTTGTCGTCGCCGGCAACCTCGCCTTGTCGTATAGGAGTAGAGGTATGTCTAAATTATTACAAGCTTTAACGAAATCCAACGTAACTTGATTGCGTTAGCCAAGGAACTGCGACTCGGATAAATCAATAAAGAGTTCACTCAGTAACGCGGACGGACTGAGTTTGACTTGATTGATTTGTCGGCAATACGCTCGCTTTCAGAAAGTTTGGCCGGAATGTTTTTCCTTTTATTTACACGTACTGCCCTCCAAGTTATACAATTTGTATAAGATCCATATGTTTTATGAAGGTCATATATGTCATTAAACCATCAAAAGCTACGTTAGGTGTTTGTGTACTTTTTGATCTCTCGTCTGCCATGCAAATCTTTGATCTAGGAAAATAATTTTTGGCAGAAAGAGGACAAGTCCCTTTTTGTTTTTTCTGGATCTACCCCAACACAATCCCTGAAAACACTGCAGAAGATTTCCAGATTTATAAATTTTGGAGGGCAGGTCAACAATCTAGCCAATTAAATATACGTTTGCATGTAATGAAGCATAAAGCCACAATTATGGAATTTTACCAAACACCAATCATGTCCTAATCAAGATTAATATTGTTGTTAATTTTTAACAGGGAAAAGAGAATAAAGAAGTGGAAAGCTCGAAGAAATTCCATGTCCAAGATGCTGTTGAAGAAGAAGAGGAGGACAAAGAACAATGTAGTCCTGTTTCTGTACTAGACCCTACTTTTGATGGACATGACGATCAGAGCGAGGACGACGGTTTTGATCCGGATTGCAGATATGTGATTGTACAGAGTATGTTCACCCTTCCCTTGTATTGTATAGCTTTTTAAACCTTGCTTATTGGTGTACAATAACATAGAGTCTGCTATCTCTAAAAGTTTTCACGTATGGACGGTCATGATCACATAAATCTGTGGGGGTAGGTTCCATTTGGGTGATTGTGCTTAACTTGACGTGTGGGTGATCGGGGCAAGGTTGGTTAATGAATGTAGCCGCTACTTTCTTTGTCGTAGCCTCAAGTTCATATGTGACCCACACTGGTTCAGTGTAACTGCGTGTGTGGTTCCAGCAACATGATCCTTTTAGAAGATTTTGGGACTTTTTTTGTATGGATCGTAGATGGGTCTCATGTTTGGAGTTGTTGGAACTTGCCGGTGACTTAAAATTGGAGGAGCCCACTTCAGTTATGGCTTTATTGCTTTATTGAGTTGCTATTGTTGAAAGGCTTAAAAAGGCTGATTTAACTACACAGCTACGCATATTTTAGCTTCTGCCTCATACTCCTTATAGGAACTTGAAGTTCTTTGGTATAGACATTCCTGAAAAACATTTAACCAGGCAGTGAGAAATAAACTTAACTTGGTGTAACATAAGAATTGCGATCGAAATTTAATAATTTAAGGTGGAAGGTGACCTCTTGCTTTTCTTGGTTTCTAATAATTGCTTTAGTAGTCATTTGACTCACTCACTAGATAAGCGCTAAACCAAACCTATTGATGATTTCGGTCTGCTCTTATCTTGATAATAGCTTCAGTTTGGTGGAAGTGGAACCCATTGAATTATCTGTTTGGTGTTGAGAAGAAATGGATTAGGTAAAATCAACTTGGCAATATTTAATATCTATGTACTTGTGTACAGGAACTGAACATGCCCTTGTACTTGGTCTCTTTGAAGTTACTCTTAAAAGTCAAAGTCTGCATTTAATTACACTCGAAGTTTAGATGCAGGGGAATCAATTTGATTCTGAACTCGGCTTCAATGCATTTGCCATTTCAGTTGATTGGTCCTACACATTTATGTTGGATATTCTTGTTGATTGGTTCAAAGTTATGAATACTGAAGTTCATTTCCTTTTCCATTTCCAGGAACACGGCAACAGCTATTGCGGAAGCTCCGGCGGTTTGAGAAATTGGCAGAGTTAGATCCTGTTGAACTTGAGAAGAGAATGTTGGAACAAGACAATGAAGCTGATGATGAGGACAATGATTTCCATGACCGACACGACGAAATTGAATCTGAAAGCGACGAGTCGGTGGCATTGAGTATGGAAGATGAGATTGACAGGATCATCTTAGAACATCTAAACAAAACAAGCTCCCATTCTATGAAGAAAATCTCAAGAGACATGAAAAGGCTGGTTTCAGACCTCATTGAAGAGGAGAAAAGAGAGCAGAACCGTTACTTGGATGCAGAAGTAACAACCGTGAAAAGGGTCTGCCAGAGGCTGGAGTCATGGAAGGAGGTGGAATCTACCACCATTGATATGATGGTGGAACAAGATTTCTATAGAGAACTTGATAGGTGGAAGAGATACCAAGAGCAAGTGGGAGAGGCAGCTTTAGAGATCGAACTTGGTGTCTTCGGATTGTTGGTTGAGGAATTGACTGAGGAACTTGATGGTTTAACTGGGATCTAATATGGTCAGGACATTTTTGGATTAAGGTTCTTTGCTTATTATTTTCTTTTAATTTTGGGGGGATCAAGTGTTAATTTAAGAGTATAGACTAACATCCAGTATTAAGGGTAAAATCGTAGTAGAAGGAAGATCCAAAAGGCTAGATGGTAGTATATATATGCAAGTGAAATAAGAAAAGGTGAATGTATCCCCGCTAAATCAGACCCGACGTGTGCAATTCCTGGCCCTCAGTATATGAATTTTACTATTTTTCTCTGCTTTTCTTTTTAACTGCTGTATAAGTCCGCAAGCCATAAAAATCAGATTAATACTACGTTAGTCTCTAAATTACTGAACAATTTCAAGAGCAGCACTTACCATTAACCCTCATGCCCGTTTAGAACCAACTACTATCAAAAGCTCAACAAAACGGCTTCAAATCTTCTGTCTCTTTTCTTGGCCCTACTCTGTCCCACTCTTATCTGAGCCATCCATTTAGGGCCAAGTCAGGGAAGGGGCCAGAGGATACCCCGAACAAAACTCGGAATATATTAGTACGGAGTTGGGATAGTTTTTCCTTCAAGGAAGAAAAGCCTACTCTATCAAATAGGCTAAAGTTGGAAACCTTTTACAGACTCTAGCCTACTCTATCAAATCGGCTAAAGTTACTAACCTTTTAAAGACCCACTCTATTTCTCTGGTCAAATTGAAACACCCTATGATGGACCGTTGTAGGGTTGCCGGAGAAAGGACTGCATAAAATAAAAGCCACTTTTTTATCCAAAAAGTGACATTCTCTTACAAAGTGACATGTCTCTGAAGATTGGATTCCATTCCTTTTCTTTCTTTCTTTCTGCTGAGCCTAATCACAAAAGCCGTGGCAGGAAGCGATTCCATTTTTCTCAGATCAGTGCAGTCTGTTCGACCATCCAATCAGATACATAAAAATTTCCTTTCATATGCGTTAGGTTGTTAAAGAATTACAGAACTTGTATTACTCACACAGATTGATGAAATCAAATGGATCCTTTTGGAGGCAGCCCTTCAAAGTCTACCCAAGGTGGACTACAGCATATTGGCTTGGTTTATTTTTATTAGTCAAAGCCCATTACGTTGTTCACAGAACATAAAAAATGACCTTTTGCTGTGGCAACAACTTTTTTGCCAACTGGACCGAGTCAAGACTTTGAGGTCACAGATTTAGTCCACATGATATTCTTTTTCCCTCGCCATCACATCTTTTCCATGTGATTGAGGAAACCTAGTCAACATATTTTGGAATGACAATAATACTTACCTTTTCTTTCGCCTAACCTATTCAATGTCAAATTTTGTTCAAATAAGATGAGGCAACAGAAAATCAGTGAATCAAGTAGTTCATACGATTGCTAGGGCCGTTAATTTTATGTCTGGTTTCAAATAGGGGATATGTCTTCCTTTTCTGTATAATGTTTTAACTATGGACATTAATAATATGCGGTGAGTGCAATCATTTTATCAAAAAAAAAGAAAGATGAGGCAACAGATCTTCTATTCTCAAATCCTTGTTTTCCCTTTGCCCAGAGTCTTCTCAATCATTCATTGCAATAAATTGGTTCGCTAAGAAACTTTGGACCCAGAAGAATAGAGATTCGAGAACAGAAGAATTGATCCCATAAGATGAGCTTAATAAGGACCAAGTGATGACTAACAATCCAACCTATCATAGATTTTTTTTTTACAATAGAAGAACTCATATGTGCTATTTCTAAAATACACAAAAATTATGAATGTATTGAATAAATTCCTAACTACATGTATTAACTTATGACAGACGGAGTACAATTTAATGAAAATAAATCAATAAAAGATTAAAATCAAATGATAGTTTGTGAAATTAGAATATCAATTCTCAACTAGTAGGATTTTTTTTATATCACTTCAGCCAATTAAGTGATTAACTACTCCTCTTCTTGGGAAGATGGTTTTTAACATAAGCCGCTCCATTCCACATTAGTTTATAAATTTAAGTTTTCCCAGGTTACTGATAAGGTGAGAGGGGAGGAAGAGAAGGCAATAGAAGATTCTAGTGCTGGCACCATTTGACCCAAAACACTCATTATAGATTAAAATTTTATATTTTAGCAACATCTTTTGCGCATTTTTCAGCACGAGTAAAATGATATATACTTGCCTCGCATTGTGAGTCTCGTCATCTCCCTGCATGAATTAGCAATATGACGTAGCTCCACCAACCCGAGGGAGCGATGTCATACTACATATGATAAAATAAATACAATTAACATTATCCCTAGTTTTTTTTACACCCAGTGTGAAAAGCCTTTTTTTTATATATATTACAGAAACGAATATAATACAAGTTTTGATTTGTTTGAAAAAGACTATACATGTACACACGTTTTAAACTTCCTGCATAAAACTCACATGAACTTGAAACAATGGATAAAAACAATGGATAAGCAACACATAATTATGGTTGACTACATTGACTTGGGAACAGCAGAAAGCTCGGGGGGAAAAGCAACTTCGTATAGATAGCTGCAACACGTTTTTGAATTGATTGATCAACAGTGAGCTTTTTTTATAATTATATTATATATCCCAGCATAGTCGGACTACTCTTAAGCTCTTAAGACCCCACCCCAAGAGTCCTAAAGGAGGTAAATTTGAAACTCCAAAATTCCTCATGTTCCTGCATAACCTGTACGTTTCTGCGCATAAGGAGTCGTCACATACTTAATTGGTTCACTGTTGATTGATCACTGACGTCTGACCCTACTCAGCATCAGGTTCCTAGCAACTCTCGAGTCCCTAGAGCTTTTAAATTTATTTGATGTCACATTTAGTGCTTTTGGGTAGTTGATAACTTTGTTATTTTGTAACTGGTATGGATCAAATCTTTACCCTACAAGAAAATTATAAATTATTGACAAAAAAAACTATAGTAAATTAACAATAGAAATTGATTTTTTGTCAGTAAAATTATTGAAAAAATGTTTTTTTTTTTACGACGGACAAAATATTCGTCAATAAAAGTGTGGGAAAATTATTTTTGAAATTTTGCCAACGAAATATAGAGACAAAATAGTCAGATCTGTCGTAAAAATAGCCAGCAATGTTTGGAAAAAAATATGCGTCAACAAATTACCGACATAAGCAGTTTTCTTCGATAAAGTGCAATATTTGTCTCTTTAAGGTAGAGTTGTAGTGCCTGCCTTCAGTCCTTTTATGAAAGGGAGTTCTATTATGTGATTCCAATTGCATTACTGCCTGTTTTTCAGTCCTTTCCTTTGCAACAATTCGGTTGGTAAGGTAAGGCCTATTTTCTCCCTTAGGTCTTTGTTTTGTTATCGACGAAAACTGCATCTGTCAGTAATTTGGTTTTTCATATAAATAAAAACAACGTCGTTTGGTTTTAGTTTCAGCTTAAACCTGAAAACCTTCCCCTCCCTCCCCTGTGTCATTTTTTCTTCTTCCTTTGTTCTTTATCGCTGTCCCCAATGACGGAGCTATGTGGAGGCCCATGGTGCACTAGCCCCTCAATATTTAAAAAATTAAATGTTTTGATTTTTATAATATATATATATATATATATATATATAAGGATGAAGTTATTTGGAGCTCATTGGTGTATTGGGCCCCCCAAGATTTAAAAAAATTAAATATTTGGGCCCTCCTATTTTAAATCTCTGGCTTCGTCACTGGCTGTCCCTGTCGGTCTTCTCTCTATAAATCATCGTCCATCTTCCGAAATCATCATCTATGTTCCATCGTCTTCAGTTATACGAGGTTAGTTGTCCACGGTGCTTTGCTCTTGGGTTGATTTTGTTTACGAAAAATTTTGTTATTAAATGCTTATATATATGAATGTCGGTTTTGTTTTGACGGAATGTGGGTATTCTGCATTTTTTGAATTGTAGTTGATTCATTTGTCATTTGAACTTGTTTAATGAAATGTTAGTGAATAATGGACATTATATAAAAAATTAAAACAAATTATTATGGTCCTACGACACTCGAACACCATGTCATACTTCTGTTTGGTATTATATCCTTAGTTTCAGGTCCAAACAACAAAGTTACATTTGATATCATATTTCTTTCTCATTTTCAAATGGTGGGGAAATAGAACCTCTTGCTTCCCATTTGACTAGTACTGTCATTTTCACAGGCATTAATAGTTACCTCTTTTTTATTTAGAACTGACTTCATCTTTAGCAGTATGCATTTAGTGCATGTTCCTTCCATCTCATTTTCTTGCATTTGCAATCGAGAAGTCTGCCTGTGTAAACATAAACAAGGTGAAGTTGGTTCACTATTAGCCAAGAAAAAAAATTGTGACAGTAGAAAATCCTGCAAAATATAACCAATTTAGTCATGAATCAAACACAAACTGAATATGAAAGTGAGTTGAGCTTCAGAAGTTCATATGAATATAATTCATTTTTAGTATAAAATGGTCCCCACCTAAGTAGGATTTAAGTAAGCAAAGTGATAAGTCGAATTTATATAAGTGTTTGTAGACTTAATTGGATAAATTCTGACTTATTTCCTTATGGATTTGAAGG
>JAOQMR010000005.1:32485527-32498826 GCA_027563865.1 Erythroxylum pelleterianum
GCCCCTAAGACATTCGGATTTTGGAGGGAAGTTCGGTATAGTGCACAGTCCCGAGGTTGTTTCAGTCATAACTTTTTCATTTCTAACCCGAATTGAGCGATTCCAGTGGCGTTGAAACCGTTATAACCAAAGGAATATTTTTATTAAAAAGCCAATCCAAATTCTCTAATTGAGTCCTTCCCCTATTTTGTGATCGATATGTGTTTGTTTTGGGTCCTCTATGCTGTGTGGGTCCGAATGTTGGGCCTCAGAGACGGGGTCCAACATACGGCATAACTAATTTCTCTAAAATGTCTATCAAGGAAAGACGTTATGGCATAACTAATTTCTCTAAAATGTTTGTCAAGGAAAGAAGTTATGTAATACATCATATCACAGTAATCGTAATAAATGTAAAATATAATTAGAGATGTCAAAAGAGCTCAGGCCCAACCAATCATAGTAAAGGAAAAATGACGTCATTTTGTTAATTTTTTACAGAGATAATTTTGAGCCAGACCGAGCCATCTGAAGCCTGGTTGGATCCCAAGCTCGAGCCTTCCATCTCGAATTTGGACCCGAGACAACTTGCTTATGCCCAGCCTATTACCATCCTTGCATATAATATTAGCACTAATGGTACATAAATATAACTTATTAAGCAAAAAGTTATTCAAAGTTCCTAAAGCTCTTTACAAGACTTATTAGAAAACTTACAGTTAGACTTGATTAAGCAATTTTTTTATTTAAACTAATTAGTTTCATTTTTTAAATTTTCTAATTGTTTAAAAAATTTATAAATTGGACGAATCAAATTAGTTTTTAGAATTATTTTAGAGTAATAGTTTACTCGAAATTGATATGCTTTTGTTTATATCTTATGTATGTCTTCCTGACTAACTATAAATCTTTGTTTTGCTATCATTATTGAATAAAGAAAACTTTGATGAATAACGAATTGGGTTCTTTTTTTAGTTATTCTTTTGACTCTTTATAATAACAAAACATATTTTTTCCAATGTATAAAAAAGATTTAATGACTTTATAACCTTTTTAATCACAACTTTTTTATTAGGCATTTTACCTTAAAGAAGAAAAAATGGTATTGATCCTAAATATCAAACTTAAATAAGAATGGATAAAGAAATATTCTAGTAGAGTATTATACTAAAAAGAATAATGAGATGGATTGTATCAATGTCCCTGACCTTTTTTATAGGTGTCATGTTGGGCCCTGTTCCCGAAGCCCAACTATCCGATTCGAAGTCAAAAAGCATAATCAGGTTTCCTTGTGGGGTCATTTCAATGAACCCTCACTTCCTTTTTATCAATCTTCTAAAATTCAATACCAAAGGCTATCAATTTTTGTGAAAAGATAGAAAAACGTGTTAGGAATCCATTGCTTCAAGAATCACTTCATTTGGAGGTCAGGTGAAGAAGTTATGGCCAAAAGAATCCAACATGTTTACGTCCTTACTCATATTGTACATGTCTTGGCGCAATTGCCATAACTTTTGCTATAGATGTCAGATTGATTTAATGTTTAGACAGTTTGAAAAAGGACTTTGAGATCTACAATTTTTGTGAAGAGCTTAAAGCGAGATTCGGCCTCTAAAAGAATCAAAAATGGAACATAAGATATAAGATGAACAGTGCATAAGAAGATGCACAAAACTAAGACTATACAAACTAAGACGATGCAGACTAAGACGATACAAACTAAGACGATGCAAACTAAGACGATCCAAAACTAAGACGATGCAAACTAAGACGATCCAAAACTAAGACGATACAAACTAAGACGATGCAAACTAAGACGATGCAAACTAAGACGTTCCAAAACTAAGACGATCCACAACCAAGACGATGCAAACTAAGACGATATAAACTAAGACGATGCAAACTTCAAACTAAGACAATGCAAACTAAGACGATGCAAACTTCAAACTAACACGATACACCGTTGGACAGCTAAAAAAAAGATTAGCTACCACTTTCTAGAAGATACCTTTGTCTAATCCAACCTAGATTATTCTAGATTTTTCCTAGAAGTTAGAACAGTAATTTTACCCCTATAAAAGACCTGAAGTATGAAATGCAATATAAAACTTGAAAAATAATAAGCAAAAGTAACCATATCTCATTAACAAAACCAAACACAATTTGAGCTTAGCTTTAATTACATATCAACATGCTCATCAGTAGCTTAATACAAATACAGATGGAAGCTCAATGTTTGATATGCTTATAAAGCTAGCCAAATGTTACTAACTTAATACAAAAAGATGCCTAGCTAGCTTGGAGTATCCAAATGCCTTGCAAGGATCACTGATCTTCTCGATCTGCACTTGAGGAGTGGAAAAAATATTGGGTTAAGCTACACAGCTTAGTGGCTAAGATATTTATAGCCATTAGAGATGAGCCACACAATCAAACATATATATATATATATATATATTCATATAGGCATACACTTCGCAATGAAAGTTCAACATTTACAATTTCAATTCACATTTCACAATTCAAAATATCATCACAAAGGACATATTGGATGTAACTCACATCGAAGCATAACACTCAAAATGTCATCATAACTTAGCACATCAAAATGCAAATGCACACACAATTGGCTCGAGGGTTCCATGAACAAAGCAGAGAAACTGAAGTTTACTTCGTAAATGAAACGAGTCCACTTTTTGGATCTTGTGGGCCACAAGCAGGCAGCCGGAAGAAGGCTTTATGTCAACATGCACGTGACTACAAAACAGTTCCTCTCTCGTCCAAACACAATCAAATCTCATGCTCAATTCAATCAATCACAAGTTCATATTCGCATGATTTTTCTTCTTTCCATTTAATCAAAATGTCATAATACAAGGCATAGCATAATCATGCCCACAATTCAATTCTTATCAAATGTCATACATTATGATGCAATTTCCACATCACAATATTTCAAGCAAGTCATTTTAACACACAATACACACACAAGGCATTTTGCCCATTACACAATAACTATAAATAAATTACCCAACTTATAATCTTGAAAATCCAAATTCAATTGGTCCCTTCCTCTTGCTCTTGGGTAGGTTGCCCTTGATTTCCTAACACAACCAAAATTCTCATTTAATTTTCAATTCAAATGGAAATCCCCAAATTTCCATAATCATAAAGAAAATGGAATTAACACAAATCAAGCTCAAACTTAACCTACCCATAGTCCATATAGGTTAGAAAACCCAAAACCTATCTTAGAAACCCATCTTCTTCCTCCAATCATTCCCAACACAAAAACCCCTTTTCTCTCTCTAAACTTCTTCACTCCCAACACAACTCATTTCTTCAATAAACAAGAAGAAAAGATGAAGAACTTACCTTAAGAAGCTTAATTCTTCTCTTCTTTCCTTAGCTTTTTTTTCAATTTTTTCTTCTCCTTCTCTTCTCTCTCACACGTTTTCTCTCTTTTCTTCTCATCTTTGGCTTCTAACGACACTCTCCCTTCTCTTCATTAATTCAAGCCCTTTTGTTTAGTCATTCTCCCATTTTGCTCTTCACTTACTTAGACTTTCCCATTTTACCCTTGTTTGTCTTTTGTGGCTCTGCTCATTACTTAAGCTAACTCAATCTCTAACACTTCCTTCTAATTTCAATTTCTAATCCTTCCCTCAAACTTCTAATTAATGACCCAATAAAAATAATAATGATTAAACCAACAAACAAACATAAATAAATAAATACATAAAAGAATAAGTAAAATTTAAAACGAATCAAGATCCAATATGTCAACTAACTAAATAAGTCTTCATACATGTCCAAGACATGTATCAACTGATTCTCTCTAGCAAGCAAACTTGTACTTGTTTATATCCATCCCTAAATAAAGCACCCTATACAATAAAATGGTAAATACCTTATTTTGGTGTCGACGTATTTACCCCATTTAACAAACTCATATATGCCTTGATTTGACTTCATATAACGTACCTTAAGTAATTAAATGGTCTACATTGGCACTAACTAATAGTCCCCAACTAATCGTACTCATCATCATAACTTACATAATGCTCAACCATGCCCCTTTAGGGCCTCCAAGCACATATATAATAAAATTCACTTATAAAACAAACTTGTATAAGGAAATAAACTGTAGATATGAATCCATAATTTAAATTTTAATTACTTACAGCTGTTCTCAAATATCAAAAACCGTAATTCATATGCCTATAATCTTTATATATCTACAAGTCATATGCCTATAACCTTTACAATCAATAATTTCATAAAATCCTAATTTTGTTAAATACCCTAAATTAGGGTTTTTTTAATCAATCTACTAGAAATTGAAAATTAAAAGAAAAAATTAGTTAATTAATAACCAATAAATGTATTTACATAAAAAAACTAAAAAGCCCCAATTGACATATATTAAAGGCTTTTGTGCAAACAGTAAGTATGGATACATTTGATTTGCTGTCAAGGCTTAATTCATTCAAAATTTTCAATAAAAAAGGATTCATTCCTGCTACTGTTGGCCCTCGAACTTCTTTCTTATTGAATTAAGCATGATTTCTATTAAGTATGAGGTTTTAATAGAATAAAATTTTTCTGGGAGTTAATAATTATGTATATGTTAGTAGGATTTATTTCAAGGGTTAGTTGAATTAAGGTAGCACGAGTGTTCAAAGGCAAAATTAGCAAGACACTTAAGTTTAAAAGCTTTAAGGCTTTAAATGAAGGGCAAAATGGGCCTTTTACACTTATTAAGGGTATAAAAAGAAGAAGAAGTTATTATCTTGCTTTAAAATAAAGAAGAGAACGTGAGTGGAAGAGAAAAAAGGGAGAAGACAAAGAAGAGAAAACAAGCTAGGGTTTTGGAGATTCTTGAAGACATTAAAGACATTGAAGTTAAACAAATAAGTATAAGCATTAACCCTTCTTGATTTGTTGGATGAACCATATTTAGTGATAGTTAGAAGTGAAAATGAAGTTGAATATATGTAGGAAGTTGTTCATGAATGGAATATGTAAATGTTTTAATTTTTCTGGTTAATGATCAAATAGAGATTATGAATTGGTTTGTGAATGTTATTGAGTTGAAATGAAGTTGAAATTAAGTAGAAAAGATGGTTTACGTTCAAGATAGGTTATATGTGAAAGGTGAGAGGTTGAAATCTGGAAAATGGGATGAGGGGGCTGGAAATTCGTATGTTTATGTGAAAGTTCGCCGCGGCAAAGTCTAACTTTCCTGCATAGAACAAGCTTCGGTATTTTGGGCATAACTTTTTCTATAGTTATCCAAATGGAGTTATTTTTTATTTAGAGTAAACTAGAGACATAGGCTACAAATGTTCTGAAGAAATTAAGTTTTAATTCAGTCTCTAAGGATTTCAATTTTTGGATGGAAGTTGAGCATAGAATATTATTTCAGTATAAGAACAGTCCGAAAATGTTTAAGGTATAACTTTCTGATTACTGAACCAAATTGAATGGAATTTTGCTTGTTATTTGAAATCAAGTAAGGAAAGAAGAGTAAGAGGAGAGGCACATTTGAGCAAGTTATAAGCAAGGAAATTCAAGGTGGGTTACATTTTTATAATTAAGTAATAAGCCATTAATGTTTCTTTTAAGAAATGGAATAAATGATTTTCAACTACTTTATTCATGTGCATTTATTGCTTTTTAAATGCTTTAAGAATGTGCTACATGTTTGTGTATGAAGTGTGCTATTGGTTTTTGAGATAAATGATGGAAATGATTTTGAAAGAATATTGATTTTTCAAACGATATTATGGCTATGAAATCAAGTTTTGGAAATGTGCCATTTTGGGAAATATATTTACAAAAAGTGAAATGCATGATTATGTGAGTTTGTGGTGGTCCCCTAATTTAAGTCAAGTTCTCTTTGACAAAAAGGCTTCTCCCGCTACCTACTAGTGGCATGGAGGTCCTTCATGGACTCCCATAAGTTCATGGCTATGCAAGACCATTAAATGGGATTGTGATAATACGTTCTGTTTACGGCTACACAGGACTATTATATGGAAATGTGTAGTACGTTCTATTTTTGGATCCATTCAAACCATTCTGATGTGCATATGATATGTTAATAAGTTTGACGCATACATAATTTATAATTGCTCATGAATTGTTTGATAAATTGAGAATTTTGAGAAATAAGTGTTTGATGATTTTTACCGCGAAATTACTATAGTTACAAAAATGTACAACGGCAATGAGTTTTGAAAAAGGTTTTTGCTTGTTTCTCGATTATAAATCTGTTACCCACGAGCTTTAAGCTCACCCCCATTTCGTTTCCACCTCCAGGTGATGAGCAAGAGATGGAGTGAAAGAGAGGCCAGGCATCACTCTAAGTTGCATATTTTTGTATTTTAAGCTAGATTTTGTAACCATAAGGTTTTAGTTGCATTTCAAGTATTATTAGCTCAAGTATCTTATGTATTTTGGGATTTTGAGATATTGATGTATTGTGGATTGAAATATCATTACAGCTTTGTAAAAACTCTTATCTTTTGATGTTAATGAATTATGAATTATGTATGGATGATGTTGAGTGGAAATATGAATTTGTGTATGGACAAGGTTAAGTTGAAATTAGGCATGCTTAGGGAAGTTATCGATTTCGAGGATGAACTTTCTTTTAAGAGGGCGAGAAATGTTGGCCCCCCAAACTTCTTTCTTATTAAACGAAGCATGATTTCTATTAAGTATGAGGTTTTGATAAAATAAAATTTCTCTGGGAGTTAATAATTATGTCTATGTTAGTAGGATTTATTTTAAGGGTTAGTTGAATTAAGGTAGCAAGAGTGTTTAAGGGCAAAATTGGCAAGACACTTAAGTTTAAAAGTTTTAAGGCTTTAAATGAAAGGGAAAATGGGCTTTTTACACTTATTAAGGGTATAAAAAGAAGAAGAAGTTGTTGTCTTGCTTCAAAATGAAAAAGAGAACATGAGTGGAAGAGAAAAAAGGGTGAAGAGAAAGAAGAGAAAACAAGCTAGGGTTTTGGAGATTCTTGAAGAGTTTGAAGACATTGAAGCTAAACAATAAGTATAAGCATTAACTCTTCTTGATTTGTTGAATGAACCATATTTAGTGATAGTTAGAAGTGAAAATGAAGTTGAATATGTGTAGGAAGTTGTTGATGAATGGTATATGTAACTGTTTTAATTTTTCTGGTTAATGATCAAATAGAGATTATGAATTGGTTTGTGAATGTTATTGAGTTGAAATGAAGTTGAAATTAAGTAGAAAAGATGGTTTACGTTCAAGATGGCTATATGTGAAAGGTGGGAGGTTGAAATCTGGAAAATGGGATGAAGGGGCTGGAAATTCGTATGTTTATGTGAAAGTTCGCCGTGGCTAACTTATGGCTTCGCCGCGGCAAAGTCGAACTTTCCTGCATAGAACATGCTTCGGTATTTTGGGCATAAATTTTTCTATAGTTATCCAAATGGAGTGATTTTTGATTTGGAGTAAACTAGAGATATAAGGCTACAAATTATTTTGAAGAAATCAAGTTTTAATGCAATCTCTAAGAATTTCAATTTTTGGATGAAAGTTGAGCATAGAATATTGTTTCAGTAAGAACAGTCCGAAAATGTTTGAGGTATAACTTTCCAATTACTGAACCAAATTGAATGAAATTTTGGTTATTGTTTAAGGAAATCAAGTAGGGCAAGAGGAGCAAGAGGAGAGGCACACTTGAGAAAGTTATAAGCAAGGAAATTCAAGATGAGTTACATTTTTATAATGAAGTAATAAGCCATTAATGTTTCTTTCAAGAAATGGAAATAAATGATTTTCAACTACTTTCTTCATGTGCATTTATTGCTTTTAAAATTCTTTAAGGATGTACTACATGTTTGTATATGAAGTGTGTTATTGGTTTATGAAATGAATGATGGAAATGATTTCGAAAGAATATTGATTTTTCAAACGATATTATGGCTATGAAATCAAGTTTCGAAAATGTGTCATTTTGGGCAATATGTTTACAAGATGTGAAATGCATGATTATGTGAGTTTGTGGTGGTCTTCTAAGTTAATTCAAGTGCACTTTGACAAAAAGACTTCTCCCGCTTGCCCGCTAGTGGCATGGAGCTCCTTCATGGACTCCCATAAGTTCATGATACGCAAGACCATTAAATGGGATTGTGATAATACGTTCTTTTCACGGCTACACAGGACCATTATGTGGAAATATATAGTACATTCTTTTTTTGGATCCACCTAAACCATTCTGATGTGCTCATGTGCTTATGATATGTTAACAAGTTTAATGCATACATGATTTATAATTGCTCATGAATTTTTTGATAAATTGAGAATGTTGAGAAATAAGTGTTTGATGATTTTTACTGCGAAATTACTATAGTTACAAAAATGTATAATGGCAATGAGTTTTGAAAAAGGTTTTTGCTTGTTTCTCGATTATAAATCTGTTACCCACGAGCTTTAAGCTCACCTCCATTTCGTTCCCACCTCCAGGTAATGAGCAAGAGATGGAGTGAAAAAGAGGCAAGGCATCACTCTAAGTTGCATATTTTTGTATTTTGAGCTAGATTTTGTAACCATGAGGTTTTAGTTGCATTTAAAGTATTATTAGTTCAAGTATCTTATGTATTTTGGGATTTTGAGACATTGATGTATTGTGGTTTGAAATGTCATTACAGCTTTGTAAAAACTCTTATCTTTTGATGTTAATGAATTATGAATTTTGTATGGATGATGTTCAATGAAAATATGAATTTGCGTATGGACAAGATTGAGTTAAAATTAGGCATGCTTAGGGAAGTTATTGATTTGAGATGATGAATTTTGAACATGAATTGTTAATATATAAGTGAGATTTTATGGAAAAGAAAGACAGGAAATTGTGAAAAATGAGAATTAGTTGTAAGGAATGAATTAAATGAGTAGAGATTAGAGAGTTTAATGAAATAGTGTTGGTTAATGAATGGTTAAGAAGTGATAATGCATTAGAAGAAGTGATTTTGCAAAGATTATGAGTGAAAATGACGTAAGAAAAGATGTAGGAACAAACCCAAAGGTATTTTCGCTTTCAGTGGCAACTTCGCCGCAGTGAAGTTCACCCGAAGGGAACATATGGGACCTTGCTTCCGAAAGGTTTTTAGCTCCCAAATGCTAATTCTTCCACTATGCCCAACCTTCAAGCTTTATGATCTCATGTCCGATGTTGGGCTCAGGAAAAGGGGTCCAATTGTTGTGGTATCAGAGCAAGGGGTTGGGCTCTAAAAACGGGGTCCAACAACTACAAAATTATATTATCTTTTACCTAAATCTCCCATACAATCATTAATATTTATCTTAAATTCTTCTCTTTTCTCTTGAAATAATACCTCTATATCTTACAAACACTTTCCCCTCGTTTTCTTTCACAAATCTAGAAGTCATTAAAATTGTTTTCAAAAACAAAGAATTATGGACAGTAGTTAGCCAATGGTAGAGGTATAAATAGTCAATATCAGTTTTAGGTGTCGTCTTAAGAGTTATATAATAAAGTTAATTTAATTTTTATAGCCTTTTAAATTACCTCAATGCAATTTTCCTAACGAAAAATATGAATCAAATATCAAACAATGTTTAGTGGTGATACAAAATGAATTGATAATTTCTTTCACCAAATTATCATTTTTAGTTCAGTAACTCCTTTTGATATTTCTTATGAATTATATATAACTATCTTATCTTTTCATATCCTTTATAATAACTTAAAATCAATAATTCTACAAGAAGTATTCTCAAAATACTGAACAATATTTAATGGTAATAATAAATTGAGTTAACATGTTTTTTTTTAACCAAATATGTCCTTCTTCCTTAGGTGTTATGACCATAATTAATCAATCTTATACCTTTAAGCATTAAATATCAATCAAATCAACTAGAAAATATATAAAAATACTCCTAAGGTTTTGATAGCCATCTACTCAAAAATATCATAAACTCAAAAATTTGGAGTCTCATTTTTGTCCTCCTTTAAAATAAGTTTTGTTCTCGAATCTTTAAAAATATTAAACTCTAAAAATTGCTATCTAAATGTTTGAAGTATAAACCACTTATCTTTCTCTCATAAGCATCTATAAAATAATAAATGTAACCAGAACAACAACAACAATACCAATAACAACAACACTCAGTAAGAAATCCTGCTGATACGGAGGGTATGGGGAGGTACAATAGTACACAACCTTACCACTAACTAGTAGAGAGGTTGTTTCCAACTATAAAATAATAAATAATGTGTCTAAAATCCAATCATACTAATTAAATCAAACGAAAATAATGATATACTTATACTATCAACACTCATCTTACTATATTGTAAGATTATGTCTTACATTAAACCTAAGCTCTAAGACCATTTATCACACTCTAATCTCGAACTAACTAGATTGAGCCTATAGTGGACTACCACCCAATCACTATCATATTAACAATTACAATATATTAAACTCACATAAAAAAATGAAACAACTCAATGAATATATTCCTCTTTGTATCTAGAAAGCATGATAAATTTAACTATATAAAACCATGCCTAAAATTTATCTACGTCCCCATATTTCTATTGCATTCTTGAAGAATACACAAACATACATAGTACATACCAACTATATAAAATAAAAATAAAGTAAGTACAAAGCTACACCCCTTTATAGTCACAAGTAGTCAAAACTATACCCATATGGCACAATCAATTTCTCTAGAGTACTTGTTAAGAAAGGAAGTCGTACAATGAAGCATATAATATAAACCATTTAATTTTTCTTAGTAATAGACTAGTATGTGCTCAAATTTGGTCTTTAATAATGTGCTCCATGTAATAGATTTATGTATGGATAATTTTGGCACTAACTAATTCACCTTGGTTGTTGGACCTATACACACTCAAATGTAGTCTTAGATAATATGCTCTAGGCGCAACGAATGGTATACACCTAGTTATAACTAATTAATAATAACATATATGTACAACCATAACATTTTTAAGGCCTCAAAGTTCATAAAATACAATAGTCACTTGTAAAATACAACCAACATATATTTAAAGAAGCAAATTGTGGATATGCATCCATAATTTACTTTTTAATTAGTTGCAGGTGTTCTTCGACAGCTAAAAATCATAATTTATATGCCTATTAATCTCTCTATATATGTCCACATATCATATTAAACTCATAAATTTTCACATAATTCAACCCTTATAATTAATATTGTAAAATTATATTGTCCCCCATTATAGCCAATAATATCTAGATTGAAAAATCCTTTACTTCTACTTAAAATCACCCTTATAGTTCTTATTCATGCTTCCCCCTTATTTTCTTCCATTAATCTCTTTTGTTTTTGTGAAAAATGATGAAGAAATTCATTAGAAGTCATTTCAAAAAAAAATAGACATTAAATAGATGGTGCTAAGGGTGTGGATAGGTTATACTAGTTCCAAATGTCTTCTTAAATGATGTAAAAAAATATTATATTTTCATAGTATTTTTAATCACCTTAATTTGATATTTATCAAAATTTATTATTCAAATACCTAATAGTGATTGGTGGTGATATAAAATGAACTTATAATCTTCTTCCACCAATTTATCTTATTTGATTTTAATATCTTATCTTGAGTTCTTTCTTATTAATTGGATATAATTATTTTATCTTTTCATTGCCTCTTTCATAGCCTCAACTTAATAGTTATATCAAAATTTATACGTAAAAAATTAAATCACATTTAATTTTAATAACAAACTAAACCAACTTGTTTTTTTTCTCAAAACATTTCCTTTTTATTAAGTGTTATTACCATAATTAAACAACACCAAGCCTTATAAGAATAAAACATTAATCTCAAGCTCAATTTATTTGGAACTTATCTTGTAGATCTTTTTACTTCGTTGGATTATAATGCCAAGATCATAGGAAGCTTAGTTAGTTTATTCTCTTTCTTGTAATTCGAATTCATATATATTACTTGTTTTCTTATAAATAAAAGAAAAGGGATGGCAATAAACTATGTTATGTTCTGCCTATTTAGATTTTGATCATTGGGCTATCTAAAACACAAAAAGTATTAATGGTTTTTCATTTGAAGTTAAGCTTTAGTTTTCACTTTATATGTTTAGTTTTAATTATATTTTGAACCGATGATAGTATCAAGGTAATTAATAATCTTTTTAAGGATTGTAAGGATCATTTAAGAGTATTTGGAGTTAAAAACCTGTGAGAGTATAATATCCTAAGGTTAATCCAATTTCAGTGGGTTTGCGATGACACCACTCAATAATAAGGCTCAATCTTTTAAGCCTCACCATTTAGATGAGGTTTACATCATGTTAAACTCTTATAATCTAATGAAAATAACTTAATTATTATTATTCTCTCTCTACCAAGAAGCCCTCCTACCCCAACTCTATGAATCTAAGCTAAAAATTCACTTAGGTTCCCAATCTTTCACTACACAGTTTCCTATAAAATATACAAATTCAGGTAATATACACCGGTTAGGTAAAAAAATACATAAAATAAAATATAAAGTTACTCCCTTTCTATTCTATATGTCATAAATATCTAAATTTATGCCTTAAGGCATAATCAACTTCTCTAAAATACCTATCAAAATTATTTTTTTATAAATACCACAAAAAATTCATAAAAATAATCATATTAAATACATCACACAATGATGCAAAACTAATATATAAGACCCTATAACTATCCAAGATAGGCATCGACTAATTCACCTTGTACCTTCCTCATAATGATACTAACCAATTTGCCTTAACCTATTAAATGGTTCTTGCTCTATTCTTAATTAAGTTTATTTGCCTAACTAATGGAAAAATATCTACCCCAATTTGGCATTGAGTAATTCATCTTGACGGTGAAATGATATTTACCTTATTTTGGTATTAACTAATCTGTCACAACTAACATATTGGTACCTACTCCAATTTGGTCACAGATAATTTGCTCATAGTAACATAATGGTACAAGTATAATTTTGACACTAACTAATAGGTTGTGACTAATGGTACTCATCACTAAATAATATAAATTGTATAACATTACCCCTTAGAGGTCTCAAATTCATATAATACATATATAGTGAGACACCTAACTATGACATTGTATCCAAAACTATTTATGAGTGGTTGTATCATTCCACTCAATAATTTATCCTAACTATACTACAAGAAAAACACATGATAGGGACCGAACTATACCGACCGAATTTATTCGGTATGGAAATAGAGACCGAATTTGTATTCGGTCGGTGAA
>JAOQMR010000005.1:32501541-32548420 GCA_027563865.1 Erythroxylum pelleterianum
ATTATCGGAGAGACCTCAGAAGGTGTTAGAACTAGGTCCAGATTCAGAAGAGAAGCAAATGTAGCATTCATTTCTGAGATTGAATATATTCTAAGTTTTTGAACTTTAGACATGTTTTCGAGATGAATATGGAAAGGAGATTAAAGCCTTGAGGTTAGATAATGGGACTGGAGATAATCCAAAGCAATTTAACAAGTATTTAGAGAAAGAAAGCATTAAGCATTACCTGAAAGTTCCATACACTCCACAATAAAATGGAGTTAGTGAAAGAAAGAATATAACACTTAAGGAAATGGCCACATGTCTACTTTATGATAAGAATATGTCACTTAAGTTCTAGACAGAGGAAATTAACACTATTTCCTACCTCTTAAATAGGATATCAATTAGAGATTTGAATGATATTACACCATTTGAAGCTTAGTTTGAATATAAACTAAGGATGATTAAATAGGTTATCAACTAGAGATTTGAATGATATTACACCATTTGAAGCTTAGTTTGAATACAAACTAAGGATGATTCATCTAAAAATGTTTAGGAGTCTTTATTTTGTGTTAAAATTGAAATTAAAAGAGACAAATTTAATCCTAAGTCATTCAACTATATTTCTTATTTATAACACTTTGTCTACAGGTTATTTTTTTAAAATCTTAAGATTAACAAGATTTTTATTCTAACAAATGTTATGTTTGTTGAAGTTGTAATTCAAAATTGGAAAGAATCTAAAATTGAGTTTTAAATTCAAGAAAGAATCTTTAAAGGAAATATTACAGATGATGTTTATGATGTACCAATTAGAGTTACAAGACTTCTAACTAATGTCTATAATAGATGCAATGTATATACATTAAAACCTTCTAGTTATAGTGAAGTTATGGATTCTCAAGTTTTGAGAGATGCTATAAAGGATCGTTTAAGCATGATAAGAAAATTGAAACCTAGATCTTAGTAGACAAACTTAAAAATTAGAAAGTTATTGGCATTAAATGGCATTTGAAACTAAATTGAATCTTAATGGTAGTTCTAATAAGTGTAAATCTATAACATGCCCAATTGAATAGGGAGGCTTACTTTAACCAATACTCCATTTTTATCTCCATCTATGGATTGTATAAATTTTTTGGGATATAGATGAACCAAAAGAGGGTGTTAAGAGATAGAAATAGAAATTATAGTACCATTGGAAAAAGGGAAATCTATATAAACATCTCTAGTAAAAGGGTATTCTCAAGATCTTGGTGTTTGTTGAATCGAGGGAGGTTCTAATTGTTGTTTTGATGATAACGAAATATAATTACTACTAATGCTTTTATTATTTTAATAAAAAGCAATATTATAACAAAATGAAGGTATAAACTCAAGAGGATAGCGTATCAAGTTGATGAAGAAAAGTTAAAGTTTGTAATCGATGAAATGAAGATCAAAACAAGAACAAAAGAATATTAAGGCTCATTAAGGTCATTTCATTTTTTATTATTATTTGTAAGCTCTCTTTGTTAATTTAATAATCTAAAAGGCTTACCATGTTTAATAATTTCATCCTACTTCAATGCATGAGTCTTTACATTCATGAAGAGACATTGAAACTTTTAATTTAAATACAAAATTCTCTTGTTCTTTCAAATAATGCTTGGGGACATTTTGGGAGTTTTTAAATATATTTGGATTTAAAAATTGGTTTTGAGCATTTGAAGTTGTTAAAATCATGTTTTTGGGGTGATTAATCGACCTACATAGATTAGTAATTGGCCAATATAGTCTAAAGTTGTTAAATTTGATGTACTGTGAGTTTGTAGCAACATTAGTTAATGTATTGGTAAACTAATATGACACATGGTCAACCATTATGTGTACTGGTCAACCAATATCTATCAATTAGTGAATCTAGTATTGTAAATGCATAATGGTCATTAAGTGTGCTGCATATAACTTGTTGGACCCTGTTACCGGAATCCAACTCTCTTATCAAAAATACCGTTATACCTAAGCGTGGTTCCTTGCTTAACATAATTTCTCATCCTTCACAATTTTCTACCATTCTTTTCCATAATACATATTACACTTACATTCACGATTTCTCATCCCAAATCAATAACTTCCTCATGTATACTTTAATTCAAAGCAAGACTATAATTCCGCCAAAAAATCATCCATACATAATTCATTAACATCAAATCTTACTCTTACAACAATCTAACTTAAAATACAATATGTGCATAACCAAACAAATGTCTTTCCTTTCTTTCATCCGATCTCGCTCTTGTTACCTAGAGATGGGAATGAAAGGGGGGTGAGCTTAAAGCTCGTGGGTAACAAGTTTATAACAAAGAATAAGCAAAACCGTTGAAATGGTCATTTGTTATAAAAACTCATAATGAATTCATAAAATGCTTCGTTCTCAAATTCTCAGTCCAAATTGCAATTCGAACATAACACTCATAGTTACAAATATCATCATATAACATTCAATTATGCACCATTCATAACTATACAAAGATGCAATGCACAACAAATGGCTCGAGAGTTCCGTGGAACAAAACGGATAAACCGAAGTTTATACCGTGAACAAAACGAGTCCATTTTCGGATCTCGTGGGCCACAAGCGGGCAGCCGGGATAAGGCTATACGTCGACGTGCACGTGACTAGCGAAACATTCCTCTCTTGCCCAAACAGAAGCACATAATCATGCTCAAATCAATTTATCGAATGCTCATACTTTCGAGCTTTTCTATCTTTTCCATCATACAAAATGCCATGACATAACAGCATAACTTGACCATAGTTCATGAATTTCCATGCATTTTCAATAAGCACAACAATTCAAATAGACACACATAAGCAAATTCTTTAAATCATTCAAAAGCAATAAATGAAGTAATTGAAATCATTTAATCATTTGATTCTAAAAGCTAACTTTTATTTCTTGATTTTGAAGAAAGAAGCTTCAGTGGCTCATTACTCAATCATAAACATGAAACCCAACTTACAAATCCTTGCTCAAAGACTTGCCCGAAGGTGCCTCCTACTTGCTCCTCTTGCCTTCCTTGATTTCCTTTATCATATCAAATACAAAATTCCCATTCAATAGGAATACAATTTGAGGATCCATACATTGCATATTCACTAAGATAAATTCTAAAAACTCAAACTCTTCAATTTTCCATGATCACTCTGCTCATATTCTTTTCTAGAAAAATCTTTCCCATTGTCTTAAGTTTCTAATGACTCCAAAATCACTTAAATTGGACATATATATCCAAAGTTATTCTCAAAATATCAAAACATATCAATGCTGGAAAATGGCCCCTCGTCGCGACGAGGAGGCTGGCGCATGTCGCGACAAAGGCATAGGTACGTTGCGACGTGTAAGCTGGAGCGCGTCGCGACGAGCACCCGAGCATGTCGCAACGTGGACGGGGGTTGCGCGCCACGATGTCTGCAAGAGCACGTCGCGATGTGCGAACCCAGAAATCGCCCCGAAACTTGATTTTCCAACATTCTTCAACTCAAATCGTCCCATCTTTTCAAAACAACCCTAAAACATCATTTTTACTTCATTTCTAAACTCATTCCAACCTAAAGTCATTAACAAAACAGCAAAATCCATCTTTAATCATAAACCCTAACGGTTAAACATATACAACTTTTACCTAAACCCTTCATCAACCATTTCCCATACATGCTAAGCTATTATACAACCAAATCCAAGAGATTTAAAGCATAACTTACTTGTTTTAGCTTCAAATCTTCAAGATCTTGCAAACCTTAGCTTCCCCTCTTCTTCTCTTCTTCTTCTCCACGACTCCTCTTCCATTTTTCCAACAACCAACTCTTTCTTTTTCTTTTTATATGCTCTTATTCGTCATCAAAAGACCCTTTTGACCTTAGCCTAATACCTTATAACTTAACAATCTTAAGTGACTTGCCCAAAATGCCCTTATTTCATTTTATAACATTAACACTTAAATTAACTCATGAAATCAATCCTACTAACATAATAATTAACTCCCAAAATTATTCGATCAAAACCTCATAATTTACTTAAATCATACTTAATCAAAATCCAACCAAAACAATCCATCATTCAAAACCTCAAAAATAAATCGAAATTATGCTTAATTCATCAAGAAAATTTCCGGGGTCCAACATAACTGGTATAATAGCTAGTCTTTAGGTCTAACACCTATTTTGGGTCCCAAAACACTATAAATAGGTGTTTTCTCATTGGTTTTAGCATTAAGAACTATTTGAGTGTCTTTTACACACATTCCACAGTACTTTTAAATCATTTAAGCAATCATTGTCTCAACTTGTGTGAGTGATCCTTTTGTGATTATCAAAGTATCTAAATGAGCAATTTTGAATTGTAAGATATTTTTGGGGTTTGTGATCATTGTATTAGGTTTATCTAAAATTGGTTTAGGATTCATCTTTATGTTAAAAAAAGATTGAAAAGGAGGTTCCTCTTTTCTAAAATAAAAGATTGTATAAAGGTTATTCTTTGCCTTGAAAGAAGAATTATAGTGAAAATCTAAGACGAGTCTTAGGCGTGGAAGTAGGCAAGGATTGTTTGCTGAAGCATTATAAATCGATTTGTGTTTCTCTTCTTTTACTATTTACTTTATTGTTTACACTTGTCATAATTTGTAAACGTTGTCTTATAAGTAGTATATTTTAATTAAAATCTTGAATTCATCCAATTCAACCTCCTCTTGGGTGTCACTAGGGAATAATAAGTGATGTCAGAGTAGGTCTATAGGGCTAGTGTTTCAAACAAAGTCCTATAGTAAAGGTTATATTGGTATACCTTGGAGCATCTTTATCATCCTTTAATTAAGAGGGTTAAAACATTAGTAAAGCCCCTATCTTTGACAGCAATAAGTCCTTTTATTTTAAAACAAGAATGAAAATTTTCTCAATGGCTTAAATTTTCAATTTTTGGAAAATTGTCTCAAGTGGTCCATACATTCCTATTAAAATTGTAGACGATGAAAAAATATCTTAAGTTAAAAGAGGAATGGATCCCCAAGATAAAATATTAATCTTTTTAAATAATAAAGTTTTCTATATTTTATTTATGTGTTGGGAAGAAATAAATTCAATAAAGCATCTATGCTAGAAGTGGCTTTTGAATAAGAATTGTTCCAAATAAAACATGATGAGAGCATTTCTAGCATATATAGTAGATTTATTAATATTATCAATGCTCTCAAGGGTCTTAGAAAGGCCTAGATTAACCTTAAAATGGTGAGGAAGTTGCATAGGTCATTACCAAATTTATGGGAAGCTAAAGAGACGATTGTACAAGAAGCAAAGGACCTGATAACTTTACCATTAGAGGAGCTTATTGGATTTCTTCTTATATAAAAATGAGGCTCTAAAAGAAACAAAAAGAAATTGTTCGAAGAAAAGGAATCTAGCATTCAAAGTCGCAAAGGAAGAATCAAGTGATAAGGAAGAAATATCATCTAGTGAAAGTGATAAATAAGATAATTTTTTAGTTAGTAAAAAAGTTAGGAAATTCTTGAAGAAGAACTCGTCAAGAAGAAAGGACTACAAAGGTGGTAAGATAAACTTAAAACATAAATCAAATAATATTATTTACTTTGAATGTAAGAAAATTGGACACATGAAGTCTCAATGGCCTCTTAGACACAAAATGCAAAGCAAATAAAATATTATTTGCTTTGAATGTAAGAAACCTGGATATATGAAGTTTCAATGCCCTCTCCTCAAAGAAAGTGAAAAATATGAAAAAAAAATTACAAGAAAGAGAATAGAAACAAAGGAAAAAGAAGGCATTTAAAGCCTTCACTTGATATGAGACAAGCAACTCCAAAAGTGAACAGTCAGAAGGAGATGTAGCTCAAATATGTTTCATAGAAAAATATGATGATGAGTATACTCTAACTCAAAATATAATGATGAGTATACTCTAACTCTAAATCATGTTATAATTATAATAGGGACATTAATTTGACATATGATGAACTTGTTAAGGGTCTGTAAATTATAAGGAAAAAAGAAAAGGTATATTCCAAGCGCAAGGAAGTTCAAAATATTCTAGACATGTATAAGTGAAAATGGAAAGATAAAGAGTGAATTGTATAACATCAAAGCTTCAAAAGGTGTAGCCATAGAGGATAATCATGACTTAAGTGCTTTAAAGCATGAGAATAAAAAGTTGAAGAAGGAAGTTGATTCTCTCAAAGAATTATTGTCCAAGTTGACTAAAGGAAGTAAGAAATTAGAAAATATGTTAGGAGCTTAAAAGAGTTCTAATAATAGGCATGCAATTGGATATAGCCATGAGAATGTTTTCAACACCAAAAACCACTTTTATTAAAGAAAAGATTTTACATAGTGAAGAACCAATGCCTAGGATGATAAATGAATATGGAGCATCCACATCTAAGCACACACACAACGCATTCACTAAGGCTCACGTAAGAGCAAACTTCATAGTTTCTTGTATCATTCATAATTTAGAGCAAGAATTCAATACTATTAAATAAAGAATAAGCATTACTTCTACATTAACATGTAAATCCACTCACATCCTTTTAGGCCTCAAAGAAATATATATCAAGCTTTTATCCATACTTCATCAAACATAATCATAGGACATTTCACTACCCTAGGAGAGTAATAAAAAATTTTAATGTCCAAAAGAATTTTTCTCGTTATGCATATATATATAAATGAATATATGTATAATCGTCATTCATATAATATAGTACATCTCTTTTATGGTAAGTATAAACATGTTAATAAATTTTGTTTTCTTAAACAAAGAATGTCAGGCAATTGAAAATATGAGTTAAAAAGAAGAAGCAGCCTAACAACTAAGGAGCCAAGCTTATTTAGGTTCTTAAATACATTGATTACCTTAGTTTGTAAAGATATTAGAAGAAAAAAACAAATGGTATGTACTAGAAATAATGTTTACTGAATTTAGTATTATTAAGGACCTTATGCATTTTTTCGAATCTAACTTTTTTCTCCAAAAAAGTTTACAGGATGTTATTATAAGATGTGGAGAATTTAGCCACCAAAGACCTTTCGAAAGAGACAATTGTTGAACCAAGTGAGAGAGATGAGAAGCTTCAATAGATTTTAAACTCAAGAAGAATCTTTGTTCAAATGTATTGTAAGCAATGTTTGACATCAAGTAATTACTAGTTCATAATTTAGAAATATGTGATAGCTTATTTTTATATATGAATTCGAGTATAAATCCGGAATGGTAATTGTTTGGTTTGAATTATGTATAAGGTGTTTGATAATTATTTTTAAATTGTGAACCTTACTACCAAAAATTAGAGACTATTTGAAAAATAAGGATACTAAGATAGAATTTATATCAATTTTGTAATATTTTATAATTCATTAAATAAGGATAAGATTTTACTCAATTAGAAGAGAATTAGATATTTTTATGGAAATCCTATATGATAAAAATCCCCTCTCATTTTCTTAATAAATTTTGTGTGATTGAAGTCTCTTTTAAGTTTTTGATATTTCTTAATTGATATACTATGATACACTAAGTGTTTTGATGTTTAAATTTGAGTTTTAAAGCAATTTTTTCTCTTCAAAATACATTGGTCGACCAATATCTCAGTGTGGTCGAACAGTGTAACCAAAATCATATTTTTTGCCTTTTTAGTGAGTTTATTCTTTGTTTGATTGCTTATTTGATCACCTAGATAGCCACACTGGTTGACTAATATCCTTCAGTGGTCGACCAATGTTCCTAATTTTGAGACTCCCAACTTTCCTGAGAATTTGCAATGAGTTTAGTCACCATCCTTAGTCAATAAATAACCAACATAGGTCGACTAATATATTTCTTTGGTCAACCAGTAAAAAACAATTTAATCCAAACAATTTTTTTCTCCTCACCTCCACTCCTTACTTTTGGTTATCTCTGAAACATAAATATCGATCAACCAGTCGAGACATGCTGTCAACTAATCCTCATATTTTTAATATCTTCTTTGCCTCTTTTCTTTTAATCTCATATTTTATGCTTATAACATCTAAAACCCCAAACAATTCATTATTTTTCTTGAAAAACATCATCCCCCATCTCATTAAATTGTATCAAACTAAAATTTTGTTATTTGGGGACTTTTAATCTTTTTTAATTAAAATATATCTCTTCAAGTTGATGCCTTTATTGTTGAATTGTAAAATGAGTATATGTTATGTTCCTTTCAATTATATCAATACATATTTAATTTTTTTCAATTTTGGTATCTTGTGTTCTTTTTCATGTTTCTATTTTTGAAATTTTGGAGCTTTCAAAATTATAACTTCTTTTATGAAATTAATGGTGGATACTGCAATTATGCTTTTATTTATCATACTTCTAACCTCTAATTTTGTCAAAACATGCCTTTGGTGCTTTCAATGAATCATGTTAACTTAGAGACAATATTAAAATTATGTATTTTTTAAAATTAGTCATAATTATAGATGCCTATATCAAAATTAATTTTTTTTAAACTCTTCAAATATTCAATATCACTCTCTAGTGAGAAAGTTTGGCAGTCCTTATCAAATTCATCTTTTTTCACTGAGTTAGCTTTACACATCTCTCTTTATATTATGTATTGTCAGTTAATAGATTTCTTTTTAATGATTCCAAAAAAGGGTATGAAGTTTGGTTACATTAGATTTAAGGGGAGTAATTACATTTAGAGGGAGTTATTGTTTTATTGTTTTCGTACTTCTTGTACTTTATATAATATCCTTGAGTAAATTTATGTTATCTTTATGTATAAATATTTCTTTGATTTTAAATATGTCTTTTGTTCTTGCTATTGAATTATGCTCTTCATGTTAGATTATATTTTATGCATGAATTAAGAGGGGGCCAATTATTATCTTAATATTTATTTATGTGCTTAATTTTATTATTATTGTTCTCTAATATCACAATTGTTTTGTCATCATTAAATTATTGTTCTAATTGATGTTTTGACAATAACAAAACATAATTACTACTACTATGTTTGTTATTTTGAAGAAAAGTAATATTAAGTTAAAATGAAGCAATAAACTCAAGAAGATATTGTACAAAGCTTACAAAGAGAAGTTGAAGTTTGCAACCGATGACATGAAGATCAAAACAAAAACAAAAGAAGATCAAAGCTTGTTAAGTTCATTTCACATTTTATGTTATTATTTGTAAGCTCGTTTTGTTAATTTGACGATCTAAAAGACTCACCATGCATAATCAATTCATTTTACTTCGTTGCAAGGCAGTGAAGCTTTTGATTTTAATATAAAATCCTCTTGATCTTTCAAATAATATTTTGTAAAGTGCTTTAATCATATTTTATTAGACAAATTGGTTTTGAGCTTAAAATTGTTAAAATTATGTTTTTGGGGTGATCTATCAACTAATCTGAGTTAGTAGTTGACCAATATAGCTAAAGTTGATAAATTTTATATACCGTGAGTTTGTAGCAATATTAGTTGATGCAATATGTGTAATGGTCAACCAATGCCCAAAGGCTTGTGAATTTGGTACTATAAATGCATATTGGTCAACCAGTACATTGTTTATAGCTATTGTAACAGCTAATTTTTGGCTCTAATGCCTATTTTCGGTCCCAAAAAATTATAAATAGATGTTTATCATTGGTTATAGCATCAAGAAATATTTGAGTGTCTTTTACACATATTTCAAAATATTTTTTAATTATTTCTATAGGCATACAAGTAATATTCCAAGCAGAATTATCTCATGAGGTCAGTTTAGTGAATTTGTTCTCTAACAATTAAATGTTTTCGTATTTCAGTCGATGATGTCGACTACTTTATCTTATATGTTAGTAAAAAAAATGCATAAAATAAATTTTATTTTAATTAATTATATCACAAATTCTATAATTAATTGATTGATTATATTAATCAACACCTTCCCTTGGAATCCCTTTTTACTGAAAGAAAGACGATTTTTTGAACAATTTTCATAATGTAAGACTAAAGGTGGAGTGTGTTTTATTTAATTACCCCTTAGGGGAACATAGGCAGCAATGAGAATTTAAACTGTCCGATAAATATCTATTTTCAGATAGCATGTATGCTACAAATTTCAAATTTCCTTTCATAGACAAATAGAGTCAATAAAGCTAAATTATGTTGTTAAAACTGGTAAAAATGCTATTTGTCTTTATCAAAAACATTATTTCATATTTGATTTTAGATATCTATTTTTAAATTCACTTTACGATTTTAGCTTCAAATGATACACAATTTTAATATTTTTTTCTTTTATATATATTCAAAATATAATCTAATTTTACAATGTACTTCCTAAACTCTTAGAACTTAAATTATTATGATTTTATAAAATTCATATTTGAATTTTAAAACTAACATCAACCAATTAAATTTAGATTTAAATTTAAATATAGATAAAAGCTCAATTCAAACTCGAAACATTGACAACCAGTTTTAAATTCAGCGTGGGAAAGTTGTGTTTCCATAGGTGTTTCGGCCGAGGCTTGGTCTATTGGACTTTTTAACCTGTGCGCAGCTCATGAACCAGACCCTTGTCGATCTCTTTTAGTGGGTGGTGTAGTTAGGCGTGCAAGCTCAAATCATGCACTCCCTGGAAATTAGGCTTAAATATGTTCACCTCAAACGGTCCAATCTTACCCAAGTTCTGAAAATACAGCTCAATTCGAACATAATGTGGTAAGAAATTATGCTTCTGTATTACTAACTTCATGTCATTTAAATAATTAATAGCTCAATTATAACATGATGTGGCAAGAAATTATGTTTTTATCTTACTAACTTCAAATTATTTAAATAATTAATACGTTAAAATTTATGGACCACTTTGTAATTTTTCTTATTTTAGTGCATATTCTGATGATTTATGATTATTTAAAAATAATTATTTACTTAAAAATCTTATGACGTTGTATTTTTATAAAACATTTTTGTTAAATATTTCCAATTATCTTAACATATATTATTATATGATTAATTCTTACATCAACACCTAGTTGTAGGTACAAGGTCTAGAAAGATCTAATAGTACGAAGCTTTACTCTCACTAAATAGAGAAGTTATTTCCGATAATTAATTCTTACGTAAGGGACATATTTTATATAATCATTTGAGTTAGTTACGTAAAATTAAAATTATTAAAATAATTTGACAGCGCAAAACATTTTTTAAATAATTTAAAATGCTAATATTTTTAAGTAAATAAATTTATAAAAGAAGTTTGCTTTTTTTATTCTAAACAATACGTTAACGTTGCGGACATTTGTTGGGTTCCAAAACAAAGATATTGTTCGCCATTGAAAAGATACGTCTTTAATTAGTACCAAAAATTCAAATCAAACACCTCTTAGCTTTCTTAAGCTTAATGATTAAGCATTTTTAAGGGTGACAACTCACTCCCAATTTCATGATATGACAACCTCATACATATGACTACAAACCAAACCAAAAAAGACAGGTTGTCCTGTCCGACTGGCTGCCTCCAATCGCCTCCTAGTCCTATACGGTGTTTTCAGGCCAGCAATCAACGCGGTCTTTGACAATTGTTACTGCTACTTGCCCACTTCCTCCCCTCTTGAGAGTGCAATAACTGGAGATGCAGATAACCTTTTTGATGTCTCACACAAGTTGACAAGTATATGCATTGCTTATTTGTCTCAAGTCGTGTCATCATTCCATTCTCTTGAAAAGTCTCTGCATCATATGCATGGGATCTAAAGCATCATAATTTGATACTTCACAAATGGGATGTCTATGTGTCCATGGCTAGCATAGTCGGATGGTGACAGCCATTTACCTGCAGCTAGTTACTTGCTTAACATAGTGTGACTCTGTTAACAAATATGTGCTTATTTTTAATAGGGCCCGGAGCATGTGTAGGATTATATCAAATGCTGTGTTCATTTCAACATAAAGCATTTAAAGATAAAAAATTGAAATGACTTGTCTTATGTTTTGAACAAAATTCTTTTAATTTTAATTTTTCAAAAAGAAACTCTCCTAAATTTTAAAAACAAGCAACAGAACACACGTAATATAGGTATCTTGTATAGATTAATCAAATGTTAATGACGTTACGTTCTATCTTAATTCTTAACTCGATTTGAACCATTCAAACTTGACTCAATTATAATTAAGAAATTTATAATAAATTATTAAATTGAATCGAATTTAAATAGTTCAAATCAGGGTTAAGAATTATGTTGAAATTTCATGTTAATAATATTTGATTGGCCTATATATAATATTCATTGTGAAGTGTATTTCATCTTTATTTTTTAATAGAAATATAAAAGAAGAAATTTTTAAAAATGAAACATTTTTAAGTTATTTAAATTACAAACCCAGGGTAATTTACCCTATATTTTATTATAGTTTATGAGTGCGGGGTTTCTAAAAGAAAATAAATTTGTGATCAATCATACTTTTAATTTTATTTTAATGTGTATAAATATTTATCAGATATTACATATTGAAAACCTCGAATTCCCATAATCTGTAAACTATAATCTACTCGTGTTTCCACAACCTACAATCTATAATCTATTTTTCTACAATTTTTATAGTATGATAAAATGCACTTAGTTAGGATAATATGTTACAAGCTGATCCTTTTCAAAAAAAAAAGTCCCTTAATATTAGTATTAATTCAATGTAAACATTAATCCTATTGCTTTTATTAATTTGAGAAATAGTTTCAATCCTCTTCACTTAATTTTAGGTAAGAAGTGAGTGTTGACCAATAAAATTCTGATAAGAATTGGTTCTTCTTATGGAATGTTATCAATAAAAGTTGCTCCGATGACTACATAAAGGGGTTTACTTCCATTCGAATTTAACTCCATTTAACGCGAAAAATCGATGTGTATATATATAGTCTTGGAAGGTAATTTAATTAATTGTCACCAAAACAAATATCATTAATTTCTAAGAGGACTAATTTGATAAAGCAAGTACATGTAAGAGATACTTTTAATTTGAATAAAACGATAGAGCCTGTCGAAGTTTAAAATAATAATAGGAGCCTGCAAAGTAAGAGGAGTCTATCATGCGATAAGGTCTTGTTTAAGCAATAAGAGCTTGTTAAGAGATAGAAGTCTACTAAATGGCAGGAGCCTATTAAAGGATAAATCCAGTTAAGACAGTTTAAAACAAAAGGCGTCTATTAAAATGAAAGGAACTTTTTGCAAGTTGAAAAATAGAAGGAACCTGTTAAAAGTGAAGGAGGCTTTTATTGAAATAAACACACGCACACAACATAATGCCGACATATAAAAGTTAAGAGAATGACACGGTCGATTTATATTAATTCGGCTTACAACACAGCCTACATCCAGTCCCCAAGTATCTAACTTGAATATTTCACTATAAAATCAAGTAGTAATTTGACGAGCCTCTTCAAACTCACGAGTACATATTTTTTAAGGTTCTCCAATCTTCCCACAAGTACATATTTTTCAAGATTCTCTAACTTTTTCACAATTATATATTTTTCAAGGTTTTCCAACCCCTCCCCCCCCCCCCCAAAAAAAAAGTAGTATTTTGCTAGCATCTACAAGCTATCAACAAATGAAGAAGTAATTTATTCCAGATGAGCTTCAGTGATCTCTCTAAAAAAGAAGTGTCACTTTCTAAGGCACAAAAGATTTGATAATGATATGACCTTCAAGAGTATTGATATAGCTCAATAATTTGGCTTTCTCTTTTCTTTCCTTCCATGCTTCTCTGTTTAACAACTTTAGTAGCTCTTGCTTAAATAGACAGTTTCTTCAACTAGCCATTGCTTCTTTTCCGTTCTGAATTTGATTTTGAATCTTTAATATTATCTTTGCTAGAATTTTGCAATAATCAACCATTAAGAGAAATGACAAAATATGTGATTAGCAGGATCCTTTCCTTCCGGATTTTGTAGAATAAATAAAGTAAGTTCATAAAGAAGGTCTATGCAAGAAAGGAATCATTTATCATATGATTTTATTTCATTTTGAGAATTAACACGTTAGCAATAGAAAGAAATAAATCCAATTTGAATTTGAAATATTATAAGTTCATCATCAAAATTATTAATAAGCCTTGAGCTAACATAATTAATCCTAGGGTAATCTTGAATTTCTTTGGTAGAAATGTGGTATAATATTCAAAGTTGTGTATTTTACAACCGTTGTTGATTTGATGAAAGAATAACTTTTGAAAGTTCCTGAATCACGAAGGTTTCTAATATCTTCACACAATATAAAGTATGGCAGTGTTCTCGTGGTGTAAATTTAGTAAAAACGCATATATGAATCGAGTCTCGTCAGTTAACTGTGAGTCGGAAAAAGTTGATACAAGAGTTCTTCATGGAATTGGAATAATTATATATGTCAATAAGTCCTTAAGAATCCCAAATCACTATGATTTGTGTTCTCCTTTTGCTTTGGTTGACGGACTATTAAAAATGATTTTGCTTATCATGAGTAACCACGAAAAAGTCAAAACTGTTTCTCGAGACCCTAGCTGTCTAATAATGTTCTTTAAAATTAACTTTAGGCTAAAAGAGAAAGGTACTTAAAATATGAAAACAAAGTAATAATATTCTATGACTTTTGACACGAAAACGCATTAGCATTAGCATTAGCATTTGCATGACAAACTGAATTTCAATTACAAAGTCTTTCCAATTTTCACTTGAATTTGGAGAGATTACTTTCATGGTAAGCAGCAATGAAATTACATAAGGTTTAAAGTGCAGCAAATAAAAGATCTGATCGACTATATACGAAAGATGCTTTCTTTTTTCTTTTTTGTGAAGTTCAAATTCTTCTATAAGTAACCCTCCTTCCTAAAACCCACTCCATAAAAAAAAAATCACAAATAAAATAATATTTCATTTATAGTATTTATCTTGACAGGGCTGCTTGCCAGCTTCATAGTTAGTTAATCAAATCTCAATAAAGCAGAATGAGAAAGAGATTTTTTTTTTTAAAAAAAAAGAATAGTCTTTTGCAACTAGCTTTCTCCATCTCTATCTCTGTCTTGTGTAGAAATATTCACATTCTCTCGAATGTGCATGCAGCAATCCTATCCATTCATCCTTCAACAGAAGCCAATCATGATAGCCAGCTAGAGGAATGGCCCCACACATTTCCATATTTGTCTCGACAAGCAAACACGGGAACCCACTCATGGATGATCTAATCATTCACTTTGAGATGCGCCACGTCAGCTGCCGCAGGATTAGATCAGAGGGTTCATTGGCTGCTGCAGCACCTGATCAGCGTGGATTATGAAGCGCTCTTGCTTCTCTCTTTTGGTGTTTTGTTAAGTTTATGTGTAATATGTGTTATCTTACATGATGTATATGCATGCATGTGTAGATTATGGAACGTTCTGCTACTTCAAAACGCAAGCTATGACAATGAGGCCGGAACTTAGCACTTCTGTCCACAATAACTAAGTACGGAGATTCTTCTATGTATTCATAGTTATTATCTTTTATGATCTTGTCATATTCTTTTGACCGTAATTAAAGAAAAACTGTTAGTCTTCATTATTGTTTCTTTTTGGGCAGGCTTATGTTATGAAATGAATGCAATATATAAGCTTGTAAGTGTTTGACCATAGACCTCTCAATCTCTGATAATCATTCAACAAGACACAGATGTAGTTGACTGACACCCAGGTAGCTAGCATAGCTTTGATATGCTGGTTTTTATTGGTCAACACGACTTCTATTCTCACTGTATAACCAAATACACGGAACAATGTTTTTTTGAAGGAAAAAAGGAATGAAAACCTTCAAATTTTGAAGAGGTCTGGGAAAAGCTGTCTGCTTTTCTTAAAACTGTAGGGAAATGCAGGTCTAACAGTACTTGCATTGAATCACTCTTCGAGACTCGGGAGGCTTGTTGAGTATAATAACAGTTGAAAGTTGATACTACTACTGTTGTGCTGCCGCTAAGCTGATATTGTACTTTTAGTTTTTCTCTTATAATGGAAGGCTGTGGCTTCTAAAAACGAACACACGAGGAAAGATAGCCGTTCGTTAATTATATCACAGGCATAGGTAGAACTGACATACTTTTATCCGATCGAGTTTCATTTTGATTCTTGGCCAGAACTTGACAAGACGTGCATAATATCCACACTACAACTACAAGACACCAACCCTTTCCAACTTTTGTGTGTCATTACAGCAGATATGTAAGTCCAAAACTGAACCTTTACTGTACCATATCTATGACATTGAAAATGATAATTCAAACAGCAACTTTACATAGAAAGACAATTATTATCAATTTAAAGCCTCATTCTTTACCAGAATTGAGAAAGTAATACAATGAAGTAATGGTCTTCTTCATATAAGATTTTTCAATGTGTAGCAGTTATGAGTTTGGCACTGATTTCTGATGTAGTTGAGTGCACAAGAAGTTTTCCTCGCTGAAGCCACTGCAGCAGTGCAGCTATATTAAATGGTAAAGGAGGTATATTGTACAAACAAAATGCCAGTAGTAATGTTGTACGGTTATATCTGCACCTACCGTCAAATTTGCGTGTGATCACATGGGCTTGATTGATATTCGTGTTCGTATAATACCAATTAATGGACACAGATGAACAAGGGTCCACATCTAACTAGGGTTTTTCGACGGTGCTAAGACAATTCTTCAATTATTGGTAGATGAGAATTTTGCACCTTCCATCAGTTTGCCAGCAAATAGCAATGTATGTGCATATAGTTATAGAAAAGGAGGGCCAAAAAGCTTGAATTCGTTCTATAATCTTATTTCTGTTTAATTGTTTACACGATAGGACACAAAGCTATCGTAAGACATGACTTCTGGTTTTGGCCTTACTTAACAAACGTAGCAACCTCCAGCATTTTCTGATCGAGTCCTGAGGACCTCAAGGATCCTTTCGTGTCAACAGTCTTCTTTCTCAGCCTCTTCTTGTAGCATTATTCATTTATTTGTCACAGTTCTATGTTATGGTTTCTTTTGACAAAGTTGTTCTTACAAGTTAAAGAAATATTCGTTTTGGCATGGATATATAAATACGACGGGAAAAAAAACAAATTTGCCATGCAATATATTGACCAGACAAAAGTACCCTTAACAATATAATAAGGTAGTCAAATTTGTGTTTAAGCAAAACTGAGTCTTAACATTTATGATGATATATGGAAAATAAGAGGGTAAGTACGGAATCAGCCGCCTGCGTCATATTATGTGTAGGGCATGGGATAAATGCCATACGAGTACGTACGTTGCTCTGGTTATTTTGGAAGTACGTATTTGGTGCAGGGAAAGAACGACAAGCCGTTTGACTATATCTTTGACTAGACAAGGAGACTCCTTAGAAATTTTAGTAAGCCAGTTACGTTTAACCAGCCGTCGATGTATACTGTATACATGTTTTGTTTTGGTTGGTGTTCTGAAAATTGAAATGACTCCTGACGACATGTCGTTCGACAGGGAATATATATAGGTTCAAAACATGAGGGAGCATGTGCCTGTGCATGTGCCTAATGGGTTCTCCTAGAATAGAAGAAGCCAAAAAGGAGGCAGTGAGGGAGCCAAGTCAAAAAGGCAGGATCCTAAGCACTGTGGAGGTGTCATTATCTGCACCTCTCTTCTCTATACTGTTTCGTCCTCTTCTCTTTTATCGCGCGTCCCTCGTTCATTAGCCTCCTCCACCTCTTCCTATTACATTAATTAATTAATTATGATTAATCATCTAATTAATTTAAAAGTATAGGGAAATTCGGTTCTAACTTAAGCAACATCTAGCATAGGGAAAAAGTGGGTTTAAATGATCTTTTCTAAATATCTCATAATTTTAAATTTAACACGCAAATGAATTTATTATTATTTAGTTGACTGAATTTATATTTATATTTCTATTAATTCATTAAATAATTTATTCATTTCTAAAAATTTTCAGAAACTCAACAATAAAATGTCCAACTTACTAATTTCCAATTACTAGATGTACTTAAACTTTCTAAATTACAGCATATTATATGTGTAATGTCACTCCTGGTGCTGCTATAGAGATTAATATATTGCATAGAGAAGATTAAGGTGAACATAATTTCATACGTTTTATTCACCCGAGTGTATTTGACAAATAAAAATGGCAAAATTATTGTTCAAATTGCAACAACATCATCATCCGATAAAAATTACATTAACATGCGAAATTTGGAGAAGTTCAGTAATTCACAACCTTACCTCTAATTAACAGAGAGGCTGATTTTCATATTGTTCAATTTATACTTGATAAATATTTTGATTATCATCATCATAAATACCCAGTTAAATCTAGCACAAATGTGGAGTCTGAAAAAGTCTAATAGTATACTGTTTTATTCCTATTTAGTAGAGAGATTGTTTCTGATAGACCTATATGTAAATGTGACTTGATAAATATTTTAAGAAAATAAATTTTTAGCCAATTTCTAGTGGTTATTAATTAGTAATTATTTAGACTATAAATAATAAAAATAAATACTTATAATAAAATAACCACTAATAATTACAAAAAGAATTAGCGTATAATTGGATAAATATTTCTAGTGGTTATTAGCAATTATTTAGACCAGAAATAATAAAAAATAAATTTTTATAATAAAATAACCACTAATAATTACAAAAAGAATTAGCGTATAATTGGATAAATATTTCTAGTGGTTATTAGCAATTATTTAGACCAGAAATAATAAAAAATAAATTTTTATAATAAAATAACCACTAATAATTACAAAAAGAATTAGCGTATAATTGGATAAATATTTCATTTCATATTCTAAAAGCAGTCATTACATAAATTTGCTGCACTTAACCGAAATAAAACCGATAAGAATAATTGAAATATGGGAAATTTCATTTTGTGGTGTATTTTGCTCTTAGGACAGCAAAGGTAGATCAGAAGTACGTGACATGAAGCGAAAGTGAAACTTATACGTATAGGGACGGACAGAGCTGCGCTTGAAACGAGACGAGAGAACATACCCTTGAAGGTTGATACAGATATGGGACCATTGTTTCTGTGCAAAAATTCGATCTTTTTCGTGGACGACACGATCCTATTTCCTTTCGGGTTCTCTCCCTTCTCTCTTCCTTTCTCTCCTTCTCAAAGTCTTTAACTTCTTGTTGTTAAATTCGATCCCTTTTGCTCTTTCTTTCTATGTACTAGTTTGTTCTGAAGAATCCATGGAAATGGAAGATCATAATAACCATAATCAGTTAGGGATCGATTTAAGGCAGTTCATTAGCAGGAGGCCAACTCATTTTGCAGCAATCCTACAACCACAGCCACCTCAAGACCTCCTCTCTGCTCATAGAAATCACCGTCACCTTCATCATCTACAACAACCACAAGTAGCTCAACAACAACACCGTGATTTGATGATGCTCATGCCTAGAGATTGTGGGTTGCATGAATTTCGCTCTGGTTCTAGCTCTGATGCTTGTATGACTACTGCTCTTCACTCTACTGCTGGTACTGTTGCTAATAGTGGAGATAACACTGTTGCTGCTTCTGTTGTAATTCCATCACTTAGTAGCTTAGAAGTTGAAGGTGGTGGTTATTTTGGTGGCGACGGTGGTACTGGAAGATGGCCTCGACAAGAGACTTTAACTCTTCTTGAAATCAGATCTCGTCTTGATTCCAAGTTCAAGGAGGCTAATCAAAAAGGACCCTTGTGGGATGAAGTTTCTAGGTATTCACTTACCCTAATTTTTTAATTGTTTTTGCTTCTCTACTTTGTTGGTTTTTTTCCGCTTTCTGTCCTCACTTGTTACTATTTTGTTTTACTCCAAGCTCTCTCCTTTTTGCTTCAATCTTGCCTTCGAGATTAATTCAAGCGTCATCAAAGATGATTATGCGCAAAAGTCGTATGCTTTTGTATGATTTAGGTGACCGGCTTTGCCGTTTGACGTAGGTTCAAGAAACTCTTTCTGTTTCTTAATTATTCCATCTTTTCTTCAGATAGTTTCGTATATATCTCTTGTTAATCGGTGGCAATGCTATGATCTTACAAATGCGCGACTGGTTTGAGCGCAATATGTTGCTCAATCACAGACCTAGGTTATGTAACTCTTTTTTGCTTCTTTTTGGTGTTTCGTGCTCGAAGAATAGCTAATTATGGCTAGTGAATGGTTCCATTCGTGGATGGTATCGGGCTTTGAAAATATGTATCCTTCTTTCTAGTGCAAGTTCCATTGCTCTTTTACTCAAAAACTAATATCTTCCCCGAAGTAGTTATCGGGAGTTGCCCACAGACTCTCTGTCTAGACAAATTGAATGGTCTTGTACTATATTGGGATGACTCCAACTACCCCGCAACAGGATCATATGTAATTGCTCAACAATGCCACTCGTGCCTGTTATCACTTAAAAATTACCATTCTTTAGTCTTGACTTCAGCCTAATTTCAATCCAAATTAGGGTTCCTTCTTTATTAGTTTTAGCTCTTCCAAATTTTGATTTTGTCATTCCACTTTTTAAATGAGTTTTTTTTTTATAATCTCAATTTCACTTCCTAGGATCATGTCTGAGGAACATGGATACCAAAGAAGCGGCAAGAAATGCAGAGAAAAGTTTGAAAATTTATACAAGTACTATAAGAAAACTAAAGAGGGGAAAGCCGGTAGACAAGATGGTAAGCACTATAGATTCTTTCGGCAACTTGAAGCTCTTTATGGAGAAACCAGCAGTTCAGTTTCAGTCCATGAAACTCATTTTGTGGGCAGAACTCAAACTACAACCAACACCTCTACACAAGCTAACCAAGTGGCATTTCATTCTCAAAAGCTCTGTGATAGCCTTAGCCTCTCTAACTATTCTGAATTTGACACTTCCTCGTCCGAGGACAATGATCTAAGCACCGCGACAATAGTTGAGAATGATTCAACTGAAAAGAGAAGGAAAAAAAGAGGCGGGATGATCTTGAAGACAAAGATAAGAGAGTTCATTGATTCCCAGATGACAAAGCTAATGGAGAGACAAGAGGCTTGGCTCGAGAAATTGACAAAGACACTTGAACGAAAGGAACAAGAGAGGATGTTTAGAGAAGAAGAGTGGAGGAAGGAAGAAGCTGTGAGGGTAGATAGAGAGCATAAGTTTTGGGCCAAAGAGCGAGCTTGGATTGAAGCTCGTGATGCCGCTATAATGGATGCTTTAAACAAATTAATGGGTAGAGAGGTGAATGTGCCATCTTCTGAGGAGTTTGTGGGTGCTGAAGTTCAGAATCATAGTGACAACCAGAATGATAATGGAAGTGAGACAATAAACAACGGTAACATCTGGTCTGATTCAGAGATTACAAGGTTAATTCAATTGAGAAATAGTTTGGAAGATAAGTTTCAGCAAAGTGGGTGTCCAGAAGAAGTTTTATGGGAGGATATAGCAGGAAAAATGGCATATTTTGGTTATGAGAGAACTGCAATAATGTGCAAAGACAAATGGGATACTGTCAACAATTCTCTTAGGAAAACCAATCCGTCTAACAAGAAACGCAAGGAAAATTCAAGCAACTATTGTTACTTCCCAAGTAATGAGTCTGTATACAATCCAGGCGTGCCATATTGTGAGATTAGCGAACAAGGTCCTGAAACTGTAAGGACTCAACCTAACGATAGCTCTCCTCCAGAAAATTCTAATGCTGGGAATATGGTGAGTGATAGCTGCTTTCCTTTCCTGATGAGTGATGGATCAGAAAACTTGTGGGGCAACTTTGCTTTGAAGCTTAATAAAGGAGATCAAAACCTGTAAAAACAAAATAGGAAGTCAACTGACCAATTCATCTACTCACTAGGCCTCTGGAGGTAATGTAACATGTAGGAGGAGACGGTTTAACCAATTAGGACCGTACGGAGTTGACGCGGGTACACAATACTGAGAGGAGAAGCTGACATAGGGGCCTAATGATAGATGTGTTGGTCTAGAGTTGATTCAAAACGAACAAGTTTTTCCTCCTTCAAGACTTCCAACGTCACGACTGTTGATTGACAGGTTCTGAATCAAGCACTGGAATTTTACTTTTTTGAATAAAATTTCTTTGTGGAAGCAGTTGCCTTCTATTGGTACTTCAACTTTCCATTGCATGGATGTTCCATGTTTTGCTATTTTCTTTCTTCCGATGATCAACAATGAGGTGTTCAAATAATCCACTTTGTTGGTTGTGTTTAAAGAGTCTGGATCTTCTGTCTAATATTACGGTGTCTTATTCTGTTTCATAAATTTCAGTCATCTATTTATATGAATCAGAGCCCATATAAATAAATGGCTGAGATTCATGGAATAAAATAAGACATCATAATATTAGACAGAAAATCCTGTCCTGTGTTTAAAAGAAGGAAGTCGTCGCTGGACTGAAGAAGTTGTAAGGATACAAATATACAATCCCTTCTTACAATTTGATCTATTTGACATTAAACTGTGGCATGTTTTTGCTTCTTTTTTATTTTTGACGTATTAGAAATAACATTAAAGAATGATTTCCATCGTACTTTTCATTCTCAAATTGTAATCTTTTTTGTCTGAATCACCGACTCTGGGAGCCGAAGATTAAAATTTGATGTGCTGTAATAATTTCACAATTTGTAAGTTGTAACCTGAAGATTTATTTTCTCAACTAGAAACTAGCTAGACTTTCTTTTGTAAAACGATCTGGGGTTTCTGGGAGCTAACTCAGTGTATAGATAACAAAATGCACTTCTCTTCTGGTGGCTTACATCGACATTCTACTGTGACGTACTTGTATTTCTTTGAAATTTCTTCAGTATACTCGATCAGAAGCATCAAGAACTAACCTGCTTGAAGAAGATGAGTTAAATCCTACGGTACACTTTAACTAGGTATGATGCAACCGACTGAGGCTGTGTCAGTGTCACCAAGACCACCTTAATAGCAACTCTTACCAGCAGCGACGGATCCAAGATTCTAGTCTTGGGGGGCAAGAACAAAATTTTTTAGTCTTGAGAGAAGGACAAAATTTTTTAGTTTTAAAGCAGGGGGGCCAAATTATAATTAACAAAGCATTTTTAACTAAAATTTTTTTCTTGGGGGCCATAGCCCCTGCTGGCCCCCCTGGATCCGTCTGCTTACCAGTATCTATACAAAATACCTTTGTATACTTTACGGAGTTCAGACAAAATGCCTAGCCAAGATTAACGGTTGTCATCCTCCCAACACTAACTAAGCTTCATGGTAAGTAGTGGTAAATTTTCGGTGGAGTCTTTCGTTTTTCGTTCTTAACTATTCAGGTCAAGCCCGACTTATTAATCTCTGCAGCATCTTATAAAGTATAATCCAGCCTTATAAAGCAAGTGAACATTTATTTCAAACGTTGCAAGAAACGAAAAGGACAAGTACCGATCTCGATCTTTAGAGAAATTTAACATGACATGGTTTACCTATCTCGATCTTCAGGGAAAAGTTTTATTTTATTATTTTCCTCGAAACAGTTAAAGTTAATATATTATCAGCTTTTAACATTTCTTTTCTCTGAAAAAGGGGATATCTGAACACAACCTTAGCGTGTGAACTTTGAGAAAATGGGTGTACAACAGTATCAACTTTTCATGATAAATTCGTAGACTGTTAAAGAAAAGATTGACGTCCAACCCTCTCAAACTTACCTTCAATAACAGACATGAAAGTACCAATTGCATAGGAAACAAGATAGATGCAATGTCATGTTTTTTCCTCGTAGATACGGACTTACTCGTACTTAGGAAAGAGTAAAGAAGCTTCCCGTCAGGAGAAGCCAAGGCATTGCACTGCGGTGACAAAAACCGGCAAATGTACTGCCAATAATAGTATGCTTGCTTTGTTTCAGGCTTTTCTCCCCTTCTTTTCAATATTGATTGTCCTTTTTTTCCTCTTTTGCTTGCAGCAGTGGGCTTAGACGTTTTTTTAATTAAAAATCAATGGAAAGTTATCAGTTGATAATCATATAAGAACGTCGAAAGCCCGGCTTTTATTAGATTTAGGGTTTCTGCCATTTGATGTGACTTATTACTGAAGTTAACATAAAAACTGCTAATTCTGCATCTCCCAAGTTTGCCTGTAATTAGTGACGGGGAGCTTTCTACTATACAATGTTTGCAGGCTTATGATATGGAATGAACATCTCTGCAAGAGGGTGAGATTTGTTTCCATTTGCGTTAAGTTGTTTTTGTGCTTTTAGTCCTTAAACAGGATATCGTCCGAGCTTTGTTTAGTTAGCTTTAACAAATTGTTTGTTAAGAACCTCTCATCCAAGCATCACTGGTTCAATCTCTAAGAAACGAAAGCCACGATGTCATACTCATGACATGGGCTTGAGCAGTTGTTCTGAACCGTAAGAATAGTTAGGCAGCTTGGAATAGGGACATAATTGCAACACCCTGAAATTCCTACTCTCAGCCTGGCCCTACTTTTTGTGAACAATCGCCCTACTAGGTGGATCACGCTACAAGGTTCTTGAAAGCGTGATATGACAGAAGAGATCCTTCTTTGGACATCTAAGCCTGGACCATGTTTTAACGAAAAGATGCCTTAATCTTCTCTTTCTTTTTATTTTCATTTTTGTCAAGTGGCCCAATATCCACATTTTGTACACTTAAAAAACACGCACCCGAGTTCACCCAGATATGGCAATAATGTTAAAATTGGATCAATTATGTTAGTGAAGTGATTAATTAAATTTGATTCATTTACTAGGTTTACGTTTTTTCTTTATGAATGTATTTCTATATTAAAAAACTTATAATTTCTAAGAGTTATAATTTCAACAAGTTCATTATATCTCATGTATTACGAGTTTTCTTGTACACCTATAAATACTTCTAATACATTTGAAACCAAGAGAAGAAGCCAAGAAATCAAATTAAAGTGAATTCACAAAAGAGAGTTTGAGTGTTTTCCCTTCTCTATTTACCCCCTTATTTTCCTTCAAATTGGTACCACAATAAGATGGTTTGAAAAATTCTAATTTTGTTGTTTCAATTCCCAAACTCACAAACGAGAATTACGATAATCGGCGTGTTCGTATGAAGGCAATTCTTGACTCTTAAGATGCATGGGAGATAGTAAAGCAAGGGTATAAAGAACTGACAAATGAAGAAGTATTGAATCAAGCCCAAATGAACACGTTGCAAAGGAATTATAAAATGAGTCAACATTCTCTTAGCATTATTCATGCAACATTAGATGATGAAATGTTTGAGAAAGTATTAAGTTCAACAAAGGCAAAGAAAGCTTGCCAGATTCTTCAAAATGTTCACAAAAGAGTTGGCAAGGTAAAAAAGATGCGTCTTCAAAATTTAAGAGGTGAGTTTGAATTCTTGTAAATGAAGGATTCCGAATTTATTCACGATTATTTTATAAGAGTTTTGACAACTACCAATCAAATGAGGAGATATGGTGAAAAATTAGAAGATACTCAAGGGGTGGTGAAAATTATTCTTACTCTTGATTTAAAATTTGATCTTGTTGTTGTGGCTATTGAGCAATCCCAAAACTTGGAAGCCATAACCATTGATGAATTACAAGGATCTTTACAAACTTATGAAGAAAGATTGAAGAAAAAGGTGTCTCTAGTTCAAGCTCTTCGAGCTGAGGTTTCTTTTAAAGACAAAGAGCAAAGGCCCTCTAGCTCATAAGGAAGAGGAAGAAGTCGATGTCAAGGCCATGAAAAGACAAATATCATGGTGGTGGTAATCGTGATTGTGAAAGAGGAAGAGGAAGAGGAAGAAACAAATATCAATTCAATAATGAAGAATCAAGCCCACGACCACAAAGCTTAAGAGGTCGTGAAAGCTATGACTATAAGAAAGGAGGTGGAAGAAGGTATGACAAACCTAATATCCAATGCCATAATTGTCATAAATATGGTCATTATTCCTATTAATATTGGAGCTCTATTGGCAACCAACGAGAGACTGATCTTGTGGAAGAAAAAGAAGAAGAACTCTTGTTATTAGCCAACAAAGGTGACAAAAATCAATTCAGGTGGTACCTTGATATGGGTGCAAGAAAGCATATGAGTGGAAACAAGGAGCTATTCATGATGAGAAGCAAAATGGAAAAAAAAAAATCTTCCTATTAATGGTAAAGGTGGTGTTCTTGTCCTTACAAAAAATGGTAGCCATGGAATTATTTCACATGTCTATTATATCCTTCTCTGAAAACAAATATCTTGAGTTTGGGAGTAGAGGAAGGGTATGATATCTACTTAAAAGATGCTTATTACACTTTAAAAGAAAAAGCACATAATTTAATAGCAAAGGTTCTTATGTTAAAGAATAGAATGTTCTTGCTCAATATCAAAGTTGATTATCCAAGGTGCTTAGAGATATGTGTCAAAAATTTCTCTTAGCTTTGGCACGTAAGATTTAGTAGTCTTAATTTTAGACGATTAAATTTATTGTCAAAATAGCACATGATGGATGGATTACCTCTCATCATTTAACTCAATCAATCATGTGAAGGTTATTTCTTGGGGAATCAAGTGAGAAAGTTATTTCCAAAGGAGTTCGCTTCAAGAACCATTAAGCCATTTCAACTAGTTCATGTTAATATTTATGGCCCAATCAAGTCATCCTCTTATAGTAAAGGTAACTATTTCTTACTATTCATTGATGATTTTTCCCATAAAACTTGAGTTTATTGTTTGAAGGGTAAGGATGAAGATTTTGAAGCCTTCCAAAGATTCAAAGCCCAAGTTGAAAATCGGAGTGGATAGCTATCAAAACTTTGAGAACAGATAGAGGAGGAGATTTTGTGAAGTTTAACAAATTTTTTGAAAATAATAATATTCGTCATTTTCTCACGGCTACATACTCTCCGCAAAAATGGGGTTGTGGAACATAAAAATAAATCCATTCTTCACATAACAAAAACATGCTCAAAAGCAAAAGTGTTCCTAAAAAGCTTGGTCGAAGCTATCAGTTACACTACGTACTTTTCCAACCTATCCTTACCAGAAGTATTCATAGGATGACACCTCAAAAAGCTTGAATTGGTAAGAATCCTATGGTTTCTCATTTTCGAGTCTCATATGTGCAAGTTTCAAAAGAGATGAGGACAAAGTCAAATGAAAAGTGAACAGTACGTCTACATTAGATATAGCTCAAATTCTAAGGGCTATAAGTTGTTTAATCATACTAATTGAAAGACTGTAATTAAGAGAGAAGTTGATTTTTATGATGAAAACTTATGGAAGTGGGATGCCTCTCAAAATAAAGAAAGTATTTCATTTCCCATGTTTGAGGATAAAACCATGAAAAGCATGAAGATATTGGTGTTACACCCTACTCACTAAGAGATGAATCTTCTTCTAGATCGCATAAGGATTCTAGAAAAAGGAGAATTTTAAGAGATCTTTATGAGTCCACAGAGACGATAGAAAATACAACTCTATTTTATCTCTTTATCAATTCTAAGCCACTATAATTTGGAGAAGCAATATAAGAAGAAACAAAGACTTTTAATAGATGAAGAAATCTAAGCAATTCAAATGAATGATATATAAGAGCTTTTACTCTTCCAAAGGGGAAAAAGGCGATTGGTGTGAAGTGGATATATAAAGTCAAAAGAAATGCTCAAGGAAAAGTAGAGGTACAAGGCAAGGCTTGTCACTAAAGGCTACACTCAGTAACACTGAGTCGATTATAATTAAGTGATTGCTCCCGTGGCTCGATTTGAGACAATTTGTTTAATCATCTTTATGGATACACAAAAGAAGTAGAAGATTTATCAAATGGATGTCATGTTCGCCTTCTTGAATGGCTACCTTGTGGAGGAGGTGTACATCTAATAACCATTGGGGTATGTCATGAAGGGACATAAAGATAAAGTGCTAAAGTTGAAGAAGACATTGTATGGCTTGAAATAAGCTTTGAGAGCTTGGTACATCTGTATTGACAAATGTTTTCAAAGTCATAAATTCATCAAATGTTTACAAGAACATACTCTTTATGCCAAAGAAGGTGAAAATAGAAGCATTCTTCTTATATGCCTATATGTTAATGACTTAATCTTCACAAGCAACAAAACAAAGATGTTTGACAAATTCAAGAAGACAACAGCTAAAGAATTTGAAATAACTAATATGGGACTTATGTCATGTTATCTTATTATTAAAGTAAAGGACGATGAAGATGGAATTTGTATTTCTCCAGAGACTAAGGAAGAAAAGTTCTTGAGAAATTCAAAATGAAGAATTGCAAGTCTGTTAATAATCTAATTGATTATGCAAAAAAAATTCAAAGTTGGATGATAAAGTGAATAAGTGGATCCAACTCTTTATAAAAGCCTTGTTGAAAGCTTGAGGTGCTTGACTTGCACGAGATCTGACATTCTTTTTGGAGTAAAGTTGTAAGTCGTTTCGTGAGCTCCAACTATCACTCATATAACAATGGCTAAAAGAATTATGAAATAAGTCAATTATTGACCATGACTTGCACTATTCTCCCTTACCTAATTTCAAACTTGTTTGTTATAGATCGGGGAGATGATATTGATGATAGAAAGAGCACAAGTGAATTCATATTTTTCATAGGTGATTCTACGTTTACTTAGAGTTCGAAGAAGCAATCCATTGTGATTCTTTCTACATGTGAAGCTGAATTTATTGCAACTACTTCTTGCGTTATTCGTGCAATATAGCTCAGAAGATTATTGAAGATGCTGCATGTGGCTCAAGATGAACATACTACTATTTTCATGGATAAAAAATATGTCGTAGTAATGGGAAAGAATTCTATGTTCCATGATCGAAGTACGCATATAAATACAAAGTTTCATTTCATAAGAGAGTACATTAAGAACAAAGAGGTTGATCTTTCTTATGTAAAAAGTGATTGTTAAGTGATTGATATTTTCACCAAAGTATTGAAGTTTGGAAATTTTGTATAACTACGCACGTGGATAGGAGTCACTAAGAAGAATCAAGTTTAAGGGGGATTTCGGAAAATGGAGGAATTATATTAGTGAAGCAATTAATTAGACTTGGTTCATTTACTTGGTTCATGTATTTTTCTTTATGCATGTATCTCTACATTCAAGAACTTATAATTTCTAGGAGTTATAATTTCAATAAGTTTATTATATCTCAAGTATTATGAAGTTTCTTGTACATCTATATATAAAGACCTCATGTACTAGTACATTTGAAACCAAGAGAAGAAGCCAAGAAATCAAAGTAAAGTGAATTCATAAAAGAGAGTGGGTGTTCTCCGTTTTAATCTTATTTCCTTATTTTCATTCAAATAAGCCAAACTGAGATGAGGTTGTCAGAATTAGCCTAAAGCTCTTTAAAAATGGCTAAATCATGAATTGAATGTTGACTAGGTCTAATTCATATTTCCCAAATTCTACCTCGATTAGATTTTAGATATTTCGAATCTCGCCTAAAACGTGAATCCCTTGATCTCATTTAATTGTTAAACTATAAGTTGATGCTTCTCATCTTCTTCAAAGTCTTCTATTGTCTCAAACTTTCTTTACAATTAAAGAAATTGATTTAAATTCTTTGAAAAAGAACATAAAACTATACTTTAATTGGAGATGAAAGGAACTGATTAAGCTTTATAAGTGAGAGAAGCAAAGAAATTTTGATAAGTCTCTACTCTCCATAAGCAAAAGTAGAAGAGATAAAAGCTTCAAAAATGGAAGCCAGAAAAGAAAAAATAAAAATGACTAACGAAAACTAACAGGAGAAGAAGAGCTTTTAATTAAATTGTTTAAAAGCTACAAAATTGGAAGCAAAAGAAAAAGACATTAGAAGTTAATAAAGAAACATGGGGGACAAAAAAAGAATATGAAGTTGAATAATGAACCCATTTATTAATATATATCTTGAGTTTTAAAGTTGAACGAGATTGTGAAGTTTGAGTCTAATTGTTTCAAAATTTAAATTAAAAAAATCATATAAAATTCGTTGATTTTAAATTAGACCAAATCAAATTCGGGCTAATTTAATATCCTTAAGTACACCCCTTACCTTTCCTAGTCCCAAAGATTAATTTAAAATAAATTACATTTTAAATCTTAAATTTTACTTACAAAATCATAAATTATATTAATTAAATATATAATATATAATATATTATAATATAATTCTTTATATATTATAATGTTAGTTGTTAATAAAGTAGATTGGTTCATAATAAATTTTAATTTCAAATTAGTATATATGTCAAGTATAATAAATTATAAAATAAAATAAACACATGCGTTAGTCTTATAACATACTTTTGAATTAGAATTTACGATATTCCATTTGATTATCTCTATTGATTTCTTTACTTTTCTAGAGTTGGCAATAAAATAGATTTATTTTATAATATTTAAATAAATTCATATTTAAGTCTGATTTAGTATAAAATATTATTTTAAATTTAGATATTTTGTGAATTTGAATTAACAAACAAAATTAGACCAAACTTTCACTTAATTTTTTAAAATTTAAAGTTTAATTTAATCTAAAAGTCAAATTAATTATAATTTTGTGTGCGGATTTTAAATCAAATCATATTAATTGATATTTGAAGTAAAATAATAACGCTATTTTTATAGCATGCTCTTAGTCCGAACTCTCGGTTAGATCCAGGACAAAATATCAATTCTATTTCTATAGATTGCTCCTAGTCCAAACTCAGCATTCTAAAATACAATTCCGTCCTTTTTGATCTTTCAAGTGCTTGTCATTGGGTCTACCTCTCTAGCCGTGAGTACCGACCCCTGAGCACTTTCTGTGTTCCTATGTCAAAGTGCAAACTTTGTGGATCAGCCTCATGGATCCATCTCTAAAAAATACTCAACTAGGTGACCATTGGTTACCAATCAGAGTATACGTAGCAAAACTGCAGCTAAACTTTGGTGTTCTTCATGTCTGTTGGGAACCAACAAATCGAGTTGTCCTAAATCAAAGAGTTCGATCAGGTTTGCTCCCAATTTGTCTTTGATTTTGTTGTGCCATTGATGATGAGGCTCGATATTTTAGGGATGCTTATGACAGGATAAGCTTTAAGGAATTCTTTGAAAGCTGTCGTAATCTTCCAATCTTGGGTGGTATTTGGCTAGAGAGCTTATTTCCATGAGGCAAGAGTGTTCGAACTCCGGAGAAGTTGCCGATGTTAGGAGGCAATGACCCAGATAGCTGATTATCGGAAAGAGTAATCTGGTCAAGTTTCATAGCAAAAGTATCAGCTACGGGAACTCTCCGGGGAGATGACTGTCTTGCAACTCAAACTTGGATGACACCCAAAAAGCTTATTTAGTATCGAACCATTGAGAAAATTCTTTCAAGGTCTAGCATTTTTCAGCTGGCTCAGTAATCGATGTACATAACAGATTGCAAGAAACAAGAGGCAAAACTCCGCTTAGCTTGTTTATTTACTGAGAAGGTTTCTTGATACAATTGCTACGAATTTCTGATTTTTTAATCAGTTACGAATATAACCAATAAAGACACCAACACTAACTCCAACGAAAGGAGATTTAGCGAAGTTGAACTACTGGCTGAAAAAGTGAAATTACCCAAGTGGACATCAAATTTAATCTATCCACCGCGAGATAAGCAAAGCCATTGAAACTCAACAACATGCTCATGTTCCTCAACCCCTTATTCTACTAACATACCGAATCCATTGTCAAGAACAAAAATAAAAGCCCTAGAACTATGCCTGGGAAAGGACAAACTTAGAGAACTCAACATGCAAAAAATCCAGCCTCCTTAGTATTTGTAGTCTTTGACGTGAAGGCTCTCAGAGGCACCTTCAGCAAGTGTTGCGTCACCCTTGTATGTACCAAAAGTGGCCTCGGAGTTAGCCTTGCACCTGGTAAGCAATGCAGCTTGAGCCTTAGGAATATTCTGTTCCTTTCCAGCCCATGCCTTGAGAGTGCTCTGCTGAAGAGCACGTCCAAAGGAGAAAGAAAGAGACCATGGCTTCTTGGTCTTTAGCTTATTCATGGCATTAAGGTTGACAGTAGCCTCCTCCTCGCTCTGACCACCAGACAAGAATACGACAGCAGGAACTGCCGGAGGCATGGTGCGTTGGAGAGCACGTACGGTGTACTCAGCAATAACCTCAGGTGCAACCTTGGGAGAATCTGATCCAGGAGTCACCATGTTGGGCTTCAAAAGAGTACCCTCAAGGAGAACATGGTGATTGTTGAGTGCTTTGTAGCACGCAGCAAGGACACGCTCGGTCACATCAGCACATTTGTTAATGTCATGAGGTCCATCAACCAAAATCTCTGGCTCGACAATGGGGACCAAGCCATTCTCCTGGCAGATAACAGCATATCTGGCCAAACCATTAGCATTCTCCTTGATAGCCAGTTGAGATGGCTCATTTGGGCCAATCTTGAGTACAGCACGCCATTTAGCAAAACGAGCACCAGCTTGATAGTACTTTTGGCAACGCTCTGCAAGGCCATCTAGACCTTGGGTGGTGGTCTCCCCATTTGTCCCCGGAAGTTCAACAGTGCCCTTGTCAACCTTAATACCAGGAAGAACACCACCCTCCTTCAAGACATCAACAAAGGGTTTGCCTGCAAGAGAACCATTAGAAATATCAACCTGTGAAAAGATATTTTGGGAATTTCTTGTAATTTAAGCAGAATTTTGGACACAGTCCCAATCAATCAGAGTAGTAATACCTGCTGCAGTCTTCTGATAAAGGGTTTCCTCAAAGAGAATTACTCCACTGAGGTATTGTAGACACCCAGGGGCAGTGAAAAGGAGCTCACGAAGAGCACGCCTGTTTGACTCAACATTCTCAACATTGATGCTGGCTAGACGCTTCCCAATTGTTCCAGTAGACTCATCAGCAGCAAGGATACCCTTTCCGGGGGTGCCAATGTAGGCAGCATTCTTAATGAGCTCATCTGCAAAGAGTTGAAAACTTCAGTTATATGTCATTTACAGTAAGAAAGAAAACATTCCAATCAAGAGAACCATTCAAATTCTGCTTGGAGGTTCAACAGCTCACATAATTAGAAGCTCAAAGAAATCCAAATTAACATAAAAAAAAGTTAAACCTTAACTAATCCCCCAAACTAAATGAAGCCTTTAACACAAAAACAGACTAAACAAACAAACTTCTTTGATTTTGTCAAGAAATCGAATATTTTGAAAAAAGAAGATAAAGTGAAATTAGCACACAAGAGATTAACATATTCAAACCGTGAATTACAGATGGCATTTGGAAAGATATCATTTGCATTTATACAAGAGAAACTAAACTTCGAAAACTAAATAATGAAATGCCCTTCAAGAGAGTAAAACAGACTTAGAACAATAAAACTAACATTCTATAAAAACCATAAAAATTTAACGCATAGCACTCATCATCCAATAGCTTTAATACCGTAGTTAATTGCGGATCTTCCACAACCAAGCAAGACAGTCACAAATAAATTGGACTAACGAACTAACTAAAAATCAACGGAACTCTGATCTGTATTCTAAAAATCATAGTCTAGAGCATCGCCAAAAAAGAAAGCGCTAAATCATTGACCTCAAATTAAAACAAACGGATCTGATAGTCCACAGTCCATATTAAACGTGAAAGTGAAAAAATATATCAGAAACAAGCGCTTGCCAGACGACAAATCCGATCGCATGCGAATACAATCTTATAAAAGATAAGAAAATGAGAGAAAAACGATTGATCACAAACGACCAGATCACAACGCAGAATAAAATGATTTGATATTAACAGCAGATCCAGAAAGGAAAGAATCGAAAAAATTGCACCGATCTAATAAAAAACAAGACTTAAAAGCAGTCCTTTAATGTACAAATCAAAAAGAAAACATGAAACAAAAACCAACAGTCAAAATCACAGAATCTCCAGATCAGGAATCTAAAAGAACACCAAACGAGCAGTTACAAAAACGATAGGTGAAGGATGAAGAATGGCTTTTACCGGCGTATTTGCTTTTGAAGCAAGACATTGTCGAATAGAGAAATCGAGAGAGGAAGAGAGAGTGTGTGTGTTTTAAGACAAACAGTGATGAGCGGGTGACTTTGAATGGGGGTGTTTGGAGACAAATATAAATAAATACAAGTAAGGGTCGGGATCATCGGTATTGTCGCTTACTTTTCACGGTTTTGGCTTTCTCTCCACGTAACGGCGTAAAGCAGTTGGAGATCACGTCCCCTCTTTGGCGAATTTCCTCTTCATTTACTCTTATGCCCTCTATTTTCGTTTTTGTCTTACTCTTCTGCCCTCGTACTCATTCAACCTTCATTGAAAACTCACCACGTCTTTGTTCTTATGTTTAATAAATAAAATTTGTCTTGTAAAACCTTTGATTGGCTTTGGAGTAATTATTAGACGGGTTTGAGATATTAAAATACAAATAAAAGATTTTATATAAAACGTACTTCTATCTTTTATAGATTTTTTAATTTTTTCTTTCAAGTGTTTTATTTTGTATTTATCCAAAACACTTAATCTTTAGTATTTATCTCGTGTATGCTTTAAACATTTCGTTATTTAGTTACAATAACTTGTTTATTTTATATATTTATTTATTTACTTATTTTTATTATTTACATTGCTCTATATTTATTATAGAATTTATTTTATTACTTATTTTATATTTACATTTGTTCGTATTTATTATTATTATTATCATCTTCATCTTTTTTTTGTATATTTTTACATTTTTATTTGTCTTTTTAAAATTTTAATTATTATTATTAATTTGATATATATCTTTTATTGTTCTTTATTTTCATTTTATTTTATCTTATATTTTTATTCTTTACCTTATTCTATATTTATTTTATTATTTTTATATTTTTATTGATAAGTATTTAATTATCATTATTATTATTATTTTATATTATTTATTATATAATATATATTGTCTTTTTATTTTAGTTTTAATTTTTTTCTTACAAATATCTCTCAAAAACTTTTTTCTCTTATTTTCTGTAATTTAATTAAAAATAATCTTTTTTCGGTTAAGCGTAAGATTGCGTATTTTCAAATTCTGTACCTTATTGAAATATTGTTGTTAGACATTTTTACTGAATATTCTTCCTTAAGAAGTGATTTAATTTAATAAATTGAAATACACTCGAGGGTAATATTGGGAAACGATTTGCATTCGCAAAACAGCTACCGTGAACTGAGAAAGGTGGGTGAATCAAGGAAACGAAAGCGAAAAGCAGCCAACCGAATCGGGAAGACCAAGTTGTTAGGTCGTGGGTAATTGAAAACCAAGGGCCAAAAGACAACACCGGCGGGTTAGGTTTGTTTGTGGTTTTGGTTTGGTTACACGTGCAATTTGGGTGTCTTTGGTGCCACCTGCTTTTCTTCTACCGTGTAATTTGGCCTTTGAAGGAAACAAAAAAAGATCGCTTCTTTAACGGTGACTCTTTAAATGCGTCATTAGGCACACGAGATTCGTCTATATTGTCATGAATTGTAATCTCCGTTTCTCAATCTGCGTGCTCATGTGAGGTACCGTATAGTAGGAAAGGAATATTTTGGTAATTTTATGGAGCAAAGTCGTAGCGTACTCGGGAGTCAATAAGACAATCAAACCAATAAACAAGCCTAAACTAATCATGCGTTCTGGAAGGGGAAGAGTCAGCACCGTGAACTGAACTCATGAAGGCATGAACCGTCTCATTTGGACCAGGGACAAGATTCTGGGGCTGCCAGAGACTTCCATGTTGGTATATATTTAATCTAGCTGTGCGTGCTTGTTTGCAATTGAAAGATGTTGACATAATCTGTATTAATTTAATAGTAAAGTTAGTAAAAATTTCAAATGTATATATGGGATTTCTATATGGAGCATGATTTAAACCTGTGTGACGATTGCAATAAAAACTATGTATATAAAGCAACACAAGTTTTATTTATATATTAAAATTAACACTACATAATACTAAAAGTCTAATTTTTGTAAGTGATTACGGTTATAAAAAAATTCATACGATTGTATTTTCATCGAAAATAATTTTTAATTTTGGTTTTCTTAACTTTATTACTTTGCTTAGACTATTTGCTTGGATATTTCCGTATTACCATTTTTATGATAGAAAATAAACGTATGAGATCTATGTGGTCCAAACGTCTATATCTAAGGTCAAAATTCCCATCTCGTAATTACATCTCAACTTACAATTAGTGAAAATCTGAATTTTTAGTCTTATCAAAAGCCTATTTTTGACATAAATTTCAAAATTGGAACGTGGAATCGTTCTTCTACGCTTTTTACAAGTTTATTATATTCAATTCAGTAGATTAGAAGTCAAAAACACCTGCTAAAATTATTAATCGGCGTTGTATGTGAAAACAATCAAAAAGTTCATAAGCAACTTGCCTTCCTCGTAAACTTACGACGGAACCATAAGCTTCACACAACATGCAGTAAGATCTTAAAAAAATAATGGATTTCTATGGTGCCACAGAAATGATAAAATGCAAGGCCTTCTCCTCTGTATTGATTGGTCCCGTAAATCTGACATTGCCAGAAGCTTTTATAATTAATTTTAGACTATTACAAACTCGGTTTAGAGCATATTTTGCAAGCAATAAGCACGGATCACAAAATTTGGTATTGTGGAAATAAAGAGTAAAGAAGAAATGACCAAAGATTTTTTATATTTCTATGTGTGTTCGATGTTATGTACATCCATCTATTTATATACTTTAGGTGACTCCAACTAAAGAAACAAAATCAACTAAATTTAGTATTATGGAAATAAAGAGTAAAGAAGTAATGACTAAAGCCTTTTTGTATTTCTACGTGTACTCAATGTTTTGTACATTAATTCATCTATTTATACACTTTAGGTAACTCCAACTAAAGAAACAAAATCAACTAAATAATTACGTAGTATTAATGTACATGAATTTAGCAGAAAAATAATGCTAAATATATGGTATGCCTGACAATCGTTTGCTTCTTATTGCGCCAAGAAATAAGAGATGTGCCAAAAATGAAACAGTAGCCAATAGTATATCAACGATCAGTTAGATCCCCATCCTAGTCAACATCAGAGTATGCATGTAAGTCTAATGAAGATTAATGAATAAAGTGAAGTCTATAGAATAAGGTTCCTTGAATGTACCGAAGTATACAGAGAACAACAAAAGGATGAGTGATGCTGACAATATGAACAACTTGAGCAATGTCTAGATGAGTGATAGTAAGCTATGTAACTACCAACTAGCTATCGACAAAGTGTACCATCATTTCGAGGAGTTCTATCATTGGCAGAAATATGATCTTTATAATCAGGTGAAGAAGTAGTAATCTTAGTGTCAGTAAGACCAACATGAGAGATAAGATTAGTAGCATATTTGGATTGAGATAATTAGTAGCCTGAATCATTATAAGAGACTTCAAGCCTTAAAAATAGCTCAAGGGACCTAAATATTTCATTTCAAATTGTTGATGAAGACAAGAGTCAAGGTTAGCAACCCCTTGAGTGTTATCCCCAGTTATTATCATGTCATCAACATATAGAAGGAGAAGATGGCACCATTGATCTAATTTTTGGATAAATAAAGCATGATCATAAGAGTTGGATGTAAAGCCAAGATGGTTGATGGTGAAACTAAATTTAGTAAACCATGCTCGAGAAGCTTGCTTAAGACCATACAAGGCTTTATGAAGATGACAAACTTTATTAAGTGGATAAGCATACCTAGGTGGACGTTGCTTATATACTTCTTCATAAAGATCATCTCTAACAAGGCATTCTTCACATTCATCTTGAACAATTTATCTAGAGGTAGGTCAACTAAGTCCCAAGTGTTAGTGTTGGAGAGAGCCTACAATTCTTGTATCATTGCTTGCTGCTATAAAAGTTTAAAGCTAGCATCGCAATAAATGTGAGGTTCATATGGAGGGACAATAGTGGAATAAACATGGAAGTCCTTAAGATGAATAGATGGTTAACATACTCGAGAGGATCAACTAAAGGGGTTGTTAAGACTTGATGGATTTTGGTGAATTAATAGAAGATGAAGAGCTATTTGGTGAAAGTGGAGGATCTGCAGCTAAGGAAGATAAAATAGAATTAGGCATGGGTTGTGCTAAACTATTAGAGCTATAAGACGAACCTGTAGAAGAAATATCAGGAAACAAAGTTATGGTAGGGTTAAAAAATTTGTATGAGGGTTCGTAGACACGAAATTTTAATATTGTGGAAAATATTTTATGTTCCCAAAACGTGACATGTTGAGAGATTTGAAGTCTTTGAGATAGTGAAACCTAACACCTATATCCTTTGTGCTTTTTGTCATACCTAGAAAGTAGTATAAACGTGCTATAGGTTCTAATATGGTGTGTTCATAAGGTTATCATAGAACAAAGCATACATATTTGAAAACTTTGAGAGATAGATAGTCAGGAGAACGACTGAATAAGCTCTATTAGGGAGAGATATTACCTATGGTAGGAGATGGAATGCAATTGATAATATAGACAACAATAAAGGTTACTTCTCCTGAATGGTTTGTAGACAAAAAAAAAAGGTATAAGAAGGGTTAGAATAGTGATAAGAATATGTCATGTTTATGTTCGACCTGACTATTTTGTTGAGACGTATTTGGACAGGATATCTAAATGATGATCCCTCGTTGATTAACTAAATACTTTAATCTTACAAGAGAACTAAGTTTGAATCATATTACCAAAACAACAGTAAATGGAGAATAGTTCAGATCTATGTCCCATTAGATAAATCCATATATAGTGAAAAAAATCATCGACAAAGATCACATAATATCTTATGCCATTCATAGTTTCATGAGGTGTAAGACCTCAATTATCATAATGAATTAGATCAAAAGTTGTTAAAGAGATAGAATCATTAAGAGAAAAAGGTAAAGTATGACTTTTACATAGTTAACAAGGGACATAATCAAAATGCTCAGTCTTAATATGACTTAAAGTATCGCTTAAGATTAAAGACCTCAATCTAATAATAGAAAGATGACCTAATGAAAGTGTCATGTCAACACCAACAATAAGCTTTGGAGGAAGATTTAGTTAAGTTAGCTCAAAAAATTGTCCAACCTTACATCCTCTTCCAAGAATCTCACCTATTTGTGTATCTTGCACAATGCAACCACGACTTAAACTTATCACCAAGTTCACATAATTGTCTAACATAAATAAGACTTAATGAGAGTTTATGAACAAAAAAGGTTTTAGGTAAATATAATTTCGGTGTTTGAAAAGTACCTATATGCTATATATATACATAGTAGATTTATTGACAGTGTGAAAAACATGTGGAATAGATGTTACTATTAAAGATTCAACAATGGAAAATTAGAGGTCATATGATTGTAGCAGGTAGAATTAAGATATTACGAATTTGAGATACTTAATGTGACATATAGGCCAGTGGAAGAGGCTGTACCAAAGTTTAGTTAAAGTTATTGAAGAAGCATGTGTCGAAGATCCTTTAAAGAAAATCTGAGAGATGCTTTATGTTGGTCCCTCAGTGGCAGTAGCAGCAGTGGAAGTAGACTAAGGAGACTTAGAAGAATTTCCTTATCTAAAGTTCTGTTTGAGTCGTTTTTTACGCACAAAGATGTGATGCTTGGGTTTTTTGTAGTAGCTACAAGATCTTTTATAGATCTTTTTACCTGAGTTGTGAGCAATTTGAGAAGAGGTATGAGTTGCAAGAACAACATCAGTGGATGGGATAGATTCTTCTATACGGAGCATATTAAGGCGACTTTCCTTTTAGTTGAGCTGCTTAATCACAATGACTAAATTGGGTAGAGTTCCTCAATGAAGAAGAGAGTTGCGAATGATTTTAAATTCATCCTTAAAAGTTATCAGTAAATGCCATATATGTTGATGACCTTGAAGATGAAACCATATCATAACAACATCAGGACAAGGCCAAGCAGGATCGTCAAATGCTAGTTGATCTAAAAAAATTTACAATTCAGACACATATTTGTGTACTGTTTGTCGAGGTTATTGTTGCATGGGATGAAGTCTCCTTTAGAAATAAAATTGGGGGACATCATCAGAGACAAAATAACGGTTTTTCAAAAACTACATACCTCTTGGGTTGTGTCAAAATGTCGAAAGTTAAGTTTGATGACTTTGACACATGTATTTCGAAACCATGTTAACATTTGCATGTGATGTGTGTATCAAATCAGAAGTCAAAAGTATAGACCTTAAATCAAGCTTATAGTTTGATGGAAATTTAAAAAAAAAGTCACTACAGAAAAGTTGGAAATAGCGACGAAAAAATACCGACGATATATAAACCCTTGCAAATTACCGACAGAAATTGAATTTGCGTCGATAATATTGATTGGAAAAAAGTCCATTTAGCGGAGGATGAAATTTCTGTCACCAAATAGGGAGAAAAATCAATTTGCAATGGAATTTTGCAACGGTAAAATTGCGCGTCAGTAAATTACGACAATATAATAATGAATTTGCGACAGTTTTTTGTCCATTGGAAATGTTGAGGGAAAATATAATTTAACAACCGTCGGCAATAAGGTGGGAATTTGTGACGAAAAGGTTAAATTTTGGACTTTTCCGACAGAGTTGTAGGAACGGAAAATTCCGCCGCTAAATATCCAAACCAATACGTCGTCGTCTGATTGTGGGTGAACGTTATTAATTTAACTAAAACGCCAAACGGCGTCATTTTGGTTAAGTCATGTTTTTACTATTATTTTCTTAGAAAAATAAGTTATTATCAGTGTCTTATCTCTTCAGAAAATAAAACACCGGACCCTTTCCAGTTTTTGTTCGTTAGAGCCCAATGGCTATTCAGAGCTAAGAAGCTGTTGGATGGTAGAAGCAATCTGGCATAGGAAAACTCGAACTCATGTTGACCATTTTACAAGCCCAATTGCAGAAACAAAGCTCACGTTCATCAATGCATCCATCCGTTGTTTAGTGAAAATAGATACCCCTTTTTGGACAAGTATCTACATCGTATTTGAATTTTAAAAAGCCTGTCGGCAACTAGCATCCATAGTGAACAAGATCAAGTGAACATATTTCATAGGATTGTGACTGTCAACCATTCCATGCATACAAATCCAAATCGGCCATTAAACTAATTTTCTGGACCAGTAGATGGAAGCCATATGACTCGTTATCAAGTTGATGGGGCATGGACGTGGAAGCCTCCACAGTGTGTCTCGCACATGATTAATTCATCGCCAATGTCCAAGAAACTCATGCTGAGGAAACCTTTGAATTGACTCCGACTCTCTTGACTGGTTAAGTGTGAGCACCGACCCATAAGTGACAAGTGATAGATTCATATGGTATCTAAGAGCCGAGAAAATTCTGAAAACTACCTCAAAAGTTTTCAGGAAGTAATGCGTCAAGCCCTTTTGAGTTTTGACAGGGCTTGTCAGAGTTAGTTGGTTTTAGCTTTTCACTGGCAAGAGTACTCCACTTCCCTACTCGCTTCCATCCATCCTATTCACCTCTCTGTAGAAATAGATGGGGCAGGCAGACCGGCAGAGTCCTAAATGTGTGCGTGATTCGATGAGAAAGACTTTATCTCTGATATCAATTCCTCTTTATAGTTTATAACACTTCTACCCGCACGGGTAGCCTGGCTGGTTCCTTGTGAAGGAAAGTGCATCAAGGTTGCTGGTTCGAGTCTCAGCATTGCACTTAGACTGAGCACAGGGCCGCCTTCCTGGGAACTGGTTGGGATCATACCGTGATTCAATCCTCCGGCGGTGGTCGGGTCTGCGACCGGGGGCCCTTGGGGTTGGGGATCAACCTTTTTGCATCAAAGTTTATAACACTTCTTAAATATCCATTGAAGCATCTTTACATCTGTGGAATTGTGAACCTATTTGACTTACATTTGCTCTCTTCTCTATTAAAATTAAGACACTGTGAAATTGCACTCTTACATATATATGTATAAAAAGAAAACGAAAATGATATTTCCCACCTGAAAAAGGTCGAGGCGAGTAAAAAGTTGGTTCCCTGAAAACTACCTCAGAATGAATGAGACACCAATCCCTGAAAAAGGTGAAGGCGAGTAGAAAGTTGGTTCCCTGAAAGACTTATTTTTTAGTACTCCGTCTCAACGTTGCAAGTACACACAAAAAGAGCTTTTCCTACAAAATGCAAACACTTTGGCAACCCAACCCCATTAGTTGGGTACTATTGATTTCCTTTTCCAGAAAGTTGGAAATTTTGTCTGCTCGTTGCCGACTGCCTGTACCAATTCTGTATTAACTCAAATACTGACAACTTAGACACAAGTAGGATTATGTACACAGATAAACAGTCGAGTCACTTCTCCAAGGTTAAAGTGAGTTGTTCTTTACTCATAAGAGGGTAATGATCATATCAAAACTTTCTTCAATTTTTCATCTGTTTATACATTTATTAATTTTATCTGGTTATTTACATTTATTTTTTCAGGTTTTACAATAGTAAAAATCGGTTAACATGACAATGTAAATCGACCAGTCTCAATGTCTTGATGCAATGCAATTTCCATGAATTTATCTCCAAGTTGCCAATTGTTTTCAATTAATTTATTTCCTCCACAAATGTTGGAAAGGCAATCATCCAAGGAAACAATATTGACAGCCCTGCCGTTGGAGACGGTACATTCCGAATGAAACTCATTCTGCGAGTGTTTTACCAAAGAGACGGAAAGAAAGGAAGAGGGGCAGTTTAGTAGTGTAGTTGTTTCATGTACAATTAGCTATACAAAACACAACTCATCACATGTCTTCCTATAATTAAATTTGAAGAATCCTTCAGATTCCCAACTTCTGAAGGAAAAGAAGAATGGAACAAAAGAGTAATCATGTCAAAAATCGCAACCCAAAAGAAAAGCGAAAAACAGTTAAGAAAAACATGGGATCAACCAGGATTCTTAAAAGCATATATCGACAAAGAGAAACCTGCCTTGTCTTGATCCTTCTGTTCCAAGTACTTCTCTTCCAACCACAGCCTGCTATCTAATCCACTTCTTGTCCTAAACATAAAAATAGCGAATCCAGATGCTTCTTTGAAGAACCAGTCGTGCAAATCCCACATCAGATCAACCAACGCACCATCCAAAAAGATTGTCTGGTTCCCTCTAAAGTTCCACTTCAATCTCTTTACCTCGAAAATCTTCTTATTGTCGATGCAGACAGACAATACAGGACTTGTTGTTTTTGATCCATCTTCGTCTCCACTAAACTTCACCAAAATGTCATGAGCTATCCCTGTATCACAAAACTGTGCCTTGGTAGAATATATTGTGTTACCAGAAAATTGCTCGCTGCGAGAAACCAACGAGGACTTTGCCATTGACAACTTTGTTTTGAGAGTTTTTAAGATGACGTCCTCGTCCTTGTCTCCAACAACCAGACCAAGTTCTGAATCCACCACAACGACAACGTAAAACCCGCTGGTCGGCTCAGGTCCAGTCTCATAACTTGCAGTGGAGAGATCCCAGAAAGCTTCAATTTTTGAATTGCAAGATTGGAATAACTTGGTGCCTTTGATCTTTCGTGGGTGGTGGGAATCTTTAGTGAATTTGCAAGGAGAGGAAATATTGTTGTCGCCAAGAGTAATGGTCAGGCCTTGGTTTATGAGCTTGTTACCCCATGTGAGTGTGATCAAGAGAGTTTTCTGGGAACAAAGTTTCACTTTGTATAGACAAGTGATTGCTCTTGGAATTGAAGGTGTCAGAGTTGGGGAGAGACAAGCTCGACTTGATGGACCTGAGCAATATGAATCAGATACTTTAATGGCATGCTCGCTATAACAAGTTGCTATGCTCCTCATTTGGAGAGAAAATCTCAAGGAGAAAATGGAACCAAAGATATTGATATATGCTGATGAAATCTGGCTTTGTATGTATGTGTATATGTTATGCGTGTGAGAGAGATGGATGGTTACGAAATCTGGCTTTTTATGTATGTGTTTGTGTTATGCGTGTGAGAGAGATGGATTGGTTCTGAATTCTGATAGAGTATTGGAGACTGGAGGCATACACTTCTTTTCCTATGATGCAAGGAATTGGAAAGATGGGTGGATTACTCTTCCTTGCTTATGCAATTGAAGAAATAGGAAGATTGAAGGTGACAAAAGAAGGGTGTACTCTTCTTCTATGTCTGTTCCCATGTGAACTGTCCTTTCTTGTTTATGAAATTTCATCACTTGAAGAGAAAGATTAGATTGGTAGTGTATATCCAAGAAAACTGAAAAACCCCCATCAAACATTTAATACGGCTTTCCTATAACATAAACTCTCCTCATAAATGAAAACTGAGAGCGAAGACGACGACCTTGTCTTATTGCCTCTTTTGCCAGTTCATGATGTAGTATATTAAAAGGCAATCGATTAATTAACATAAGCTTGAGCTTGATCTGACTAGCAATATAAAATTCTGAATATGATTTTGTTAATTTGGTATCTCTAAACCGCACACACAGTAGACATATATTAATGCAGGAAAGTAAGTACAAGCCTAGTTTTTTTTTATTAATGCAGGAAGGTACGTACAAACCTACCTTTTTTTTTCCTGATACGAATGGTATCAGCAATATTTGACCGTGTCAATCACTAGATAAACGACCATCATGTTACCTAAATTTTACTTTGTTTTATCTGGGAAGTCCTGACAGATACCAATCAAAAAGCGGAGCTTGAACCCCATTTGGATAACATTTGTTTAGGGATGATGATGATGCATGATGGTGATTGTTGGACCCACATATTAAAGATAGCCCGGTGATTCACCTACTACAACTAAAGCCGACCACGATTGATTGTTCCACACATGACTCATAAATTAGTTATTACCAGAGTTTCAGTTACTACTTAGGCCTGAGCTTTTCGGTTTAAAAAAAAGAGCACAAAAGGACAAGGAGAGTTTGATACAACGTTCTACGTCTCTCACAAGCTTTAATTATGACATTAGTTACAAGTGGGGAAGTATACAACCACATTTAGAGTTTTTAAATGCAAGTAGGGAAAGATGCTATGGCTTGTGGTTGTGGGCACATTATGTGCGAGAATTTTGTGAGAGTGAGGGCTAATCGGTTTTGCTTGTGGTGTATTGGTCTTGAAAATTTCAAGACAACCTTGGGATACACCATTACAAGTACCAATCTGGCAGGAGGATCAGAAATTTTCAAAAGGGTCAATTAAGAAATTAATATTATAAAAAAGAATAATGCTAGAAATAATAACATTTAATAGTAATACTGGCGAATTACATTGTCAAATGGAATTATCAGTAACAATTGTGTGCCCCCACAATAATGCAGTCTATATAGTTTAGAAACAAAATAGGGACGGAACCAAAATGGTCAAACATGATAAGACAGTCTAGAGTAGAGTAGCTTGAATTGTTATCCTATCTCACAAAAGAAGGCAACATTCGAATTGACACTCGCGAAGGTGCCTGCGGTAATAATGCATGTATGCCCTTTCGCTGCCACTGGACCAGGGCTAAAGTGGCAACAAGTTTTGACTTGCAATCGTGGGAAGTTTTCTCGCGTTGTAATTGTACCGGGCAGCTTTTTTCTAGAACAAGTTCATACGAGACTTAGGTTTGTGAGCTTTATGTGAAAAGGGGTGATCCTGCTCTTTAAAGTTCAGTAAATTGTAACTTGTCGTATCAAAAGGACACAACAAAACTAGGCTCTTTAAAGGAAACACAATCGTTCGCGAACTCTATAAATAAAAACCTTGATCGGTTTTGATGAAGCATGATGACCAATGAAGGCTTCCATAGAAAAAGAGGGAAATGGTACAACCGACAACCAGTGGATGGTTCATTCGTAAAAGCTTTTGATGTTGTCTGGAAGATTGTTCATAAGTACTTTCACTGCCACTCCATTTCTGGCGAATGTCTCAGAAACCATAAGGTAGCTGTAGCTTCCACAACAAATCTGGTGAATTCCATGAAACCATGCCCAAGATGATGCTATCCATGCTGAGCAGGGACAAGTCAATGACAAGCCTTATTTAAGGATAGAGGGAATAACAAGCCAAGTAAGAATGATTCTTTTCTTCCTAAGAGACGCCTCCCATTTCACAGGTAATGGAGAACCTTCAAGCACCAAAGACCTATCGACGTTGTTACCTTGCAAGCACTTGCGAGAATAATAAAATTTCACAAAAAAATAGTGCATCTAACAGACTTGTCTTGACATATAAAAGTAGCTTTATGATAGATAGCAACTTAGCAAGTTAAATTCTCAAGGCGTGGCGTTCCTCTTCCAAATGAATCACCGGTCACAAACCATGGTTGCTTCTCTGGGGTAAAGACAGTAAGCACACATCAATAATCAATACGCAACCAACTCTCGCCGAAACGTGTCAAACTCAACTTGTCGTCGAGAAATTCTTATCATAATTTTATACCACCTACCATTTTCCCTCGTTTCCTTGGCCTCCATCTCTTCCTTGACACTCCATTACAAGGTGAGTTTGAGAGCAGGGCAACAAACAGCTGCAAACAACTCGCCGAATTGACCCTCGCAGTGAAAATGTTTGTGGATCACATGTTAATAGTACAGTATTCCAACACAAAGTCAAAATTACGGTCTTTAGAAGTACTTAGACGTTTCAAACTCGCAATTCTCAAAATGAAACAAAAAAGGTTAGTCTTAATAATATATATCCCATGTTCTGTGATTTACTAGAGATACAAGTATCACGTCTCCAAGTCCACACAACAGAGACCACGACCAAAAAGATAGCAGACGCAAAATTTTGGCCAGTAAAGAAAGAACCAAAATCACTCTTCCATTTGCAGATTCTCCTCTGTCACTGCTTGGTGAACCTTGACTTGGATCTTTGGGACAGTGAGAGAGGGATCCTTCAAGAGAGCAGCTGGGGCCTTGATC
>JAOQMR010000005.1:32562895-32575855 GCA_027563865.1 Erythroxylum pelleterianum
CAGTCGTCATGCTGGTCTGTCGTGCAGCTGGCCGTGCGGACGGCTGCTGCTGTGCTGGTTGAGACTGCAAAAACTGGGGGATCAGCAGATCAGCCGCTTCCTCAATCTGTTTTCGGGTGAGGGTGGCGTGCATAGGCGGGAGTGGATCTGTGTCCGATTGGCGTTGGAGATTCGGGCGCACGTTGAGTGCAGCATTGTCCTCCAAAGCTACGCTCTGCTCTTCTTGTTCCAAGGTTGGAGGTTGCAGTTGCTCATTCGGGTCTGAAGATTCCGTGCGGGAAACATGAGGCGCAGGCGGCAGGGTTGCAGGTAACTGCGAGCATATGCGTTGTATTGCCAGAGCCGCGACAGCGGCTACATCAGGGTTTGTCGCCGCCGCCTGACTGATCTGTGTGGTTCTAGACGTGGTTCCCTGAAGTCAGGCCCCACGGTGGGCGCCAACTGGTTCAACCGGATTTTGGCTGAATTGTACGATGCCGTTCGGATCCATGAATCGATCGTCTTGCGTAAGAGTTTTAACGAGAGATACCTACAAAACAAAGAAGGCACGTCGGGGGTTGTGTCCCGATTAGCCCCTCCGACGCTCAAGTCAGTCTTTTGGAGAAGGTGAGATTGCTGTAAGCAAGGAGAAAGCTAGGTTATGATTGCGTACCTTCATCACGATGAAAACATACCTTATATATGATACGGACGCTAGGGTTAGGTTTTCACGTAGACTCCTACTTCTGCATGAAAGGTTTTCTCCTGCTAATGGGCTACGGAGATTATGGATCGGGCTTGGGTTTGACGTCCTTAATGAATGGACCGATCGGCCCGCGGGTCGTTGCGACAAGACGACCGACCCGACCAAAGCTCATATAAGTTTAGCTATCTGAAAAGAACAAGTTCAATCAAGATGTGACTCATCTCTAAGAGAAAGTAGAGTCATAGTTAAATACCAACTAAGCTACAGGTTAGATCCGATTCTGCTAAGAATATTTAGGATACAGCTGTACTTCTTGAAGCATTAATTATAAAATGGAGACAATTTCATGGTGCAAATGAGTTGGTAAGGAACTCTTCTGATTTAAGTGAGGTTGTAGATTCAAGTCCCCTCTCATATATGTAGCTGTTTAAAACTTAGAGTCACAGCTTTGTCTTTCGTAAGGGACTTACTCTTCCCATAATTAGAGTTCTCCTAGGACACCTCGTGGGAACCAAAAACACATATATATATATATATATAATGGAGATACCCTAAGATAAGTTGTCATAATGATTATTAATTAGACATTTCTTTGTATATTTAACTTTCGCTAATTTGAGTGTCAATAACACATCCTACCTTCGAGTAATTATTTTTGAAGGTTTGCAAATTTGAGACTACATAATAAGCATACCATAAATTTAGTCCACGTCAGTCTAAACATGAAAAGGGGCCCATTAGCATAATTTTTATGATTATTATTATTAGCCTAATAAAATTATTTAATAAAATAAATTTATATTACTTATATAATATTAATTTATACTTTTTGTTATAAGTAATGAGATATAAATACAGTAAATTAATAAAATATTTTAAAAACTTTACAATTTTATTTATTAACAGTAAAAATATATTGAGTATATTATTAATTATCCATAAAATATAAAAATATATTTTAGTATTAGTACTGTTAGTATCAAGTTAATAAATATATTATTAAATATAATAAATTTTATTTTTAATAAATAAATTAATTTTAAATAATTATTTGAATATACTTAATAATATTTATATATTATAAATTAATCAATAAATCAATGTATTTGAAACATATGATCTTTGTAATTTATTAGTTTTTGATCATTTTTATGTAATATAAGTGTTCATATGAAATGTTATTACGTATTAAAAAATATTAAAAATTTGTAGAAGCTATCGATAAAATTCAATAGAAGGATGGATTTCAGATTTTTATTAAAATATAAATAATTTATACGAAAAATTTGAAGAAAAAATAGAGATTAAATTTTAATAAAATTGGTGAAAGCACACGGAGGAAGCTGTTTTTTATCCCAAATATACAATTTTGGATAGAGTTCAAATCCTCTGTCTAGTTTTATAGTGTTTTATTCCGTTTAATAAATCTCAACTATTTATTTATGCGGATCTTATATTTATTTATACGAGACTCACGCAGAAATCACATAAACAAATGATTGAAATTTATTGAACATGATAAGATACTATAAAATCGTACATAAGATCTTGTCTCTCTCGGATATGGCAAAGAAATAGTTGACCATGAGATTGGCCGTGTGGAGCAGCTGTCCACAAGGTTGACATGGTTGTTGTGCTTGGGTTACTGTACTGCTTCCCCACCATTTTCGAGCACAGAAGTAGTTTATTTATGTGGAATCATAATGGACTACCATTGACAGTGACAAACAAATTCTCTTTGGATTGATTTCAGTTTCATGATCTCCTCCTATCAACCATTAAATAATATGATAAAGAAGAGAGTAGAATTGGACTGGACCCACCAGCTACTTTCTTATCTTAGGCCCTCCTACAAGTGACCTAATGGCAGCAAGTAACCCTACCCTTTCTCTTCTGCTTTATTTACGCATACCAGCAAACTAGCACAACCATTTCTCTTCTAGTTCTTCCATTCAGCTAAATCTCTCTCTTGAATTGGAAAAATAAGAAAAGAACTGATAACAATGAAAAGACCACCTGGGTTGCGTCTCACCCTCCTTTGCCTTTGCCTTGGCCTTCTCTCTCTACTTGCTTCCTCTGCTTCTTCTCGTCTTCTAGTACCTAGCCAAGGTAATAGCAATAATTATTTTTCGCGTTTTTATTCTCACCCGCAAAGCTATTATGTACTTCAAAATCAATGCAAGATCAAGGTTGGAACTTTATAATTGTTTGCACCATCCTACAGGTGAAAACGAGGCGAAGCTTGATGAAACTGCTCCAACGGTTTCAGTCACAGACGCTCATGAAGAAACTAATAAGGTTTTAGTAACTAAGATTGGAATTTTATATTTATGATTGTTTGGACACATCATGTGAGATTGTTGGCTTATAAACTTATAATTATGTTCTGTTCTTCTTCCTTTTCTTTTTTTATGCCTTTTTGAACCAAATTTGCAGCTTAACATGGGTGCTCTGGAGTACTGCAATGAGAAAGACGAAGAATGCCTGCGAGGAAGAATGATGGCGGAGGCCCACTTGGATTACGTTTACACCGAACGCCATAATCCTTGAAAAAGTTAATAGTCACTGCCAAAGGAATAAAATTGATGTGCTTTTAACTTAGTATTATAGAAAAGTTGGGTTGAAGAAAGTGGGATGGAACTGTATATCAAATTATGTGTACATAGATTGTTGGTGTAACTCATCGTTGTTCCCTTTTCCTCCAAAGGTTGCAAGCTCAGTAACAATATAAACAGCGGAACTCATGAAATTGTTGCATAATAGGATGCCAACAAGTAAGCATGCACGTCTTGGAACTGTTGAGAGAAGCAAAGGAAAAGAATAAAGTAGTTTAAATATGACTGGCATACAGAGTCGGTGAATAGTTTCACTAGCAATTTGTTTATTTGTGAAGGTCAATCAATTCTGTCAGCCTGCGTCGGTCGGCAAGTGTAAGCAGAGAAGGGCAATTGATTCGTATCTTTGTTAAGGGGCATTTAGTCCGATTTCCAAGGGCAAATTATCTTCAATTTTTTAAGGAAATATGGATGCAAGCAATGCCCCAAATTGACTCAAGACGTTGCTTGCTTCCGGCCATGTGCTTCAGGACCTAAATTAAGACAGCGGCAGGAATCGTCGGTATCTCCTTGTAATTAACCCAACTAATCCCTTTTTTATTTGAGATTGTTATTTGGTCCTCTTTGGGTTCATCTTATCTCTTGCGTAAAATAGCAGGATTCAGAATTTCGAAACCATTACAGAAAAATTTCCGACATTTTTAATCCACTGTTCCTACAGGACACTGTCTTCAATACTGGTTGTGGACCACTGATGACCACTGCAAGAATTGTGCGTATGAAGCTGCTAAAATAGCCTCGACTTATAGGTAGCGAAAGCGGCCCAAGAAGTCAAACAAATCCATATATCCACCCATAATTAATTGTTCTCACAATCGGGGGAAGCAAATTATAGTCCACTATGTTATACTTAATGATACAATTTAAAGTGCACTGCACTAGCATTACCGTAAGTTACCCAAAAAAGAAACAGACCACAGGATAAAATCCATAAAGGATATTGAAAGGCACATCCAGCCTCAATCTTATTCTCATTACGCAAAAACATCACCACATTGTGAAGCTTACATAAAAGTGGGTTGCATTCCCTTTCTTGTTGTGTTGAAATTACATGGTGGCCTTGCAGAAGAGCCGCTACAGAAAATACAGAACATCACACCAAAAGATAGCATATACCAAACATCCAAGTGCAGAAAGTTAAGACGTAAACTGCCAGGTATTCAATATATCTCTATTGGCATAAAAATTTTTGGAGTATAGAAGAAGGTATTAGGAAACTACAAGATACTATTGTCATCATGTTGATGAAGAACATCAAAAGCATGACAGGATCACTCACAAAACTGTGCTCCAAAAGAAAACTCAGACCCCCCATCCCTTGGTCTTATAGCTGTTGATCTTCAATATGTGTCTTTTAATCTTCCAAGCGTCATGCACCCTTTTCCTATCCAGAAAATTGAAAAGAAAAACGACTTCAACAAAAACGCAAAATAACTTCAGATACCAGAAATACAAGATAACCTCAGTAGTCGCATGATCATTGGAAGCTATATATATGTTGAATCAATTCCAGCTATGAAACTAACACATCAACATCATTCTACATGAGGAACTCCACATTAACAAGACAAAAACTTTGCATCAAATCTGAAAGTATGAAAATTTTGGTGACAACGATTTATGAAGCAACAAATCAAATTAGTTTATAGATGCAATTTCCACTTGAGTAATATAGTAACTAGAACAATAGTGCAGTATCAGCGAAATTATGCACCAGATATGCGGCCCCATGTATATATAAGCACGTCACAATCCACGCCCAAAACCAAATCACAAATGAAACTATTCCAACAGCCACTAGCAAAATAAAAACAGCAGCAAAAGATGCAAAGAAACAAAGAAAAAATTGTCAAACTAATCAGGTAAAGCAAAAGGCTAAGCATGTTGTTTGGAAGGATGAAAATATGAAACAATGGATTTGATCCTTCAACTGATGCAGAACTAAGACATAGCAGCTATCCAATATTTAGAATCAATAATAACATAAGGAAACTTACAATTTTAATGAGGTTTTCCATTCCTGAGTCAGAAACTGAACTTTGTGATGCACAATTCACATGCACAATGGAACCCTTGGAGCTCTTGTTAGCATCCAACTTACCATCCCCAAAAGGGAGTGTCAAGTAAGTTGTTCCTTTGAACATCCATTTATTCCTTTCTTGACTATAATAATCTTCGAACAGCTCACCACACAAAATACATAAACATTGATCTTCGTCAGCAGGAACCATTGGTTCATCTTCAGCAATCAACTCTCCAAACCCATTTAAAAGAGCAGGAGATTCCACCAATAACGGAGGTTCCATAGTCCCTGTGGCCCAATCTCCTGCAGCTGCATACCATCTCCTACTCAACATGTTTGTACAATCCGAATCTACTCTCTTTAGGGTATGCCACTCCATGTGTCTATCAAGCTGCTTTTTAAGTTTAAGCTGAAGGCCACATACAACACATTGATGTTGAATGTCATCAAAGAGTGAACTAATTACAGGTGGATGTAGTTCTCGGATAACATCCGACTTAAACTCCAACCCAATGAGATTTTCCACTTCCACTGTGCTAGACTGCAGGGAGGCAGTAGATCCTTTAGAAGCTGGATGAGGAGTAGAAAATCCTTCTTCAGTGGACAAAGATATAGAAGTGGTGTCTGGAAGAGAAGGAATTGAAGTAGACTTAGGTGTAGTAGTAAGTATGTTCTGGCTCTGATTCTGATTCTTGTTTTGTGATTGAGCATGTGAAGGCGACGATGTATTGGACTTGGATGCAGATATCAAACCTTTGGCAACTAATGAACTCAAGAGATTGGAAAGAGGGTTTGCACCCTTATCCAAAACATCTGAATCTTGTGTTGATGTAGGACCAGGAGGCAGTGGAAGCTGCTCCTCTTTCCTGGGAGAAACACTGGGGTTAGTCAATGGACTATCGTGCCTCAATGGAGCAGACAAATGTATAGAGGAATCCTCGGATTTTGAGTTTTTTCGCACACTAGTTATGCTAGGAATAGGAAGCTGAATACTTGATTTAGGTGGAACTCGCTTAACATCCTGGATATTTTTTGCAGGAAGACCACCAGAGGCAATATTAGAAAGAATTCCAGTTTTCATAACAGCAGCCAACAAGCTACTAGTGCTTGATTGTCCAGATGTTTCTACAGTGGGTGAATTTGAATGGTCAGATGCATCACTTCCTGATGTTGATAAAGTTTCGTTATTAGAGACAGGCTGCAAATGTGGTTTCTTAATCTGATGAGAAGATTGTACATAACCTCTGTCAGATGGATTTGGCAACTCTTGATGCACGTGCCGTGCTGGAAACAAGGGAGAGCGTGGACGTTGGTGCGTGAGGGACTCTGCAGATAGTGATGGTGACACTCCAAGAGAAGGTAAGCTATGTTGTGGTACCATTCCAGAGGATCCTGATAATCCATGTGCTGAAAATCCAAATTCTGAGTTTGCAATTTGAGATGAACTGGTGGTACGAGGTCTTACTGCCATCTTGGTCAATGAATCTGCATTCACAGCCAGCACACCAGGACTGGCTGAATGACCATCTGAATGACCAGCAATAAGACCTCCAGAATGCAAATGTCCATCTCCTGAATGTGAATCCTGCAATCGCCAAGGGGAGGACAGATGGTGTCTGAGACCAGATTGCTCTTTCTGTTCAGAGGATAATGAGTCCGAAGAATTTTCTCTATCAAATCTTAAACCAAATTCATGCACACTTTGTGGTCTTCGGAGGTGATTTTCAAAGTCCTGCACATGAAAATTACAAAGAGAAACTACTTTAATGAGGCATGCAGACAATGAAATTGAGCCTCAATCTAAATTCACCCGTTATATCTATTGCAAAAGAAATCCACAAGTACTAAAATGAATTCCCCACTTCAAAATTATTTACTCTCTCGTTAGATCATCAAACTGCAGATATAGGAATTTAAAACTCTAGTTTAAAGTTCAAAATGCATTTACTCATTTGTTTTCCCTCTTTCCAAAAATTTAAAAAGAAAAAAAGTTTTTTTTCCCCAATAGTCTACAGAATTTTACCGATTTCTCAGTATCAACAGGAGTCCACCCTTTTCTGGAGTTACTAGAGAAATTGCCTATATCATTATCTGACACTCTAGAGTGCATTTCCCACATAAACTCTTCTTCTTCTGAGTTCTTCCAGCTAGGGGACATTCCACTGCTGCTAATGCTTTGAGGAGGCTCAAGATGCAAATTAGGAGCCTTGGTTGCTGACAATTTTGGAAGCCCTTGCTTCAGATTCAAACCATTTCTTTGGCCAGATATTGCCCCTGGAATACTGCTGCCAGTATCATACCAAGGTTTATCATGTCCTTGCTCAAGAACCTTCCCAATTCTTGCACCTCCCATGCTTGAGCTTCTTTGAACATCAGAACCAGATTCATAGTCTCCACATGCTGAACTGATTTTCTTCTCAAGAAAAGGATCACCCATGACTTCTTTATGGGATCGTTGGGCATTCTGAAAGACATGACTATAGTATAAGGCCAGGAATGCATTGATTTTCAAAATAAGCACCGAATCAATCATTTACTTACGTGAGTTTTGATAGTACCACCCCCCCATGAACGTCCAGAACCAATACTGGCTGATCTTTCCGATCTTTCCACATCTCCACTCGAATTGGTTATATGTAGATTCATGGAATCAGGTTTTCCCTTTGCCTTGAGATAGAACCATGTCAACAGAGAAATATAATCAATTTTATAGTAGCCCTATACTATCTCAACTAACCAAAGACTATAGAAGTTTGTAATGTCCTTGCAAAAATAAAAAATTCTGAGGTGACGTATTTCAATGAAACATGCAGTTGACATACATATGTCTGTGCCAATTTATACATCAGCTAAGCTTCTAAGACTAAAACAGGGTATGTATGGCACACCAAACTTAGCAAACAAAACAGGACAACAGCAATTTTAATCGAGAGTTGGAAAATATAGATTTTGGTAGATAGCTCAGTATAGCTTCGGCAATATATTTAAACTTGTATTGCTAAAGGCACTTCAAGACATGGTCATATACCACAGCAGACGAACCAAACTCAGAAGTTCAATCAAAATAAATTCTTGTTTTTACTAAACAGTTATGGTGAGTTGATAATTAATTCCAATTTTCCTTGACTAACCACTTACACTGCTTGACTGCTGAAGACGTTGCCTTTCCAAATACTTGGGGTTTACATGAATGCTATGTGGAGGGCGTTGTGAATGAGAATCTGGCCTAGATGTAGTCAATGTTGACGATGATCCATTAGCAACAGAAGCAAAGCCAAGTTCCCTCTCAATGATCTCAAGCGTCTGAGGAGGGAAGACTCCTTTCCATGTTCCAAAAAGATGCTCCATACTTGAATGAACAGAGGGATCAATGTGCCTATATGCCTTGCAAAATACCTAATATAGAAAAGATATTTGACTATTACCAAGTAATAACAAGTGAAACAACAATACAGACATTGCAGCAATTTGATCTGCAAAGAGTTACCTAAGATTGTTGATTCATCCAACAAAGGTTCCAAAATTTAGGGCATTAGCAATCCTAGCGAAAAAGGTTGTCAAGTAATGACACTACAGGAAGTGTATAACACAGCACACTCTAGTGTAGGATATCCTAAAAGCATATCAAGTAAATAGATTCCATTACAGGAATTAAAAATCTTACCTCGGGCAGTCTGGCAGCAAAGTATTTTATGTAATCCCTCCCAATATTCTTTACAATGCTGTCTAGAAGATAAAGTGATGGCAGCTTTTGATCACTAGGTACCTGCAAGTTGGTTCATGATTAAATAACCTCAATAGCATAAAGTTTAGCCTCCGAGGGAGAACCATAACAGAAAAATGAACAAGAATCATATTTGCACACGATACCAAACTAAGAACAACACAGCTGCATTTAAAATCATATCATTTTTCCTTTCTTCTAAAAGTTTAGGAGCAACCTGAAACAATTTGAGCACCTCTTTAAACTTAGTATTAAAAGATGACAACAAGTGAAGGCGTCACATCAACTGCCATCAGTATCATGACCATAGATCTGAAACCGTCCATAGTACTTCAAGAAACAACCGTCAAATTAAACTAGAATTTTCAGAACAGACAAACTTCCAACCATTTACGAAGATTACATTCCTTCAGCTGAATTGTAGAACTTGATGCATCTTCAATTAGGTTGTGAAACAGCAGGATGCAATACGTTCAATTGATAACTCTCAGACCAGAACTTGCCTTTGTATTAGCTTTGAGATAACATGTCCTGAATTCCACCACCCTCAACCAAAACAAGGCAAAAGAGGGACGAAAGCTTCGCTCATCTTTTTTTTTTTTTGGTCCGATAAAATTACAATTTGGAGATTATAAGCATCTAGTAAAATCGAATTGGCAGCTTCAATCACATGCTGGATTTACAGAAACAGCCGCACAAATACAAGGACCAGCTAAGAAACAACGAAACAATGAAACAATAAATTGATTTGGCTCCATAAAAAGTGAATTGCTTGGTGAAAGGTCCTTTTTAGTTGGTATCATCTCTCTTTAATTGTAAGACTTTCAGGGAATCAGAAACAATGCCCCAAGTTTGGGCGATATTCATGGACAATTCAATGAAATTGATCTCTTAAAAAAAAAGAACTCAAATAAACAAACAAAACCGCAGACACAAGCATGTGATGCTTGATCACAAAATTTTTTTCATTGAGTTGAAGTTACAGTCTAAACATCTACTATTTACAAACTTAAAAATTGTAATACCACAAAGTTCGGAGCCAAAACCAACAATAGAAATCTAAGACTGAGTTCACCTCAAGAATATTAGCGCAGACAGTAGCAGCAATTGCTTTAGCGGCGTGCTGATTCTCGCCGGCGATTATAGTCAAATTCGTGATTATAGGCTTCGAATTAAACGTCAGCTCTGCCAACGCCGTCTTGTACTGGCTCACCAGCTCCTGGTACGGCGTCGGCTGTGGATGGTACGCAGCAGCGCTTCCGCGGCTGAAATCGTTGCTCTCGGAGTCTCTATCAGTGGACGCAACGCCATACCTAGGCTGCGTCGGAAGCGACGGTCTGGGAGCGAATGGGCGACCGTTAGGGTTTGGTTGGTCACCGGCGAAACGGGGTTTCTTGAGACCTGGTTCTCGCGATCTATCGAAAGATCTACGCGCACTCTCCATTTCCATTACCAGGACAATATTAAAGAATTGTAAGCAAAACCCTAACCCTAAATCGTTTTCCTCATATGCAATCGTTGATAGTACAAGCGAATCATCGTCAGACACGGACTGAAAATCTAAACTAATGATGAGGATAAATAAACAGGAAAGAGTTAAAAAAAGAAGGCCTAGAGATTGGAATTACAGAAAAAAGATAATATGAAATGGAAAATTGACAAAAGTTTGCGGGAGTAGACAAGGGGAGTGACAGACGAGACTGGAGATTAAGATATAGGGATGTAGATTGTAGAGAGCAGAAGCTGGCTAGTTCGTCGTTTATGGTCCTGTTTGGCAATGGCTAGTTCGTCGGTTACGGTCTCTGTGGCAATCAACTTAATGTGTTTAGTTGATATTAGATATCTAAACTATTTTTCAGAGATATTTGGTAAAATTAGTTATTTAGTATTAATTGTTTACGTGTAAAAAAAACTTATTAGAACATAACTTTTAAAAAAATTATAAGTATATGAATATTATATATTTTAGTATTTAGATATTTAATTCCACAAAAACTAAGTTTATAACTCTAATAAAAAACGTAGAACATATAATAATAATAACAATAATAATAATAATAATGATACATCCAAACATAAAATAGAAGAATCCAAATGACGTTCAACGATACATTTCAAATAGAGCAAAAGAAATGAATATCATCATTTAAAGCAAAGGCTTATAATAATTTAAGAACGACGTCTAACTGTCATTAAATTAGAAGCAATATTATCACGAATAATTGTCATCTCTCGAGTTTTCTGTTCTTCAACGCCTTCTTGCGTAGAGTTAACTTCAATATCTTGAAATATATCTGGAGGTATAAATTCAGGATCTTGATTGATGATGTTAAAAGTTTGGTCGCCAATAGTACTACTTTTAATATAGCTATGCAACACAAAAGTTGCACAAATTATTCTATTTTGATCCATCAATGAATACTTAGGCATTTTCTCCAGTATCTTCTACCGAGTTTTAAGAACACTGAAAGCTCTCTCAATGCAACTTCTCAATGATGAATGAGCTCGATTAAAAACTTCTCGAGATTCTCTCGGATTTGCACCACGAAACTCTGATTGATGATACTTTGTTTTTGGATAAGGTGTCAAATATCCTTCTCTTTCTGGATAGCCTTTGTCAATTAAGTAATATTTACCTTAGTATCCATAGAGGAAATATAATTATTATAGATGACATCATAAAAAGTCTAAATCATGAATAGCAACTCCTACAAATCTTAAAATTACCTATCAGTAGTTTTGAAAATTTAAATCTCGGATTATCAATTGTATCAAGAAAAATACGAGAATCATGTGTTGATTCCTTCCAACCTGCTAAAACATACGTAAATAGTAAGTTTCCTTTAAAATCTATCCATGACACTCAAAACTTCTTTAAAAACTCTACTCACAGTTTTACCTAAATGTTGAAAACACTATTGGGTATCTCTATTAGGGGAACCTTTTACTTAGGACATACACAAATAAACCGACTTTCTTCAAAGTAGACATTATATCGAAAGGTCTCAAATCATAATTGTTTTTCCAAAACTAGACATAATTGACGAACTGTATTTTGATTCATCCTAAATGTATTAAAACACCACTTTTCATGACCATTCAATAATTCATTAATTCATAATTCTCTTGTTTGATAGGAAGTCATGCATGGTTCTTTGTATATATAGTTAAAAAAATACACACCCAAGTAACCCGCTGTACAAGCGATTGAATCCCAAAACTCAATTTCATTGTCCAAAAATTGCTTAATTTGCAGAAGTTGCATAATTTGCATAACATTATCATCTATACCTACAAATCAAAAAGTAAAATTATATTCTAAATAAACATAACACTAATATGCCTAATATAAAGAAATAAATAATATAACACGTAATAAAATTATAGATTACCAACATGATAACATAATATAATAAAATAAGCTAACCAAGTTCATAATGTCTTAAAACATACCATGTCAACATAAGTGCACAAAATTTTTATAAAAGAAAACATAAGTGCACAAATAATAAAAACAATAAACTAAACATAGTAATGTATAGATAGAAACTATGTTGTCTAAAAAAAAAAAGATAAAAACTATGTTTAATCCTGTTTATGTTTGTCATACTCAAACATAAACTTTATGTATTCAACTCTCTTTATACATCTGGTAAACTGAAAAAAAATGGCCCTTATTTGCGGATCTTCAATCAACAGGCAAGCAAAGTAAAATTTAGGAGTACCAATCACTAAATCAGGCATAGTTTTTTCAAAGCATTCGTAACATCATCATGTGACGCACCTTCACCAGTACTTTGTGATACACCTGTTAGTAGTGTGCCCTAGGCCAATAGACATTTGTGTTTCATGTATTGACATTATGATTTGTTAATAATATATTATGAGGTATTCCTTTCATATATGCATGTAT
>JAOQMR010000005.1:32590784-32605707 GCA_027563865.1 Erythroxylum pelleterianum
TTTTCTTGGGATGTTGAATTCTGGGTCTATGTTTTTCTTCTTTATCTTGTAAGTGGAAATCGATTAGTCGGTGGTTTCATGGGTTGTGACTGATGATTTTTTGTTCATTTGACGATACCTTTTGAATAAAGATGCAAACTTTAGTGCTTAATAGAATTTGGATATGGCGATAGAGTTTGATCTGGATTGCTAGGTGGTTGATAAATGTCTTTTTTGTCAAGATCTGATTCGTCAATGTTGTTCGTTCCCAGAATTATTTTAATTCTCAGTTTATTTTATCGATATTAATGAAATGATGATAGAACTGGAATAGTAGTTTTCTGATCTCCATGTCATGTTTGTATTGTTTGTAGAGATGGAAACAATGTTCTTGAATAAATCTGTTTCAGGAGATAGGTTTATTTGGCGTTAACTATGTTTACTAATTAGAAGGAAAGAGTATTTTCCGCCTCAAGTTGAAGGATTTAAGGAAAAGTGAAGTGTTGACATAATTTGAGTGAAAAATTAGAGACAGCTTCCATTTTGACTTGAATTTCGTGCTCTGCAGCTTGCTGCCTTTAATAAAGTTTGAGTTTATTCTGCTTGCCAAATCTTATAGAAGTTCAAAGGTTAGTGTTTGTTGGCTGAATTGAAAGTAACTTGGAAGTTGATCCAACAGGGGTTCCCAGTTAGAATGTAAAAGTAAAGCAGAAAGACATGCTTTAATTTTTAGATAGAGACAGTAACTTTTACATTGATAAAATGGAAATTAGGTCATAATGCTATTACCTTCTAGGTTAACTAATCTAGTAATACTGGCCACCTTCTGCTACTTTGGCAGCTTCTGAAGCTTTAAGAAGCTTGAGGAATATTTCCATGGAATTGATATCTGATCAGCAGGTCAATTCTTCCTCAAACTGATTAAATGTTTATTATATGTTTGAAATCTTTAGTTGATATCTAGTCAAGCATAAACATTGGTGTATTTTTCATTTCAATAAAATATTTTATTTTTATTTATTTTTATAAAATTTTCATCTTATTTATTATATTCCGGTTTGATAGCGGTTCACTACCGGTTGAACCTCTAAACCTTAAACCTTTTTTTCGACCAGTTCGATGTCTGGTTTGGTTTTTAAAACATTGACAGTAGATCATGGAATTGTTAATAGGTCTTGTGCAGTAACTTGCATAATTGAAAAATCACTTTCACGATTCTTCCACTATAGTAATACATCGAGCTCCACACCTTTAACTTTGGTCACACAGTCTTTCGTCAAATATTTGTCTAATTCCATCGTACTATAATAAGTTTAGCCCTTTTTTTCTTGTACCAAGTGTGTGAATAAGAGAAACAAATTGCTCTTAAAAGATGATCTCAAACCTAAACCTGAAGTTGGAGTTGAACCGTATGGATTATTGCGATCCTAATTTTTTGTCCAATTTGAGTTGACAAACATTGAACAAATCATATCATAACTATTTAATGACATCAACATGCACTTGAGCCTGCTCATCATACAACACACTATATGTATAATTAACTCCCTCTTTCTTATATCTCGGGTCCAACAAAAATATGATTGTCACAGTATGTCCAACTATATACCAATAAGAATTGAGCTTCTCCATCATCTGCTCTGCCATAACCTAAATCACCTTGTTGGAATCAAATATCCAATTAGATAATGTGTTCTTGATCTCATACATATTGCTAAAATAATTGTGCAAAGTTGGATATTTTGTTTCTGAGAACAATTCAGTAGTAGTATAAAATATTTCCAACTCCATACAAAGTTCTTTAACCAACTTTCATTGCTCTTTATAGGCAGGTAAGTATACTAATAACCTCTTTGTCTCAACCTGGTAAACACGTCAATATATTAAAATTTTCACTCCAACATCTTGAAGGTTGAGTTCTATCTAGTAGGACAATCTAATACCAATTTCTTCATCCTTACAACGCATAGTTATCATACAACATCTTCAAAATTTTTAACTCTTTTAGGTGTTGCACTCCAATATACTACACTATCATGAATCAAATCTACTGCTTCCTTTATCATCTCTAACTTTTCATTCATAATAAATTCAAAATATGTGCAAAAAAGCTCATATGTGACAACCTACCACTAACCAATAAACTCCTAGCTCGTAACTTATTATTCACCTTTTCATTCATCACATCATTTGTGCTACATTTGTTGACTGTTATGGTATATAATTTGGTGTCGATATTCCAATCTATTAAACACTCGACCAACACGGTTGCCAACCATTCGCTTGTATATAGTGTCAACACATAAATGAACCTACCATTTACAAATATGAATAAATATCAATCATAACATAATCAAAAAATAAATATATCTCTATTAACCAATATAATTTACCTCAATGGTCTACTATGTAGAGTCCAATTATTGTCAATTTAATGTGTTGTTATCGCCATATAACTCTTCTTTTAGTTGTTGGTTGTTCACATATTTGTTGTGACAGCAATCCATCCTTCAATACTTATCAACATTTTTAAAATTTCTTTCTTTTAATCCTTGTATATATTTATAATATCTTTTTTCAAGGTAGTTTTGTGTTAGGATCTTGAAGGCCAATCATAGTAAACTGGACAACATTCTAAATCTTTTGTTATAAACTATAGAAAGTGGATGTTCATCGCAAATAGCGATATTAGCCATCAAGAACATTAATATGTTGGTAACATAGGCTACAACAATCATTTCATTCTTCCCTCTTATTAGGTTAGAGGTAAACAATGTTTGACCTCCTAATACGATCTCTTTTTGTTACACGAATCCAAATGTATCTTTAAATGAGAGGTTCCTCTTTTTAAACTCCCAACCAACATCTTATAACAATATTTACATTTGGCATTCTCTACTTTGTCCATTGATATAGTCTTATTAAAGTGATTCCAAGCATCAATTTTCAATGGACCTAGACTTCTATCTTTATCTGGTGCCAAATTAGAAGTATCCACTTGTACACTCTCCAGTATCGGATTAAAACTCTCCACTAAAGGAATATATTCCTCCATCTGGAGCAATCAATATATACAACTATATAAGTTAGTTATAATTATTTGCATGTATACATATACTTTAATGGCAATTCAATAAGTACACACACGAGGGAGAGAGATCAAAAAATTGAAAGACACTATAAGGAGCAATTAAAAGTATATGGGTGACTTACATGTTCATTATAAGTCACTATGATTGTGTGACATTATACGCAAGAGTGTGTATGATTGTGTAAGTCACTGTGAATGAAATTTCAATGTACACGGACATATATGTTTCGTGGACTTACACGATCACATACACACGTGCCTGTATACACCAAAATTTCATTCACAGCATATATGTGATCGTGTAAGTCCTTGTAAATAAGATTTCATTGTACACGGGCATGTATGACTACTGTCTATATTTTCGCAAACTTACACAATCACATCCATTGGCGTGTCTATGACTGTGTAATTCACTATGAACATGAGTATAAAGCACAATCAAAGAAATTGGTTCAATTGAATCAATTCAACAACTGATTCATTGAACAATAGTCAATGGCAAACAAAAATTAACTCAATTCAAAGTCCATTGAAACTTGAAAACTACATGAAGGACAAAGATGATACTTGGCGGGCTACTGGGACACGGCCTGGGAGGCAACACCTAGTGGAGATGAAAAAGAAGACGATGACGACTGGTCTGGGAGTTGGGAGTGGGATAGCGGGAGACTGAAAAAGAAGAGTAGATGACGTCAAGGAAGGGTTGGGTGTCTCACAATGTAGATGAAGAAGAATGAACAATGTTGGTTTATTTAACCTATAGTAAAGGTATAAAACGATAGCGTTTTACCATAGGTTAAAACATAATTTGTCACGTAACGTGAAGTATGAGATTAAAATCACATTAATGTAAGATAACACAATTTTGCAAGTTGTTTAATTTTGCCAAATCTTGAGTCAGAACTTGATCTGAGGCTCGAGGCCCAATTAAAGCTTGGGGCCCTATAGGCTGAGCCGAAGCTTATCTCTTATCCCTAATCTCATCTACATCTACTAATAAGTTGCCTTTTCCTTGTAAATAATTTATTATTCATCCAATAAGTTACCTTTTTCTTGTAAATATTTTATTATTCATCTAATCGAATGAAAATTATCCAAAAATGATTTTAAACTAAATAATAAAATATCGTTTGATACTGTAAAGTTTAAAAAAATCATAAATTTGTTTGTAAAAATAAAAATAATAATAAAACCAACCCCACTCCCATCTTTTAAAGCCTGCCTCTCATTTTACTCTCTCTCACCCGCTCTTACCCACCATCCCCCGACCCAACCCTCATCTCCTGCCTCACGCAGAGAGTTGCTAGCCACCACTGCCCCGCGAGTGCGCCATCGCCCACCACCGAACCATCGCAGCCCCCGCCCTCATTCAATAGCCTCCTCACAACCACGGCAACCCACCACAGCTCCCCCTCAACCAGCATCTTCCTCGTAGTCCCCCGCCCGAAGCTACCATAACCAACAGTCCCCCTGCAAGATTCGAAGCCTCGTAACTCCTCTATGTGCTTTGTTCACTTCCTACGATTCTGAAACTCATAAAACTAAACAGAAATCGCAAAAGGATGCATTTTGTTTCATCTCTCAGTATCCAACAATTCACCGACAATGGATTGAGATAGAAACTAAATCTCATACTTCACTGAAACGAAAACGTATACATTTCGCTATGTGTGGAAATGTGGATCACTAATTGTGAAATGCATGCGTGAAGTGTGATGTTGGAGGCTTGTGGATGTGACTGTGGATGCCTCGTAAAATGTGAATTGTGAGGAATTGTTTTGCAGTGTTAAAAATATTATATAATAATCTCTCGGCGCGAGTGAGTTGGTAAGGGACTCTCCTGACTTAAGTGAAGTCATAAGTTCGAACCGCCCTCATGTATGCAGCCGTTTAAAACTTAGGGCTAGAGCTTTACCTCCCGCAAGGGACCTACTCGACTCGAGCAGGGATTAGTCTGGGTATGGATAGCTTATAGGTGTCTTCCCATTGTTGGGACCTTCCTAAGACACCTGGTAGGAAACCATATATATATATATATATAATTTAAATAATTACCGGTATCGATATTTGGTATTAATTAGTATCAGTATTGTATTGTACTTAATTACATAAACCTTTTACACTGTTTGATTTGCCTGAACTAAACGAATTTAACTTACAAAATTCATTTATAGTTTAAAAATATCCAAAAGTACAATATAAAATTCTAGTCTCTTGTAGTCTATATAACTTGCTTAATTTTTTAAAAAGCCTTAAAAAATTTTGTATATTATTTGTAATATTCACCGAATATTATAAAAAAATTAAAGCATCATTCTTTTAATAATAACAGGACAAGAAAGATTACAATTTAAACTAAATTCCAAGCATAAGTTACAGAAAAATAATCAATTTTTTTTTACTAATTTTATGATCATATTTAAAAATAAATCTTAAAACTATTTAATTTTAAGCAGTACTACATTTGATTTTAGAAGCCTTATGATTATCATCATGTTTTAAGTTCCATTCAAGTGACTATATTAGGAACCCAAGCGCGAGAGATGACAGTCACGTCCTGCCAATTAGACAGGGCAACCCCTTTCGAGACAATCACCACATTGACAAAATTTCTCAACCATGAATGTCAAGTGATTGATGCCGTTCAGCAATAAAATGTCATGTTTCTGGTGAGACTAATGGCTTTAGATGAAACCAAAGAAACAATATAAGAGTTCCAAAAGAAAGGAAAAACAAGTTTGATACAGAAGCGGCCAAAGTATAACTATGCAGAAGTTTCCTTCTGCTTTTTTGGTGGACGTTCGCTTTTTCCGGGCTTCATTTTGGCTTCTCGTCGTTCTCTTTTCAATCCTTTTGTTTTGTTTGGCAGTGCCACATTTCCAATCTAGAACCAAAATTAGTTATATCAATACGACTTAAAGATGCTGCCTGTAACAACAGTGAGATTCAGGGATGAAAAGAAGCAAGTAAGCCACAGCATGAGTAGTTAAACTAATTTCTCACCTTCTGATCTGGAATATATATCCTCCCTTTGGTTCCTTCTATGGCATCATCTCTAACATTTTTAATCTGAAAGAAGACAACATATTTTACATGCCATTTCATACCCTGATAAAAATAAGCAACTTCACCAGTCTAGCTTACCTTCTTCTTAGGTTGATCTTTAGCTGTTTTCATGGCTTCTTTCCTTAAGCTCTCGTTAGGAAGTCGGTGACGACGCAACACTAGATCCATGGAAGGACCCACTTCCACAAGTTCCATCTTCGGGACTATTGTACCGGACTTTTTCAGGCGCAAAGCACAGTGAGTGAAGAGCACCCGATTGGTAGATACAGCTGTACATACGTAAGCACGATCTATCCCAGCAAGATTCAAATTTTCAACAACCTGCATATAACATATAAGTGATTATTTTTGTAATCTTGCTAAATACAACCAGGAAAGTCAAAATGACCATAGAGAAACACCTCTCCACGTAAGAGATCAAGCAAAACCTCCTTCAGATGTTTCAACTCGTCAACAATCTCAAATCCTTCTCCAATAAAAGTAATGAAAGCCTTGGAGCCAGGCTGTGGACTTAGTTTCTTATCATATTTAAAAGACCCAATGGGCTTGAAATTTTCTACCCCAACTTCTACAAGATCATATATGTGATGATCGTATGTTCTTCCTATGACAAGATTATCAGGGCGCTTCTTTGAGGTCGAACCATACTGCAGAGGAAAGTCATACAGTTAGTTGAGAAAATTTTTCACGTGATACCATTTGTTATACTATGGAAGTTACTGCCTTGCCAACTTAAATAAGAAATCTAAAGCAAGCAAATAAGGCAGTAACTTAAATCCAAAATCACATCTTAACAAGCATAACCATTCCACTAAACAGCAGAACATCCCTTATCCTGATCAGAACAGTGTTAGAGACCAGTTTCTCTAACGCTGATTCCTCTCAAACACAGACCCCGCACTATAAACCAACACACAGCAAACCAGAACAACACACACAGCACAGAGCAATACAATAAGAACAGATATAGAATAGCGAAGAATATAGATGAATATAGGTAACTTGATATATTGATATGCTAGACTTCGAGGGCTAGCAACCTCCACAATAGCTAGACTTCGAGGGCTAGCTTAACCTCCCTACAATAACCAATCATCAAATCATATCTGAATGCCTATCCTCCTCCCCCTAACCTCCTTTTATTCTCATCTTGTAACTAACTCTCACATGACCCTCCTAATTTCCCACTCTACCCTCACCTATAGCCTGTATTGCCTTATTTCGTATTCCCCCTCTATTGCTATATTTCTGCTAGTCTCAACAAACAGCAACCAAGTTAAACAAAAATGAACTGGAACAAGTGGAACATGCCAATATCTTCTTTTACAACCTAGTTCTAAATCATGAGAAACCTATTGTTGAACAACTTCTTAAATCAATCTAAAACTTCAGAATAGCTAATGAAATTAAATTAAACAAATATATACGATAGCATAAACTGGGAAAGGAACATTAAGCCCCTCTGCCAAACTGAAAAAAATCATATAAAAAATCTTATAAGGCGCATTTCTTCATAATAGTATTCCAACAAACATCACATGAAGATATTACTGAACACTAAAAAATGTGCCCAAAATACAGCATCACTTAGTTAGACTCACCACGAAGATGCTGCAATCAGTTTTCTGAGAAAAGAACTCCAAGGAAGTCTCGCCTCCGCTCTCAAATGGCCTTATATTGTCGTTTTTGCGCGTGAATCTCAAAGCACTCTGCCTCTTAAGATGGTAAATATCAGTCAACACCGAATTCAACACGTTGCTCGTCTTTGTACCTTGAAGTATCAGCGTCTTCTTCCCAGTCTCAACCTACAAAATACAATAAAGCCCAAAACCCATTAAGTTTCTATCATAAAAAAACACAACTTTCCAGGAATACAAACAGATAAATTGAATACAATAACAAAGAAAAGATGAAAGGGTTATTAAGACTTACGAGTTTAGGAGCACGCTTTTCGAGCTCACGCTTAACTCTTCCCTTCTTGGGAGTTTTAACCTTCAACATATTACCAATAGGCGTAACAGAAATCGGTCTGCAGAGAGAAGCCAAGAACTTGGCTGTGAAAGGAAAGGGAAGTTCAGGGTTTTAGGTTTTAGGTTTTCTGGGGCTTATGGTAGATGGTGGGTTTTAGGATGGGCTGTTCTACTTTACGACCTTCTCATTTAATGGGAGTATATTTTTTGTTTTTTAATCGTAACTATACTGTAGCCTGTTTTCAGAAATTAGGCTTGTTTAAAATTATCTTTAATAATCCAGATTTACACGCTATATATATATATATTTATATAAGTTGTTGTTTTGCTCTTTTTTTCTTTACAAAGAAAAGGTTACAAAAACAGCCTAGCGCATATGTCGGGAGTATAAGACTCCGTTTGCATCCTGGTGAAGAAGCTCTTGGACGACACTCGGAGGGTCCCGGAAAATGTGTAAGCCCAGGCTTAAGAAGACTGCATACGCCTTGATCTTTTTTAGTGGATGTTGCTACTGGTGGTGCTATCATGAATAATACTAGTCGACAAAGTGAACAACTTGATTAAGAACACGATTCAAAATCGTTATCAATGGCTGAGTGAAACAGAAGTCCCAAAAAAGACTCAATGTAAGTATGATATTGATGCTTAGACCCAGAAAGTTGATCATATAACTCTGAATTATATGGGAACACCTAATGTTTCATACGACATTTTTGGATCTTTAGTACATTTAGCTACTAATTGTCAATTGAGGAACTCATTTTTTCTAAAATTCATCTATCGAATAGGCTAATTATGTCAATAATTTCAACTAGAAGAATGATCTTTTTTCAAATTCCTGTAATCTTGAATGAAGAAATCATTCTAGTTTCTCTTATAGAGACAAATTTAAACATGTTTTTCAAAATAATGTAAGGCAACCGCTACTTTTCAATTAAGGCTTTTTAACGCTGGCCCTCCTCCAAAGTCCAATTTAGAGTCTTTACTTAAGAATATTTTAACAAACCAAGCAAAGTGAAATTAGGGGTAGCTCACTTGTAAGGTTGACGCTTTAATAACCTATAACAAGAAGTTATAAGTTCAACTTGCCTATCAAACTAGCTCTTATATTATGTCACCTAGTCAGCTTCCTAGCCAACAAGAGAACCCTAAAGAGCATTATAAGGTTATGACATTGAGGAGTTATAAGAAGATGGAGGATTCTAAGGTGAGAGAGGTTGAAAATGATTACAACAAAGATGGTGTGTTGCCCAGTAAAGAGAGTGAGACCAAAAAGGAGAAGAGAGGAGAAGATAAAGAACCCAAATATGTTCCTCCCATACCACATAAGTCGCCTATACCTTTTCCCAAAAGATTCTTTAAAGTCTAAACTTGATAAAACATTGATGTTACCTTCACATACACTTGGAAACAAATGCCCTCTTATGCAAAGTCTTTGAGGGAGACATTGTCTAATAAAAAGGAAGCTTAAAGATTATAAAACAATATCTTTTATCGAGGAGTGTATGTTATATAATTCAAAACAACTTGCCTTCTAAACTCAAAGATCCTAGCAATTTTTTTTATTTCTTCTGTTATTAACGATTTGAGCTTTAATTGTACCTTATATGATTTAAGGACAAGTGTTAGTCTCGTACACTTATCTTAGTATAAGAAGCTCGAGAAGGGTGATTTAAACCTTACTACTATTTTGCTACAATTGGTGGATCATTCTGTCAAATATCCTCTATGTATTTTAGACGATGTGATAGTAATTTTTTTCATACATATTATGTTGCTTTAGAGATGGAGAAGGATATTGAACTCTCTATCATTCTTGAATGGCCTTTCCTAGCTATAGTTAGAGTTGTTATTGAAGTGAAAAATAGAAAGCTTTATTTGAGTGTTGGTGATGAGGGAATAGAGTTTGATTTGCCTACTGCTATTAAATATTCTTCTTTTAGAGATTCTTATTGTACGATTGACTTGAATGATCAGTAGAAGCTCACTAAGCATAATTCAAATGATCTATTTAAAAAGTGTTTGGTAAATGAAAGCTCCCAAATCAATGAGTGGAGAAAGCTCTACAGGTAGAACTTAAAACATTTTCCATCCACTCATATATAAATTTCTTGGATCCAATTCTACTTATCTTGTGAGTTGTTACTGTAAACGCAGGTCTAAGTAAAGTTGAAATTGAAAAATAGTTGGAAGTCCTTAGATTACATCCCTATAAAGTACCAAAAAGACTGATCCTAACATGAAAGAAGTTGTTAAGAAAGAGGTGGTCAACCTATTTAATACCGGAATAAATTCCCTATCTTATGTTTAATAGTGAATGGGTGAGCCTAATTACAGTAGTTCCTAAGAAGGGAGTGCGGCTGTGGTTAAAAATGATTGGAGTAAGCATAAAAGCATAACATCCACATTGTTGTTAACAGATTCCTATAGTAAGCACAAACCAAATTCATACGTTAAGAAATAAAGTGGAATCATATATAGAAAAAGGCTCCGACATTTAAATTATGCTCAAGATTCCTTTCAAAGTGATAATGGAACATCAGGGGTTGCACTTGCAGCAGACATTAGTTGAGGAATATCATATGCCTGTTAACTATCAGACCAAAAAGATGAAATTTGATCCCACAGACCCAGATAAAAGTTTTTGGAGCCTAATGCGCCAGCTTCATTCTATCAGTTAATAGTTAAAGATGGATTGGCTCCTTTCTCGCAGACAAAAATTACTACTACTTAAAAACCATCTACATCATTATATACAGAACCTACCTACTGTTTTGCACAAAAAACAAAGAAGCAGGTATTGCTTCTCCTTCTGCTTTCTCTCAAAGAAGGTAGTCCGTCCTATTTTCCAGGGATGCGGTGCTTGCTGCGACTACTTCTCTTGCATCTTAGAGATGGCGTAAACATCCTCTTGTATCCAACCATAAAATTTACAGGAGAAGGATAATTAGAATGCCTCCTCTGACTAGCCCACCAGCTGTGAATCCTCTCACTAGTTACACCTGCAAGGTTCACAACTTAGGTACCAATTAGAACCTACAACCAACATGTATAATAAAGACGAATTGTTATTTAGCATAGAATGGTGTAATTAAACTCGAGGAAAGAATATGGAGATAAAAGAATTAGCAAATAAATGAAGGTAATTGGACATTATAAATGACAAATATGTTAGGCATAGCAAATAAAATCTAGTAATCAATTAGTTGATATTCATAATAAAATTCAGTCAATAGACCCTATCGGCCAAAAAATATCTAAATTCGACAAGGGCAACAAGAGCTAATGCAGATGAAGCCCTATGGATCTAAGTTCTGTAATCTATCAATCTTTCAGCTGGGTAGAGCGACTCCCCGTCTCATCAACAGGTATTCCCTCAGCTGGCTGCCTATCAAAGCTCGAACCACCTGCTGGTTGTACAGAACCTAGATCCCACATATCTGAGAAGCTGCCTGTTGGCCCCAACTCTGGCGAACTATAATTGATAGTATTATCCCATAACTCACTGCTAGAACTACGCAAACCAGCATGACTCTCGAATCCAGTAGTCCATTCATTGTCTTGTTTAACCATACCTTCCATCCCAGGCGATGGGTATTCCAAAAAATTCTTTCGCAGTGTTAAATCCTCAGGGAAAGAGACAAAATACTCAGAAGTAGTATCCTGTTTTGGGGTCATCAGACTCTTTCCCTTGTAAGTATCATCACTTCTAGAACTACACACCCCTTCAACAGCATGTTCAGTGATTTTACCTAATGGTTGTGATAGCATTAATTCATCTGACATGGCGAAATCATCTGACACAGCATTCTCTGTTTGAAATGGCACATCTTCTATTTCTAGACCCATTTCTACCATACCGTGTAAAGTGTAATCAGGTCGTTCAACAGGAACTGGACTTGTAGCTGGGGCTGCAGAAGATAATGTTAGGTTTCTCCAGTCAGATTTGTACTCCAAGATAGATGACTCAGATTGATCCGGCTCACTTTGTTGATGCCTAAGAAATTTCCTTTTCTCTCTAGATGAAGCAATTTCTCCCTGTTGCCTTTTCTCCTTAAGTCGACCTAAGAATGTAGGATTCTTAAACAACTTCCCCAGAAAAGAAATCATTTGTTTCTGCTTTTGCTCTGTTTCCTGAAGCCTTTGATTAACAGTTTCCATGAAATGAACTGTTCCACACTGCTGTTGTTGCAATTCTACTACGCCATTCATCATCACACTCATATCTTTCATCAATTCATCAACTTCACTTTCTAGTCCAGCCCTTCCAGATTCAGTGGAGGACCCAGTGTAGGTTCCAATCTGCTGCGAATGAGGCGACTTGCGCCTGTGTATGTTTCTTAACAGATGCTTCTCACCTCGTCTAAAAGCTTCATTTGCAAACTCCCATCTATCAGTGTTGACCTTGCGAAAACCCTGAATACATGATGAAAGTGATTCAAGAATGAATTGGGAAGAAGCTGAAGTTCATTGTACTGCACATTAGTCACAAAGATGTGGATCATGAGAGATAATCTGAAACCATTTGATTTAATGCACAGAAAGAATTGAGTTGTAACTTTAAAATCATCTGTAAAACACAAAACAGGATTCTGTAACATATAGAATGCCGTTAGATATAACAAGCAGCTTACTGTTATATTATTTGCTCTATTGAAACCTGAAATTCTACCTGTGAAAGATGCAACTCCCCGCTCCATTTCAGACTCAGAGGGGAAGGATGTCTTTCCTTGCAGTATGAATATCAGCAGAATGCAGATCCCTTAATCATTTGCTTAAAAATCTTCTATACCAGTTTCACGAAGAAGAAATACACCTAATAAACTTGATTACTTCCAATAATGTATTTACTTCACTAGAGGTAAACCCCATTACAACAATCCCAAATGAACACCACTTTACATGAACAGTGCCCCAATTACATAAGCTAAACCATACAAACTACATAATCTTAAACCAACGCTATCATACTAACACAACGATACACCAAGCGCCTATTCAAAACCTGAGAAATATATACATCATCCATAAACACTATTATAGTATAAAATTTTAATGATTGATCAGTGTCTAATCCAATTACAAAGAAAACATTGTCAGCAAAACCCACAAAAGTCAGACAAAATCCCAAAACATTACACAAAATCGGAACAAATATACATCAAAGAAAGAGCACAATAACCCGATTAAGGTTGTTATGACACTGCAATACCCACGTAAGTATTGAGTTGACGAACAAAACTTGAGAAATTGTTGTGCTTGAAATTGCGAGGGAGCACAGTCCTAGAGAATTCAACAGGGTCCCAAACCACAAAGCTCGCTCCTTTTGCACCCCACGAAATTATCGGGTCCAAACTCCGATCATCTACAAGATCGAAAGTCTTGGACAAAAATGGCGGAATTGGAGTCCCTTGTAAGCAGTCCAATGGCTGAGGCACCCCACTACTCTCTTCCTCCATTTCTTCAGCTTTGACAACTGTTTCTGAAACTGGGCTTGCTTTGAACTCAGACACCGAAGGAGGAGCATAATTCGAAGGATTAAAAGCAGAGAATGCCTCGAAATCCATCACAGGAGAAGCAGAGAAGCTTATGTCCTCCATAAACGAAGACCCAGATGGGAAATGATAAGAACCGCTCACCGGCGGCGTTGTCTCCGGTTCAGAAGACGAAGAAGAGGAAGACTTACGGGGTGATTTATGGTACTTTTCTGCGTCTTCTGAGCTCATCAGAACGATCAAAGAATTTTAAATGTGGTTTCAGTAGGATGAAAATGAAAAGAGGAGGCCGAAGAAAAGGGGATTAACAGCGTATCCGTGAAACTCGAGGGGCTGAAATGATATATAAGAGTGATCGCCGACAAACTGTTCCATAAAAATCTTAAAAGAGGCGGTGAAGGCTCGCTGCATCTTCCACGGCCACGACCACTACCACGGCCATAAGAATTTCGAGCCATTTTTCGTCTATTATTTTCACTTTCACTGAAACGACGACGAGCACAATTCAAGTCACCGACCTTAACTGGTCGGTAGTGATATATTTGTTAATTGCAGGTGTTTTTTTTTTTTTTCTGTGGTTAGGAGACAAGTGGGCGCTAGATATTTTTGACCAGGTTTTAAGATTTCATTTTCTGGCATGTGATTGGTAGTTTACTGTTACATGTTTGAAAATGGTGGCCCACTTGCAGTTGGTCGTAATACTTAGTGGCGAAGCTATGTAACTGACCAATCACATTTTAGGCAAATCTTGTAGGGTAGATAATAGATTTGTTTCCTTTTTAAATAAAGATAGCCTACTGCAGCTGCTACCAGAAACAAGAGGTTGGAGACTATTCAGTATACGGATTAACTAAAAAACAATTAAGAGTAGTTGCTTTTCGCGAGGCAATTCACATCGATGTAATGAAATTACGGTACCTATGATAGTAATCGATTGCTCCGAATATTCTTATTTAAGAGCTTAAATAAGTTTGATGTAAAAGCTGTCATACGTGGAATGAAATCTAGAACATTGACAATTTTAAGAATTTTGAAAGTAGATAAATTTTATTTTTGTGTAAATAGTGACTTGAATTTTTCAGTGCACGAGCAGAGTCTGCTGGCTATGGAGTTTTTGCTTGAATACAAGAGAATGGGAGAAAACACCTACTAAATTCTCAAACTCCCAAGGTAGGTGGTAATATTTCTTGTAAATTGGCAAGTATCATAAAGATAGTTGGGTATTTCAGTTCTAATATTGTGAATCGAATATATAAGATCAAGTTACAATTTATCACTAAGTGAGGAATGCTTTTTGCTAAACTAGATATACCATTTAACTA
>JAOQMR010000005.1:32607382-32620541 GCA_027563865.1 Erythroxylum pelleterianum
TTGGAAATTATTACAGTTTTGAGTACTATAACTCAGAGGTTTGAGGTTCCCTCTAATTGAGCCTTTCAATTCTTCAAGATTGATCGCAAAAAGAATTCCACATCCTCTCCCTCACAAACACCATCCACTTCCATCCACAAAAGACCCCTAACTCGATCACAGGTTCGGGACCCTAACAAATAGAGTGTTACAAGATAGTCTTAAACAATGCCTTTTTCCGCTCTGTCTATTTTCATAGCCCCTTTTTTTATTTTACTTGTTAAACATCAAGAAACGTAAAATGGAGATGCAAGGAGATGCGTTCTCGAGATTTGCAGTGGAAAGAAAAAAAATGGAACAGTTGCATGATGAAGAAAAAATGCCAACGATTTCATTGAGCTAATTTTAAGTTACAAATTTTACATACAAAACTATGAAACAGATTTATAGAGACTTCCCATTAAGGAAGCCGGTGTTACAGGCAAAAGAAAATGTATTTAAGGCATCGATGTAGTTCCTCTGGCAGAGCTAAAAACACAAAATTCTCGAGTTTCGAGATGACAGACATGTACATCAATGATTCTGCGGCCAAGTAAATTAATCAAAATATCAGGACAGTTGATCAAAGCAGGCTTCAATGAAGAATTATTTTAAACCCATCAGACCAGATTTGCAACTCATATAATGACTGCAGAGAGCATTCATTTCTCTTTTAAGGAATAGTTGATGCTCACTGATTGCTAGTACATCAGCGAGCTTTGTGCTTAAGTGCATCTGCCAGAAGTCTTATGAGAGTGACTCGACCTAAATATATGGTTTATTAAACCGGGATGGGTAAATCAGAGTTCAAGAATATGGCGCACCTGAGACTATCTAGGCGGTGCTATCCTTGCCAGATATTGAATCTCAAAAGAATGCTGTATTATGTGCATAAATAAGACCTGCGGTGTTCCACCCTTCACGCAAGTGATGGCATATCAGCAGGACCAGAATGGGGTGCAAGGGATTTAATCAAAGACTTCAGAGATTCCATGATATTAGCAAAGGAGGGTCGTTTCCAAGGCTCACTGCAGGAAAACCATTTGTATTGAGACAGTATAAAAATTAAATAACAATAATAACAAACAAATAACCACCAGGCATTCTGGCTTAGCGAGAGATGAGGATTAAAACCAAAACTAGAACTTCGAACTCACTTTGCCCAGCAAGCCTCAATAAGGGCGGCCACTTGAGGATTTAAATCTCTTGGAATCTCAAGCCTTTTTCCCTTGAAACCAACAGCAGCTACAACCTACAAGGTAGGCATCATATCCATAAATTTCCAGCCGTAAATGCAGAAAGAGAAGCACCAAAATGATTACAAATCAAAAAGAGCAAACAAAAGGGAAGATTATTATTTTGGAACAACACTCCCAGCAGGTAGACTGCAAGTTGGGAATTGCTGGGAAGTTTCCATGTCTAGCTATAGTAAACCTGGGATGTCTAAATAGTCAGTAAGTGAAGCTACTTAACTTTCACGGATATCCATTACTAAATAGATGCCCTGCGCTTGGGCCCCTAGTCAGCCAATTGCTGAGGTATATCATAACAGACAATCGAGGACCAAAAAAGGTTACAAGATAGGGTATGCATCAAATAGCTAGTCAACAAAAAGGACTAATATGTTCTCTACTTAAGAGTCAAACTGGCAGATATATTATTTTACTGATCCGGTGGTATGCCCAAAATATCAATTATTCACTATCAAATTGCTAGACTTCCTCAATTCTGCTTCCCAAACAACATAAATAAGAAGTCAACTCAGAATAAGACTACATTAAGATTGTATGATGTCAGAAGTAATTAACAACTCCAGAACACAAACCTGTGCAGGATTTAAATTGCTCCAGGGCTGTTGCAGTGTTACAATCTCCCACAAGATGACACCAAAGCTGTATACATCTGATTTCTCATCTGATGGTTCATCACGGAGAACTTCTGGTGCCATCCACTCAGGCTAATAGATAGGACAAATGAACATAAGATCATAATATCAGAATAGCATGTTCATAACAATGTAAAACAAAGAATTATAAGACAGTAAATAAGTTCAGAATCACTTACCGTCCCAGCTGCAGACTTTGATGACAGGAATGTATTTGCTTTTAATCGAGAAAGGCCAAAATCACAAACCTGATCAGGTCAAAGAAAGTAAACAAAAGAGTACGTGCAATAAACAGAAAATCCTAGACATACTGCATAATTAATATCAGTCAACGGCAAAACTCTACACATCACAAAATTCAAACAGCACAAACATGATTATTTAGTTAAGGGATATACAAAAAGAATCGCCTTTTGGCCAAGTAACAATTCTAAACAGTAACATATCCATGGCAAGAGGAGACACTAGGAATATTGTAAATTGCATAGGGCTGCATAAACAGCCATGCCAAGTTGATAATGGCAAGAAACTAATCGGGATTTGATAGGGTTTGGATGATGTCCAGGTCTCCATCCATGTGACATATCGATAAACAACCAACTGCCTACATTGGAAAACAACTTAAGGGTGCTGCGACATCCATAGGTATACACAGGAACCTTGTAAGAAATTCTATTTTTGGATATCTCACTCTAGATGGAGCTCCAGTTTAATCCCAAGACTTCACTTCTGAGGCATAAAACAATCATTAAACAGGCCATGAAAGAGATCTATAACGAGCCAAATTGGAGTCAACTGTCTAACCTTTACTGTGTATTTCCTGTCAACCAAAAGATTTGGAGACTTTAAATCTCTATGGACAATAGGAGGATTTCGCTTGTGAAGATAATTCATGCCTTTTGCCTGTGAGAGTTCAAAGCAACTTGATTAGTTTTGAAAGATACGACAAAAAGCTCTTGGCAAGCTAAAATCAAAGCAAAGGTAGTGACCATATAAGCAAAAATGCATACCACATCATAAGCCATATTCAGACGTCGTCTTTCATCTAAACCCTCTCTTGCACTAGACTTATGCAACAGCTTAAACAAGCTACCTCTGAATGACAAACCACAGATTTAATCAAACCAAAAAAGTAAAAAGTTTTTAAATATCTAGCAAAAAAATCTTGGAAGATGGGGATTCTCTCTAAACTCCATGCTTGAGAGAAATAGAACAAAAGGAATGTCACAAGGGAAAGAACCCACAACCTTGATAAATATTCTGTCACTATGGACAAATTTGGGGGCTGCGTTACTGCACCCATGAAAAGAACAATATTTGGATGCCGAACACGCTTCATTATTGCAACCTAACAAGCAAAAGAAACAACTATACATATGAGATTAAAAAGCAAGGTGTTGTCCAAAGTTCATGTGAAATTTTATCGAACTCACAGTGAACACTCACCTCTCTCAAAAATTCTTTGAACCCATCTGGATGAAACTCTTGCTCCATGAGAATTTTCACAGCAACTTCCTGTGGTTAAGATTATTATCCACAAAAGTATAAGGATAAGGAGGCTGAAGAAGAGGAAGAGGCAGTACAAATAACATTGTAACTCAATTAATCAGTTAAAACACCTTGAGAAAACTTAAAACATACTTAAGCTAATTGTACTGGAAGCTACAACAACACTATTTACTATTATAAAACTCAACAATAAGATATTGATAGATCATACAAAAGAATGACCAAACATAAAAGATTTCTATGCAAAAAATAGAACCAAATTTCACTCTCATAAAACCGACAAATCCCCAGAAAAATCCATAATATGTCTACTAATCAGGTATAGTTGCTGCCATTCTAGCAATTAGGATTATAGTACCGAACATTAAGGCCTATATTCAATAAAACTAGTCACAACCTGTTAGTGGGCAGGTCAAGTTGCAAACAAATGGTAAACACGGCGCTCTAAACATTCAGAATCTCCCAGGCCAGATTAAGGAAATTTCTTGAACATAATTCATCTATAGAGCACTATGGTAAATAATGGATTGACACATCAATTCAGTGACATAGACTTCACCTTCATATCTCCTTGACAGGCAATTTTCACCACTAAATGCACAATCACAAGTTCCATAAGTTTTAGCATTTGTTGTTAAATTTCACAATGAAAGCAAAAAGGAAACAAAGAGATGTGTGACATGTCTTCAAAGACAATGTTTATGATAAGAGAGGCAGCTTTACCGAGCCATGCCATTCAGCACGGTGGACTGTTCCAAAGGAACCTAACAAGAAAAACCAATTCAATGTCAATCACCATGCCACAAGGAACAACTATTAGCTAATATATAGCTAGTAGGCATTACTGTTTCTGTCAAAGAAGTGGCATAAATACCAGAAATACTCTACCTGCTCCAATTCTCTCTTTCAAACTAAGATCACTCCAAGGGATGTCCAAATCTTCTACATCATGTGAAAGTTCTTTACTTTGTTTACTAGATACCAATTGACTACTGTCAAAGAACCTCGAATCTTTACTAGTATTCACCATCTCGTATGATAAAAGTGGTTGGACATGCCTGTGCCCAGTGGATGGGATATGCTTTGCAGGGATTGGGTCTTTGGTCAAGTTTATTGATCGTTTAACATTATGTGAAGGATTATATGGTTTGGAAAGTTGGGAATCTCTTTCTTGTTGAACAATATTACTTCTTTCATTGCCTGCCAGGTCAACTGGTTGAGAATACATAGAAATTCCAGAATCTTCTTCAGTAACAGCACCTGGAAATACACAACAAACCAGCAGTTATTATTGAAATCTTACATTACAATAGCCTAAACACCTGAAGAGATGAAGTAAAAGATTGAAACAAGAAATCCAACAAATTGCATATATAACATTAGAGTTTTCTTGCATGGAATGAGCGAGGGAGAAAGCTTTTTAACACTTGCACTACTACATCAGTCTTCTCTACCAATGTGAGCCATGATCTAATTAATTCATTATTTTAAGCATTCAAAAATAAAAGAAGCATCAATCTTCTTCACAATCCAAATGCATAAGAAGAACAAAGGGACCAAACTGCAATAAAGCAAATCTTGAGTTTCAACTGGAATCTCAGCTGTTATTAAATATGACAACTTGTGGAGACAACTGAAAGGTCTTGAGACCTTGAAATGTGAGTTACACTAAAATCTGATAGAGTGGGGTGGGGGTTCTTCTAGAGCATTGCACTTGCTATGAATTGCCAAATAAGGCACTTCCAATGTGCAAGATCAAAAAGAAATCAAAAACCCGAAGTGATACAGCTAGAAATATGTATGAAGCTTGTCTATTTTAGTTCTCTTTCTTATACTTCTGTCTGTAATGTCAATCTATAGCATTCTGAAACAAGCATTTCAACCCATCAGTTGCAGAAGGTTTAACAAATTCCAGAAACAGTAAAGGAGTTAGTATCATTGAAATAGAAGCAAGGAGATGGATTGGTATGCGAAGAACCAATTAAAAGAGGACTCAACTTTCAATACCATGATTGGAACATGTGAAACTAGAAACAATGTAGGCACCAGCAACTACAAAGCATACACAGAAGCAGAAGATAAAGACAATAAATAGAAGAAGAATTAACTAGAGACAAGCCAAAGAAGGAGTCACGCGGGTTGGCCTGTCGATGCATTACCTGTTGAAGTATTATCAAAGACAAGATTGAGTGACTGACAGTCCGAAAAATACTGTTTGGCCATTGACCTGTAATCAACGGTAGGTTCAGCTGATTTCATTCGGGGATAGCGCAATGGTGAAGAAATTGAGATGGAAGAAGGACCATTGAGCGAGGAGTCGGGCTCGCATAAACAGCCTGGCTTCCCTACTAAGTCAATTAGATATTCTCTGGAATGGGAGAAATACAATTTGTAAGATGTCTTTAATAGATTCTGGCTTCAAGAATCAAACAACTAGAGACTACTAGTACAGTTCAAATTACATTATAGTGCACTGGGAAAACAATTAAATAAAAAAAATTATTACCGAGAGTCTAAATGTTGAAAGAATTTTTATTTTTTAGCTCTCTGCAAAAGCTATCAAGACACATGTTCAACAAATGTAACGTTTACCTGCTACTGCTACACACTTTAAGCAAATTTTTAGCTGATCAAGAACATAGTGACTTTTAAATTCAAAATGATGCTACAGCTCAAGTATTTGGGAAATCCAAACACAACCGTATCAGCACTTTGGTAAACATTGGATTGAAGACAACAATACCCAGAGTTGAAAAGTAAACAGTATCACTCTGCTTCTCAGATAGACCACTAAACAACATTTGACCATGTGTTTCAATTCTTACATATATAACCAACAGATATCATAAAAGCTAAGAAAGAATACCTTTCAAGACCAAAACGTACAAGACATGAGGTAGCATCATCTCTTCTGCAATATCTGCACCCCTTTGCGATTCGACAAGGTAGATCAATGATATCAGCTAGAACCTAGACAAGATCACACAGTTCACCATTAACTCTCTTTTCTTCCTAGGAAGAAAAAGATAAGCTACATAAGACAGAGTATCGAATCTGGTTAAGCTATTAAAAGAAATCTCTTAACACTCTTGGCATACTCAAAATACTAGGATTCACCCAAAAGTTTAAACAGCAAAGCAGAAAACCAATTAGCAATTACAAAACACCAAGATAGAATCTACCTTAAATAGTAAACATCGATGTCTACATAAGCCAATGGAAAGGCTGCCTATAGGGACCACAACGGATCCTAAACAATCTTTTACATCATGACTACGTTCCCTCCAGATCAATAGTAAATCTTCTTCCACAGAAGCTGATCCCCTTATGGTAACAACAAAAAAATATGATAAACAAAGTATTATATATCAATTGCAATATAAAAACCTCTTCAACCTGCTCCAATATGAATATTACTTACCCCATGCAATTGCATACAAGCTTTGCCAGCTGATCAACTACCTCTTCTGATGTTCTACAGCTGCAAGAAATGTTATTAACTCTATTTTGAAGTTCCTTCAAGCCTGGATCACTACGTTGATCAATCAAAACCACTTCCAGTGAAGAACCATCACTCGGATTCACAGATTTCAGAGACTCAATCGATGGGATGCGACCATTCTCTTGTAGATCAGTGCACACCGTCCACACATATGGATCCATTCCATGAATTAGGTAAAAACCATCAGGAATTTTGTCAAAGTATGACAAGCAACCATTCACCTGATGAATGTTGAGTACATAAGACAAATTAAGAACTCCAGAAGAAAACAATGTTGACATGAGAACATGCAACCCCCTCTTAACCTAGAAACAGAGAATACCATACAAAGCTACACTGATTTGACACTAAAATCTAAAATCAACAACTTGCAAACCCAATCATGAGCCCAAAACGTTTTCCTATCAAATACTATGATTTTTGCTGACTTTAAAATAATGTGTTGTTGGTATCCACACTTTAAACAGTTGAAGGATTGAAAAAAAACCTGGCTGAATCAAATGAAATTCCCCGGCCATGAAACTTTTTGAAACAATCCTTTGGTCTTTTGTAACACCATTACAACCTGACTTTCATATTTTCTACTCAAGTCAAGGGAATTTTAAGTGCAATTAGTTCCACAGATCACAATGTCAATGAAGAGGAGTTAAAAGACCCAAGGTAGCATATTACATCATCTCCAGTTCCCTGTGCCAATTGTTTAATAAAGAATAACATTACTTGTGGACCCATTGGTTTCCTCCACCAGTCCCTTTATTGTCTCAACAATCTATGGCATTCCACTTATAAATTTGCCTCTTATCTCTCTATTCAAAGCATTGTGCATGACAGCACTTGTCCTTATAGAACTATGCTAAGAACCAGATGGAAAGAGAAACCCTACTTGGTTGCTAATATAATATACTACCATGACAAGGATTCAATGTAAATAAAGGTAACGAAACAGAAATGGGAAAAAATCACAGTAATAAGTTATTAATCTTTTTAAACCTTGCCTGTCAGGTACCCTTGAGGAAAAATTAATGTCCTAACTTAACTATGCTGTTATTTATGTGGGCTTCTCAAGAAAAAGAAAGGTAGAAATAATATGGATAAAAGTTCTCAGCTTGAGCAATTAATTCCATATTCAGTAATAAGGATCATAAGGATGAGAAAGGAGGGCATGGGCCTTTCTTTCCTACATAAGAAATTTTGCTATACAATTTTCATCAAAACTATTAGCAAAACAACCACATAATTTCAACAGAAACAAATGTGAAGTCAACAAAAGTAAATTCCTCAAAAAGATACCAGTTGGTACATTCAATTCCTGTTATATCAGTGATGCCACTAGTAATGATCATCTAGAGAAACAATTTTACTATGCATCAGCAATGTCACGTATTTCTTAGAGATGGATAATAAGACAGCAAGTTGAACAAGTACTAAAATTTTGCCAAGTCCATCAATTTCAATCATCGAACTACCAACAAAATTACAGCGGACATTCCTCCACAAACTATGACAACAACTTTGCAAGTAAAGTTGGACGGATGTTGTTCTCCGCCTCAATTAAAACGCATACATGTGGAAGCCAGGAACCAGAAAGTATGGGAGTGAACATCAATAATTATTACCGACGACAAAACAAGTATATTAAGCCTGTCAAGTGAATTCATATGCCAGTATCATAAGTAATTCATATTCAAGGATTTAAAAGTAACTTGTCGGAACACTTCTATCTCTACATCATATAACTATGAAAATCTGCGCACTTGGATTTCTTTTAGACACACGCACGCAGTCAAAGGCAGAAAATAACACGACGATAATGCCAAGTACGAAAATTAGAAATAATAATCGCACCCAAAATCTATGAGACACCGCCTCCGGAGAATTAGAGCTGGAGGAGCGCAGCGCAGATTCATCAGGAAACGGATCCAGAAAATTCGGATCATCAGCACAAGTTGCTTCGGACGACAACCGCAACGCCAAAGCCAGTTGCAACTGATAACTCTCCTCCGTCTGCTGCGCCCAGCTCTTTCCAGAAGAACCCGTCCCCGAAAACGCGGTACTATCCCCCGCCCTGGCCCTAATCAAATTACCGTCCTCATGCATGTAACCGCCGAACGCTTCAATCTCATTTCCTCCGGCCGTTGACAGAGTTGGAGGATAATACTCTCCAGACAACGAGCTCTCTCCAAAGCTACTTCCACTCGATTGCCGTTGCAATCCGATCGGCGACGAGTATAAGTTCAAGTTCCCAATCCGATTGTTACTAGACTGTTGAGTCGGCCTATGATCGGACTCCCAATCAAAGCCTCTCTCTGACTTGAGCTTACTATTCTTTGACTCGCCCGAAATGGACGATTCATAGTACTGGGGCGGGTCTAACTGTTCGTCAGGGAACTGACTGAGAAGCTTGTAGTTGGATCTCCGACCAGGCATTTCCATGTGAGATCTCCGATTTGAAGACTTTTGCTCTTAGCTAAAAAAGAAGCGTAAAAACCCTAGAAGAACCGCCATTAAAATAGAGAGAGAGGGGAATACGGAGGTCTTGTAAAGGTGAGCTGAACCTGATGGAATGAGTCTCTCTCTAGAATTGTTTTTCCTCTTTTTTTCTTTCTCCCTCTCTAGAATTCTACTGTCGGACAGCGAAAGCGGTGCGGTTTTATTCGGTGGCGTAATCGTAATATCAAACAGAATTCTTCCTTTTGATTTTTTTTTAATTAAAGTTTTTGGGAAATGGTTACTTTACTCCGCCAGTCGTTCACGCATTAATTGCCGAAGGCTGCTTATTGGGTTTGCTGGGCAGTGAGTGACTGCTACGTTTCCTGAAATTTCTGAGCCTGCTGTTGTTGTTTGGCAGATTCAATAAAGTAAACGGTCCAATCCTTGCTTCTTAACCTTTTAAAAATGTACACATTTTTGGATTATTCATGACGTGAGAACATCTCACCTTCTTAAATTTCCAAAAATCTTTTGCACTTTTGGTATTAATTAATAAAAATAATATTCTCTTTTTTTTTCAACTGAAGTTTCCAATTTGGAAGTCGATAATTTATACTCTTAAAAATTCGTGCCTTGGAAAATACCAAGTTGACTCCCCAATGGAACAACTTGTGTACTGCCTTACTAGAAAACAAGTTGAGTGGCCACTGACGTTCCATTGTCAGAATTTAACATTGTTGCCTAGCGAGAGTCCATTATTAGATCTAAAAACTAAAGTCGCCAGCAAAGTAATTTCCTTGTAGGTACATAGTAAATACGACTAACATCCAATACTGAAGAGTCTCACACTCTCACTATTGTGGTAAATACTTTATGAAGTCCTACTTTTACGTTTACTCTTTCTAGAATCACATTTGCATGCCATTATCAGCAAACTTGGTTGGTTACACTTTCGTGATTTTCTTAATTCCTCGTAATTTTGTTATATTTAAAAAACTTAAATATTAAAGATAAACTAATTAGATAACTAATTTTATTCAATTTCTTATAAAATATTGATTAATAAAATTGAATATGTTTTATTAAAAAAAAAGAAAATTTTGACAGCAAGTTATAATGTAATATATATATATATATAACATATTGATTTATCTTATTTACATATTAATGCTATATTAAAAATAAAATATATAAATTAATTTATTTTAGTAAAATTTTGTTATATTTATAACATGATATTAAACTAAATATCTAGCTAAATTTTAAATTATTATGTAATAATAATAAATAAAATGATCAATTCCTTATTTTATTTATATTTTATATTTTAATAAATAATTTATAGTTAAATTAATAATCGCATCTCATTACTTATATCAAAAAGTTTAAACAAATATTTTATATAAAACATAATTTATTTTTATTAGTAATTAATGATTTATTACATTTTAATGATAATTAATAATATATTAATTAGTTTAAAACAATAGCCTTGTAAATTTTTATTTTATTATATAATAATAATAATAAGTAAATAAGACGGTTAACATATTACAATAATTTATAATTATGTGATAAAATTATATTAAAATAAAATAAATTTTATTATATTTGTAATATAAGTAATGATATATAAATATGTTAAATTAATATATTAATATATTTTAGATGATAAAAATTACTAGAGAGACTAAGGAATAGCTTATAACTTTTCACAAAATATAATAACTTTCTACGATATTTTTAAATTACAATACGTTTTCAATTATAAAGGTTGGTACATTGTCTGCTGAGAATATTTAGTCGTTAAAATTATTACTATATTTTTATTTTCTAAATTTATGTATTTCAAGATATCTAAATTCAAAATATTTTTAAACTTCAAAATTCAAATTTTAAAATATTTTTAAACTTCAAAATAAAATTTTAAATATTTGGTTTTAAAATTAAACCTTAATTTAATTACGAATTAGTAATTAGTATTAAATAATTAAGTAATATATATTTAGTTAACAATATAATTAAATGAAAAAAAAAAGATAAAACCAAGAATCAACATTAGTTTTTATGATTTTTAAAAATTATGAAAACAATAAGCAATAAAAACTAAAATTAGAAATTATAAACTTTTTACTGAACTTAAACTAAATAAGAATAGAACTCTTAAATGAGTTGATTAAGAATAGTCAACAAATGTTATCATTATTTGTTAATATATTGTACATACATTCCTTAATATAACATCCAAAAATGTTAATTTGTTCGAGTTTCAAGCTCAGTCTAGTAAATTATAACCTTACATGTAAATAAATTGAATTTCATTTTTTGAGTATATCATTGAGAATTAGAAGATAATATATTATATTTTATTCAATAAATAAAAGAGTAATGCTTGGTAAATCGATTGTGTCAATTTTTATGACGTAAAAGAGTATTTATTTGAAAAAATTTATGAAAAATAATTAGTGTCATTTAAGAACATGATAATAGTTATTTAATAAATAAAATGAAATACCTTATAGAAATAATATTTAATATCCATTTCAAAGTAAAAGAATTTAAATTGTATTTTATTCATTGAATTTTGTAGAAATGTGTAATAAGCAAAATAACAATTATGGTTTAATTTATATGATAATAATATTTCGTGTCTAATTTAATAGTATATCAATCACACTTTTTATAAGTATTATGAAAAAAAAAACTTTTACACTATTATGTTTAATAGAACTCCTATTATGATACTCCATCAAATTCAAATTCCTTCTTATAATGCGACAATGCACTAGAACGGCATTTTTTATTAAGGAAGCTTGTAAAAGGAAAGTGAGCAAGAATAAGATGTTAAGGGTGATGTACATATGTAAAGATGTTAGGTCAAGTAATATACATATGTAGACATATGTAGAGCGCAGCAATAGTGGACACCGACAAAATTAATTGAGTTGAAGAGTGTGATACTAGAATATGACATACAAATGACGCTCTACCAATGACGCTCTCTTGACAAAACTCGGTTGGGCTCTGCTCACAAATCCTACAGTACTTTGGGCCCGCATCTTAAGGGCTAAATACCGACCGGAACCCCACTCTATCTCCCTCACTTTAGCCAAGCCAAGGGCTTCAGCCACTTGGAGAGGCATTTCCACAACTTGGAAGTTTGTCAGGCAGGGCATTCGATGGAAGCTTGGAAATGGGCGGAAAGCTCTATTCTGGTTCAATAACTGGTTAATGATTGGGGACCCCTCATGTCAGTGGCGACCTCCCCACTTCCTGCCAGTGTGCTCTATGATACGGTAGCGGAGTACGTGACTGACAACAGTCACTGCCAGTGGAATCGATTCCAACAGTATTTCCCTTCCACAATCTGTATAGAAATTGCGGAGATCTATCTCACTTCGGACACTGCTAAGGACGATACCATAATCTGGGGGCCAACTACCAATGGTCGGTTCACCACAGCCTCGGTGTATGATTTGATTGAAGGCCCTACCCCGACGGCATCAGGCAACATTTGGGGATTAATCTGGACTTGGGCCGGTTCCCAACGGATTAGGGCTTTCCTTTGGCTCATGCTGAACCAAAAACTCCTGACCAATCAGCAACGAGTGACTAGACATTTCACTGTAGATAGTAGTGTTGGATCGGAAAAAGAAAGCAAGTCTTATTTGAAGAAATGGTAGATTTCAAAACTTTTAAGAAATCAATTTACAGCGGAAGCAACATATCCAAAACATGATGCCAATCCATACATGATATGGTATAAGGATAATAAAAACATGAACAAGATGAAGAGAATTACCGACTCCTTTGCT
>JAOQMR010000005.1:32629889-32660334 GCA_027563865.1 Erythroxylum pelleterianum
CCCAAACGATGGAATAATATTCCATTTCATTATAAAATTTCCAACCAAATATAGCCTAAATTTAGGACATAAGTTCGCAAGTTTTACAAGATAATTAAACTATATGAATTATACTTTCAAGAATCCCTTTTGATTTGATTCTTTAATTAATGTTCCGTATTTAAATATTTAAAAACATCATATCTCAATTAATTGACACGTACATTTTTTAGTTTTATTCATAATTTTTAATAAAACTAACATACAATATAATACGTGTTAATTTATTTAAAATTTAACAAAAAATTAAAATGAAACATGAACTGTCATATGATTTAAGTAATTTTAAAAACTTTAAAGTTTTTTAAATTAGTAAAAGAATTCTTTACACTTTTTAACTTTTTTTCAAAAACTTTATCTTCAATTTTGGTTAAAATAGCAACAAAATACATGTAATATAATTATTATATATAGAATAACTAAATATTACAGATACAATAATTCAACTCAAATTTTTTAATTTAATATAAACTAATTAAATTAGAGATAAATTAATAAATTAATATTTAATTATTATTTTAAATCGTATTTAATTATTTCGAATTAAGTTATATCATTATTTCAGTAACATTTAATTAATCAATATTTAATGTTCATACATTTTTTAAAGTTATTTTTAATAGAAGTTTAAGAAAAGGATTTTTCTAAAAAAAATGAAAACTATAATTTCTATAAATTTTTAGAATTTTAATACTATATAGTTTTTAAAGTTAAAAGAGATTTTTATGTCTTTCTAGTATGTTTATTAATAAAATAATATGAATTTTTAAATAATTTAATATATATTTATATATATAATAATATAATATCCTCGGTTTCCCTGGATAGGAGCAGATAAAAGCAGGATGACATTTATTTTCCTTTTCCACAAGTTGAGTATTCAAATTTGAAATCTCAACCAGTGGGAAGTATCTTGCGTCTTAGGCTCTTGGTCTTCCTTTAATCTCACAATTCAATTGGCCACAAGCAAAGCAACTTTCCTTTTAATTTTATCAAATCGGGAAAGATTTCGAGCTTAGAAACTGAGTTGTGGAGTGGATTCAATGAATCGTTAAAGCGTGTTGACCATTTATATTATAATTTTGTACAAGTTGGATAGTAAGGCCAGCATAGCATTGCATGTCCCTTAAGTGTGATTAGGTCCAATAAAAGCAGAATGTCTCGGGGTTTTATTTTTCCATGATTAATATAACAATGCTAGTCATTAAATTGATATAAACTATTAATTTTGTCAAGTAATCTATTTAAAATATATAATGTATAAATTATTATTATATAAATTTATTTACAAATAAAAATTTCATTTGAAAATCATTAAAAAATGATTAATCACATAAAATTCAATTTTGTAAATATAGTCCGAAACTTTTATTTTTTTTAATTATAATCCGATGTTAATTTTTCTGTTATTGGCTGACGTAACATATTACGTGCCTAAAATTTTTATTATTATTACATGTTAGTAGTGGCTAAGATTGAAAATTTTAATTAATAAAACAACGTCGTTTAATTATTTTAGTAAATGCTGATTTTTAAAAACAACGTCATTTATTAAAGTGATTAAACGGCGACGTTTTATTAATTATATTTTTTAATGCTAACCTTTTCTTAAGTGTACTAATAATAACATAAACTTATACTCTAGATGATAGAGTCAAGTTTGGATTAGATTCCTGAATATTTTTCCAAACAAACGTACATTTACGTCTGAGGAATCCTACAATCAGTGTAAGCTCATAATCCTACAATCAGTGGAAGTTAAAAGGATACTAATGTGACTGGTCATGTTGGACTAAGCCCGTTAAATCCACCAAAAGTGCCCAGTAGTTTCCACGTGTGGGTTGAAGAACCAAAAATTAGGAGGGAAACGAAAACAGAAAGGGCGCTTAAAAAAAAGGCGCTAAAAGCAAAGACACTCATCTCTCCTGTTCTCTTCTTTCCTCTTCCTCCATCTCCATGAAATCGAAAGGTACGCTCTCGATCCATAGTCGACGATATCTCGTTTCATTGATTCACTCTGTTCAGTGAATTAGCCTTTACGTTTATTTCTTCTCCCCTTTTCTGTTAATGTTTTTGTGGTTTCATTAAGTTTAAATGGTTGTGGCTTCCATTTAACTTGTGTTGTTGAGTCTGCTCTGCGTTTAAGTTGCTGTTTCATTTCGTCAGTTTCATGTCTGATTCTTCTGCAGTGGCACTGTGTGTTGCCTATTTTGTGGTATCTGTACCGATGCAGTGTTCTAGTGATAAACGTAACGTGTTGATGTTCTAGTGATGAATATTTTTGAATCCATCAAGGAGTTCAATGACTTATAGTATCAGACTGACAAATGGAAACAATCTTCGTTACTGTAAATCTCCGACGAAGCACGGTTTCTGTTTTAATTCATTTACGATTAAGTGAAGCAGCGATATCTACAGTCGCTATTTCAAGCCTTTTACTTTTAACTAGCTGATAGTTGTCAGCGAAGTTCTAACAGGGGACTATGGTTGACACTATTTGTGCAAGAAGACAATATCACAATTTTTGTTCAACACTATACCACAATTATAGTTGCCAACCGCAAACCTTGACTATCTTTTTCGAAAGAGAAAAGGAAAGAACAAATTAGCAGCTTGCATTGCTCGACATTGTCGTGTTTTGTAGCGTTTTCGGATGAATGGCTCAGAAAGATGAGCTTAATATTAAAAGATTTAAACCATGTTACACATGTACATGCTACATACCCATACGCTAATGGGATTGTACACTTTGGTTTTGCACCTATTCTTCTGTAAACTAAGTCAAGCTACTTAAAAATGGCACGGAAAGGTGCTAGTTATTGTCCCCCAAACACGGTCTTAGTCAATCAGGATGCGCCACAAAATTATTAAGTGAATGTTGCAGAAAATGTTATCTAACCCTCCGCTTTCTTAACTTTTGTCTTTGCAAACTTGCTGGCTGGAAAATGCAGCCTAGCCATTAGAGGACGCGGGGCTCGAGTCTTCTGATCAAATCCTCTTACACAAACATATCCTGAATTTGTTGAACTTATCAGCAAATAATGAACTTTCACATGTTTCTAGATAATATTGTGAAATAACTAAATTCTGTAAAATCACAAAAGCCATTGAATATATAAATGGCAGGGAAATGCATAGAGTAGATAAGGATTAGGAAAATACTCCTCCTAAGACGGTTTTCTTGTAATACTAGATAGTTTATGGAATCAATGTGCTGAATATGCGTTAAATAATGGTATGGAATGTCAGTATACTGGCTTTACACTTATATGCATTCCTCAAGTAATAATTAACACAAAAACGTAACATTGCATAGAAGAGTACTAACAGTTTTACTCACCTCTCCAGAAACATTGTTGAATAGCTTCTGTGGTCATACCTGATAACCCAGAGACACAATCTCAGTGTTGTTTGACGTGTGCTAAATATTTAAACAGCATAAATTACTAAGCTTTACCTTTAAATATTGTTGGCACGGATGTCCCAAAGTAAACAGTTCGTCTTGGCAAGTTCCAGATCCAAGCCCTAGGTACGTCAATTGGATTTAGACTAGACTCGTGATCAGCAAATACCTGCATAGGAAAAATGTATTTTCTGTTGAAATATAAAATAGACGAACTCAATGGAATCAAGATGTGTGTTGCACTAACCTCATTTACTTGGAAATATGTTCCATTTAGTGGAAAGCTTCCTCTCATAGCTGTCCGACATGGTATCTGTTTTTGAGATATTATAAGTGTTGGTGATTGCAATCGTTTGGATATATTCTGTCTAAGGACATCAAAATCATAACTGAAACAGATATTCTTACCAAAAGTGTCCCTCGTACAATTTGACAATTTGCTTCTCGCAAACTGTTGCATGAGAAACATGTTGTCTCTTCACACAATTGGCCATACTCTTGAGAATTGCATTTATTTTCAGGGGCTTGAATGGAGTCTGCTGTTTCACCTGATCAAAGCAATTCCAGATAATATTTGGAATAAGAATAAATTATAAGTGTACCACGATTGCCTGTATATAGTGCACGCAACTTTCCAATGGGTTTCAAATTGTTCTGGTCAAATGATGCTATTTTAGGCTTTGCATGGGGTTGCTTTTTCATCCAGCCAAACCAAGCACTATGGCTTGTTGTATTGCTAGTCTTTCCTAGATAAATTTTGCTCAACTGAAAGGAAATATATAATAATAGCATTACCTGGTGTCCATATGGCAAGAAGGTATGAGCACGGATCATCAGGCTCTCTTCTATCCAACTGAACCAAAGTCAAATCAATTAAGAAATATCATTTTGGAAGGGGGGAGAGGTCAAACAACTTCCCTACTGATGAAGATATAGAAACTAACCCTTTGCAGAAGAGGGTGAGAGTCTGGAAGTTCATATCTGTAGTTCAAGAAGATGAAATTCAGTGCAAAGTGGATGATAAATTTTCTAAGATTGTACAAGTCAATATGTCGTTGATAAAATTTGAGAATGGCAAATGTGGAGAGTGTTAGTCTCATAATTTTATTTTCTTTAACTGGCTGCAAAATCACATTGAAGCAACTAAAATTTCCAAGTTATGGGGAGTAATAACTATAAACTTTTACCTATCACCACAAATTCAACTATCTGAGTCTTAGACATGGATAATTTTTTGTATGCAAATACTTGCTTTAAAAGCTATCATATTGGTACTAAATATTATTCTATCAAAAAGAGATGGATGCAAATACTTACACTTGGTGCTCTGTTCTTAACCGGCTCACATTTTTAAGCTTTGGTGTAGGTATAGAAGCCGCTTCTGCAGTCAAAGCAACTAATGCCTTTGACATGTCACTTTCTTGAAGCTCCATATTCTTTTGCATATAGTTTTGTAAATTTTGGGTGAACTCTTCAATGTTGAGCTTGATTGTAGGAATTTCATCAGGATCTTCGCATAATGTTTCTTCAATATCGTTTGGTGCCAGTACACTGTACTCAGTTTGTGGTGATAATGGTTCTTCAATAATTGGACAACAGCTTTTTCCCTCAGTTTTTGTTAGTAACTGTTGGTTTTTGTTTGTTTGAAAATTTTTGTCTGGTTCAGTTGCTTGGGGTAGAGATAGGGGCACTGGTTTAACCAACACATCAGGATTTTGGGTAGTTCTGCTTTCAGCTGCGCTTACAATACCTCTTTGCTCCGGCCCTGGCAGGGCAAGCCTTGCACTGCAAACAATTCATTATTAGCTAGCATATCTAACTTTTCATTTTGTAGAATTGCCTAGCAAACGAGACAGTTGATGACAGTGGATGTCTTTTACCCCGTGGTACAAGATAAACAGGAAACTAAGTTTCCTACTTTTGGTTATATGTAAATTTGTGGTACAGTTAGTATCTTTTGCTTTATTTCACTTGGCTTCTTGATCTTACATGTCAGGTTTTTATGGTTGGCAACTACATGGTAGTGATAATTGAAAAAAAAAAAGAATACACAGACCTTGCAAATGCACTTGCAAAATGTCTGCATTCTCCTCTCATTGGGCAGGCATTGCAATTTGGTTTGCTTTTTGTACAAAATACCTGCATTAAGTCTCAAAGGAAATAGTCTCATAGTTTCAACTTCTTATTACAGAAACCAGTAAATGTTAGGTAATATCTAAAGAAACTTAAGGGCACCTTTCCAAATGTAATCATCTGGTAATGCAGCTCATACCTGTTCACTCATTCTAAAATTGATTAGCAAAGGATTTTATTTACAAGTAACTTGACAATTCATATGTAGCTGCATTCAGTGTTTTGTTTGAGTTGCCAACTGGAAAATCCTTACAGTGTTCTTTGGTCAAGTTTGCAGAGTCGTGGCCAGAGGTATCTTTGAATTGACTCCAGCACCGGGTACCTATAAAGGCATAATGTTAGTAACTTTGTATTAAACATATAAGTTAGCATCTCTAATCTTTTAGTTATTATACTGACAGCTCCAGAAGATGCAACTGTAGAGATTCTGGAAGTGGTTGAAGTGGGACCCATCCCAGTCGGACAGCTATGCGTCCAACATTTGTGTCAACCTGTTTCACAGTTTAGTTAATTGAGATCTGCTATCAACAAGGTCTGAATCTTTTACTTTCGATGTGTGTTCAGTTCACTGGAACTTACTGGAAAAGCAAGATGATGAAGTGTTAGAAGTCGTACACACTCTACACTTTTCAACCCCAATCCCCTCACGCTTAGCAAATACTCCCTGCAAAGGTGAGTTGAAAGCAAGTATCTTACTGTTTTGACCGTGTAAAGTTATAAACCAATGAACTTGTGTACTTTGCATTCATTACATGAAACTCTAAAAATCAGCATGGCCTTATATACATACATATATATATATATATATATATATATATATATGGCTGAGATAAGTGTTTGGTGCTTTTGAAGTCTAGAACTAATTCTTGGGCTTACTTTGCTTTGTCTGGTGGAACATCTCTTAGCCATTCAAGATCAATGCTTCCGTGTTCTCTTACCAGTCTATTAAGGAACTCCTGCATGATTATCGATGTGATTGTTGGAATCAAGTGACTCTAATTTTAGGTAGTTGGATTGGATGAGATGAATTATTGTATGATGTACAGTTTCTACCTTTATTCTTTCTGCAAGCATGTTGTTCATCCCACGCTCTTTAATTGTGTTGGCAATCTCATTAACATCTGCGCATCGTACAGCTTCCCAGTCCAATGAGTCCATTGTGTTTTCTGTTCTCTCTCTTTTTCTGCCATTTGCTTCTGCCTGCTTTCTCAAGGAATCCCAGTCAACATTACTTTGTATGTCCTTGCCAACCCTTCTACCTTTGGCTTTTCTGGCTGCATCCATCTTATTAAGCTCTTTAATCTCAGGTTTAGTATGCTCTGTCAAGTCTGACACTATGGTGTCTAGTGAATTCTTTTGTTGCTCAACAGATGTACTGGTACTCTCCATGATATCTAGAGCCTGTCCAAAGTCAGCTAGTTGTTTGTCAACAAAACAACCTTTATCTGGGCGGTTTTGAGACTGGGCACTCATATGCTTATCTTCTTGCGAAATGTTGCATGACAAGTTTGCTGTTGGAGATGTACAATAATTTTGAACTTTCATTCTTGGCTCTTTATGACCTGCACTTTGACTGCCAGATTGTGTTGCAATAAAATTATTATCTTTCACACTGTTTAGGCCTTGTTCCTTGGATAAGTTGAATCCTCTAATTTCATTGGTGGCCACCTCAATGTGCTCAACATCCTGAACTTTTGAATTGGAGGTAAGATGTGAACCATCTACCTTTTGGCCCAGGAAGTCATTCTGCAGACTTGGGGTTGTTTCACATTTACCATTCAAACTCTGATCAGATGACATGTTGATTAGTTGACTGCTAACTTCGTAAAGCATATTGGATTCAGCTGTACAATTGAATCTTTGCAATAGCTCCATACAAGGAGTAGAGGTAAAGAAACTGTCAAGTTGAAATGCCTCAGTCAGGTTGTATGCTACTGGATTGCTTTCTTGAAGCGATTCTTTCATTTCAGTAGCTTGAACATTTGGGGTATCTATAGAATTCTGAGATGAAAGTCCGGAATTTTGAGATGAAAAAGCATTGTTTATTATCCTGCATTCTCCTGTGTAACTCCCCTCTCTGTCATTGGTGCTTGTGGTTGATCTGACTGCTATTGATTGGTAGTATGTCTCCTTGTTGAGTCCTGAGCCAAGGATGCCTGAACTGCTTGCAGATGATTCATTACTGTTGACTACTTCCTGTTCTTTGACAAGCTCATTTTCTTCAAGAGTCATGGAACTCTGATCACAAATCAATTGGCTTGACATATCATCCACTTTTATGGTGTCTTCAGGCTCTAGTATGCACACAATAGGCTCGTCAATTGTTTTTGTTATGCTTCCTCCATGGCATGATGTATGTTTACTTGTTGACTGAACTGGAAAGTGTGCAGCAAGAGACATAAATGCAGAACTGCAGAGAAAACAGGAAAAGGAGCAATTGGAAAGAAACAGTAAAACTTTTTCCTTCAACACCTCCTCAAATTTGAGAATTTAGTAGTAATATGTAGAAAACTAAGGCTCACCTTGATAGATGGTCTGATACATTCTGAGTAAGAAAGACCCCAATAACCGAGTCTAGAACAGATCCCTTCCATGGAGAAAATCGTCTATCCCCTGTATAAAGACGTTGCTCTTCAAATGCATATTAATTGTACAAAGACTTGTTAACATTGAGTTGCAAATATAACAAAAGCTCAATTTCTTAAGATTTAAACTATAACTGCTGATGATAATGATTAATTGTTTGAGTTTACACACTGGTCATAGAATGAGAAGCATCTACTAGCTCAATGTTAAAGTTTTATATGAGCGAAAATAGTTCTAACATGCCTTCATGTTTGCATGTGTTCTGTCATTATCCAGGGGTTATAGAATGAAACATCTACTAGCTTGGTGTTATATAATGAAACATCTACTAGCTCAGTGTTATATATGAGCAGAAACGGTTCCAAATTTCACACCTTCATGTTTGCATATGTTCATTATCTGACTTATATTGGTTGAATCTATGTTTCTTATGACATAGTCAATGTGTCAAGTTACTTGGTGAAGTAATGTTCAGGGGTTTCATTTATAACATGAATAAATTACAGGTTTAATGATAAATGTTGGAAATGTGTTTTTGTAGCCCCAGTTAGATTACGTCTAGTGTTTCAGCACAGATTCACTTAGCAATATAACATTTTCACCAACTATTCATGAATCACTTCAAGGAGGTTGTTGGTCTTGTTGAAATTGAATAAAGCAATGTAACGAAATTCTATTCTGACCTTGAACAAGATGCATGCGAGCTATAAATGAGCTTGCACGCCCATGGAAGACATTTCGTTCTTCTTCCCACCACTTTGCTTTCTCCTCGTCTGTTCCATCAATACCTTGACTATTGATGTTTGCCAGAAGAAGCTTCCACACTCTATTAGTTTCTTCATCTAGATCAACCTTAGGCCGTTGTCGATGTTTCTTGATGGGCTCAAATGAACTATCATAGGGTATAATAGTGCCATGTCTCCCATGAAGGACAATGGCATTCTGCTTTTCATTTTTAAAGCTGTAAGGCACAAGTGCAGTTTGCTCTGTGTATGAGATGCTATTATTTTCCCTATTTATGTCAAGGTGTGCTAATAGTTCAGCTACTTCAGCAGCAGACATTTCTTTACGCATTGCATTAGGAGCACCTGCACGAGATGGCTATTGATTAAGAAGCAAATGGAAAAGTTGGTAGATACATTAATTTTGTAAAACTGATCTTTTTTTTTTAAACTATATCCAAAATCAAAGTATGATATTGGTGATACCTCGAATTTTGGCAGGAATTTGGTTATTGTATAAAGTCATTGTTCCGAGTGACAACTCTTGGTTTCTCCTGGACAATGTTAGATTAACCAAAGGAACTTTCCTCTTGGTTCTCATTTTGGTCGGCATCTCTACCAGTGATGCTTCTGTAACTGTAAGAGGATCTAAATCCCTCACTTGAGTGTAAGCTTTTGGTCTCTTTTTTGTTGACCTTTCAGTTGGATGTATCATACTCCCAAAAACTTCTGGCTTGTGCTGAAGGACTCTTCCTGCTTCTTTGAGTGCATGTGGAATTCCTCTGGAATAAAGCGTAGAAGCACAGCTGGATATTGAGGTAGAAGGATCAAGATTGCAATCTTTTTGTGGCCATGGCTGAAAATGTAAATTTTTAGGGGCAGTCATGGAAGGCGCTATGCTGGGTGTGGTTGAATTCTGACCCTTTTCAGTTCTCTTTTTCTTGCATGTGCTTGGAAATTTCAACCAGCTCACTGATTGATAAGCAGGTAAAGCATTGTATTGAATTCCTGTCATATTTGTGCAGAAAGTTTCTGGATAATCTACAAATATGTAGGGCTTATTGTTTGACCTCTGTGCTTGTCCTTCCACGGTCGAAGTTTTACAGGTGCTACAGTTGAAGCCATTAAGAATAACTGGTGATAATTGAGTGTTACATTGTAGCAAGACTTTCGTAGTATTTTCTTCTGCGCAGGGAACAGATACTATATCTCCTGTTCGGTTTGGCTCGAAATCAGCGTTCACTTTTTCTTGCTGTGGAGCATTATCAACAGAGAGTGGTAGTTTGGGCGCTTTCTTCTCAGGAACTGACAGGTAATTTAGAAGCACTTCCTGCATAGAAAGGGTATGAGAATTGGCAATTCCTCTTTGAGTGTTTCTAAGCCGAACTTCAATTCCAGGGCCTAGATGCACTGTTTGCTTTCCTCCAGCAGCATCTTGTCCATCAGTTTCAGATTTCTGATTGATAGTTGACTTGAATTTAGAGCTTTCACCTGATGGTTGTCCTTCCACATCAAAGTTTAATGTCCTTCTGCACGACCTTTTGGTAGGTAAAAGTGTTTCTGAATCAGTGGTCTCTCCAGTTGGTTCATCTGGAGTTGAGATCTTCTTGGCTGCATTCTTCCGAACATATTTCCTTTTCCCTGTTGGATATACCACTGTGTTAACTGCTTTTTCCTGTACTTGCCTCTTTCCTGCCTGGGTCCTACTGGAAGCAGCATGTTTTGGTGTGTCCATTTTTTGAATCCTACGCTTTCCTTCTATAATCACTTTAGGCCTGTGCTTTTTCCTCCTAGGTTTTATCTGTGGAGTTTTGTTTAGGTCAATGGTATTGCCACCTTCCCTTTCAAAGTTGTGATTATCCTTAATCATTGTAGAAGTATCAGCAAGTGAAGAATCTGTCTTCAGGTCGTGGAGTTCTTTACTGGCATGAATCTCATTGTCATTGACCCCTGCGGCTGCAAGTTTGCTCTCCTGCTCATTTCTTTCTTGGCTTCTTTCACTTTGACATAAGAATTGTGATTCCATTACCTGTTGGTGCTCTATTCTGATGCTCTTTTCTGGTGTTACAGGAGCAAAGTGACAGGTGGTTCTGGCAGAGAATCCATTTGTGATTTCTTGTTGCAAGTTTAGGTCATCAGCAGCATGATAACAAGGCTGAGGTTCATCTGCAAGTGGTCATAATCTCAGACTATTGAAGTTAGAGTACAAATTGAAAACTTCATAACTTCAAAGGCGTAGCCTTCATAAACTTGTCCCCAAAAAACATTGATGAACTTAAATTGAATAGTAAGTTTCCATTGAAACAAGAAACAATTACAGGAAAAGATGGCATTCCCATGGTGAGGTCTAGCTTGTTGATAGTCATTTTGAATTCGATATGCTCTATATTTAATGCTGCCAATTTCAGGTTCCTTACAATTCCTTGAAGTTTATTTCCTATTACCTTAAGACCTTTTGTTCACAGTAACAAGGTCCTGTTTCCTCCATAACTCGCTCCATTTACAGAGAACCCAAAGCAAATTACATTTGTGCAAAATGAACTGCATGGAACAACCCCAAATTTGGGGCTGCAAACATAATCATCCCAAGAGTCTAAAATAGCATAGAAAATGTCTGTCTTGTCTATATGCATTGCTTATTTCATTTAAGAAATACTGAAATGTCTTACATTGTGGTTGTGTGTAATTTCCATTAATGTATAACTTTGATTTGAGTGAGGAGCCTCCATTCTCGCACAGTCCCCAACTTGCAGAAGCTGCTGCTGCTTCTTGAGAAGCCAAGAGAACTTCGAAAGGAACATTGTTCCATGTTGGGTTATAACGCTCTCTGCTTGCTTGGACGTTGTCAGTATAAGTTCTCATTTTTGTTGCAATAGCTGCTTCCCAGTTGCAATTGGAAGGAGCCAAACGTGCATCCACCAAATTGCCATTTGTTGTTTGAGTAAAAACAGGTGAAATCCCCACTGGTCCAATCCAATTTTCTTGGTTTATCTGATTTCCCAGCTCGTCTGTGTAGATCACAGATAGTTTCTGTGCGATAGGCCTGAATGGAGTTTTTGGAATCTCAATTTGCGACTCCTTTTGGTCTTGTCGACCAAAATCCATTATGCGACTTCAGAAACCAGTTAAAAATCGAAACTTTTACTCTGCTCCACCTCCCTAACTGCTTTCAAGTAGAACCTTCCTTAAATGTTGACCAAGGTCGGTCAACGGCAGAGCTCGAGTTGAAGTTCGGCGTCCTGGGAAAAACCTCGTTTTCTGACATCCCATTACCGGGAACTGTCCTGCACAAAAACACTAACCGAATTGAGAAGAGACATCAAGGAAAAGTTGAATGGGTTACCAGAAAAAACAGACAGAACCCACTTTGCATGAATTAACTTTAAGACATTGTTCACTTTGAATTACTACCAAACATTATCTTTATCTCCAGATCTCATAAGCAGAAACAAGCACAGATAACCAATCTTACGGATTCTCAACAATTACCTTAACTATCTCTAATGGTAAGAGAGATTATCTTCAGCCGATTCCATCACAAAGAACGTCACTTTATTCGGTTATGTTATACTGCTAGTTACATACAGTCAAATCAAATTGTAACTGATGTAGAAAAGAGCAAAAAGATTATGGTATCAACAAATTTACCTGCAGATTGAGTCAATGCTGGAGATCTATTTGAGTCACTTGGAGAGAAACGGAAAATGTACAACAGTCTTCCTTTAAAGCAAGAGAAAAATTAGGTAAAAGAAGCCAAACACGAAGACCGGAGCTTTTACATTAGAGAATTCCTTGAAACTGAGAACTCCTTTTCCCAGTAACCCAACCCAACTTACGCTTTAATTTATTCACGACTTCATTTGCCTCTGTGTCGTGTTCTCAAAATTGTAGATATGATTCTCGAGGTCTAATTAATGAGTTTTTGAGTAATTTACCAATTGGATAATGGCGTATTTGTTCAGGGGCAAATATGTCCAGAGAGTATGACCAATGACTAAGCGTCGAGGTTTGGCTCAAACACGTGAGCGAACTGAAAACAGAAAAGGCTTACGTGGCGTGTAGCGTTTGACATTTGGCACGTGAGACTGTATCAAAAGTCCGTATTGGGATTCTTCGGTTCCATTTGTTATGGCACCATCTCACCAAAAATTGCTTCGGTTGTCCAGATACACCCCTTTTATGGTCTCCTGCTTTATGAATGCTTCAAAGAGTCGATATTTACGAAAAATATACATATATTTTATTTTAATTATTATTTTAAAGTCTAATAAATTTTACCTATAAATACGTATATAAATTACGTAGATAAGATTCATGCATGCATTCACGTGTTTTCGTTCTTCGAATTCTGAGCCCAACTAGAAACTTTGTCTTTTCCATTACGTCATCCACAGTTTATATTAATGTGATAGATTCCTAAACTTTTGAAATGCTTTGCTTCGAGGGTGTGCATCGAACATCCACATAATGTAATAGATTCCTAAATTTTAAAGGTTGCCCTGTTTTCACAAAATAATAATTTATTTTTGTATATTATATAATCTGAATGCAATAAAAAATAATTAGTTAATATAAATTTTATAATCCGCTCAAAACCTAAAGTATACGCATAATTAATATTATAAATATCAATGTTTTTAAAACTAAATTATAAGTTAAACCGGTAAAATAAGAAGATTAAAATTTATTAACTAATATTAGATCGTCATAAAATTGATCAAAGAATGAATAAGATTGAAAATTTTAACAGATAATTATAAAAAGTTGTCTTTACTTGTCAAAAATTTTAAAATTTAATTAAAAAATAAGACTGTAAATAAAAATTAATTAACTTATTTTAATTTATAAAAACTGACCTATTAATTAATACACTGATCAGTTTTTAACTATAAAATTATTAAATTAAATTAAACCAAAAAATTAAGAAATAGTTCAGTTCACGATATTTATTGTTAAATTGATCAAACCGGTTTGATTTTGAAAACGTTGATAAATATAGATTATTCTCTATGTAAATTAATTTACATGAAATTTCAAAAAGAGAAAGATTAGATGTTGTCAAGCAAATATAAATTACTTATGCTGTTAATTGATTTGCATGAATTTCTAAAAAAAGAAAGAAACAAGTAGTTTAGGCATTGTTTGCGTTAACTTAAGTTAAAATATAATAATTATTTGTTAAGTTTATTATAAAGATTTAAAAATTTATTGATTATTACGGTTATTTGAATTTTATTTAATATACATTCGAATAATTTCTATAAAAACCCCTACAAAATATGGACTATGATTAAGAATTTTATATAATTAGAGAATAATGATATAATTATTATAATAAATGTTGGGTTTATGTCAAGATTGAATTTTTATGCTTAAGGATCTTATAGTTTAAGATGTTTTGTGTTTCTATATTTTTGTGTTTTGTATGATTCAAAGTTAAGTTTTTTGATGGTTTATTGCTCTCTTATCGTTTAGGTATTAATGCTTTTCTAAAAATAAAGAGATGATACATTTCGTTATATTTAAGTTTTAAAATATTTTTTGAAAGTCGAGTTATATTTTATTTTTTATTTAGTTATGTCAGTTTTATTTATTTACTCTTTAACTTGCATCACTATTTTATTGTCACATCTATACGTGAGATTATCGAAAATAGCTTTCCTATTATGTAAGAATACGACTGCATATTATCAGACTTTTTCAGACTCTATTTTATTACGAGATTTAAGACTAAATATAATAATGATAATAATGATAACGATATATATACGCGCGTGCACCCGTTCTGCGTACTTTTGAGCCAGCATATTTAATCATTTCTAAACACAAAAATGGACCAAGACTATCATTACTTTTTACGCCAGAGATTCTCAAGCTTTGGATGTGCTTTGTTATTAAGCGTTTGAAGAAATCAAGAAGCAATAATTAGTCAACTGTTTTGCCGCAAGTGTGTGAATAAACCAATAAAAATAATGCATCGAATTTATTAAACTTTATCTATTTTTAATAGGATAACTGTCAATATTTTAATTTTAGTGTCTAATTTTTAGTTTAATTTTTTATAAATAAAATAATTCAGTTAAAAATTATTTTAAGATATTGTCATCAGGGCCCACTTGCCTCCACGGCCTCCAAAAAATTTCACATGAAAAATTATTATTTTAAGTTTTGATCCTATAAAAAAATAAAATTTTGCTCCAACTAAAATTTTGTCCTCATTAAAAATAAAATTTTGTTCCCACTCAAAAAAATTTCTGGATCCGTCCCTGATTGTAATAAAGAGTAAAATAAACAAAAGAGTTACTTAAAAATATTTTTAGTAACATGATTTCTAATAATTTGAAAATTGATAACAATGAGAAAATAAAAATTTAAAATTCAAAATACATACTATTTCTCATTTAAATTGATCTAAACAAAATAATGTTTATTTTCGTTGCTTATATGTTTACATATTTTAAAAATAAACCTTTTTAATTGCCCCTTAATTAGGTTATATAAAAATTACAAAGTGTAAAGGGAAGTTTCACTGGTAAGAGTTTTGATAAAAAGATTAGTGAATCCATTAATCATGTTTCTAAATTAAAATTACTACTAAAGAATGAAAATGCTTCCTTTTAAACTTATTCTTTAAAAGCATGTTTCTCCTCCTATGTTATGGGAGAGGCAATCGCAAGAAATTTTGAATAGAAATATTGTATTGTATCTCTTCCCAAATTTAGTTGGTTAGATTTTTATATTTGAGGATTCATGAGAAATCAATCTATTAAAAAAGCTTACTATTTGTTCATAAAATTATAGCTATAACTTGCCTCAAGGTAGGATGTCCTTTACTATTTAAGACTTGTTTGATGTAGTTTATATAATAATTATGGCATTTTATATCATAAATATGGTGTGAAGAGTTCTCTGGTGTAACAAAATGTATGAAAACTACTAGATTGAACACAATGTTACCCCATCTTTACATTTATGGATTATAAGATTATATATTCATTTTCTAAACTCTTGAGTTTCTTTTTTATTATACAAAATAGGGCTTGTGTAATTTATTAATTATATCTTCTAACGTCACGTTAAGATATTTAATTTAATAATTGATAATACAAGTTCAAGTTTTGAAAGTGATGTTATAGAGCATAAAATTCATACAACATTTTATAAATATGAGACTTTATACTTACTATTATAAATGAAAGAAAACTTGTGGCTTTGCTATTTCAATATAAAAGAAACTCCGGTCTCTATCTATTAACAATATTTTGTACTCTAATGAAAATGAAAATGAAAATGGTAGAGGTTGTTTTAGGCATTTAAATGATGATATGAGAAGTCGTGTTGAGAATTTGGGATTATTGATCTTAGATATGGAGAACATTACTTCAATTAGGATAATAAATAATAGGAGAATTAGAGAATTTGAAAGAAACTTGATAGAGTACTTGTAAATAATTATTAGATGATAAAATTCCTCTAGAGTTTGACATATTTAGGAAATTCCTTTTGTTTTATCATGCTTTATTAGAAGTCTCAAACGTTACTCTCTTAAATCCTACTATATGCTTATTAAGGTTTAATAACCATTTAATTATGCACATGGTTTTATAATGCCTTAAGAAAGCAAATGGAAAGGCAAGTCGATGCATATAAGCTTACATTTATGTCCGGAAGCTTAACAACATTAAGGGCGAATGAAAATTGCTAAGTAAAGGGTATTTCCCAAATGTTAAGGAGAATTTAGGAGAACTAAGGAGGCTCTTCTATATTGCAGGGTGAATTATATCGAGCTCTTAATTAATTGGAATTGAAAAACATTGAAAAAAGATGAATCAATAATATACATAAGCTCTCAATGTTTCTAATAACTTGTTAAGATCAAGAGCTAAACTAATGAGGATCAAAAAGGGAGATAGGAACATAAAATTGTTTCGCTATTCTATCAATGTGAGGAAAAATCACTACAAGATTACCTTTATCTATGATGATTTTGGTGCCCTTATTTATAGGTAAGACAACCTAAAAGAGTTGACTTTTAACCATTTTAAGAAGTTACCATGCGAAACTTGTTACAATTAATCTTTATAAGATTTAAGGGGTTATATTGGGATAACACTGAGTCAGGAGCTGATGAAGTAGCTTGTCGAACCTTTAACAGAGTTAATGCAGAAATGGTTATATTTAGTTAAAATCTTAAGAAAGCACTAGGGTCAGATGGTTTTAATACACTTTTCTTTCAAAAGACATGAAGAGTATAATTGGAGACATGGTGACTGAGGCTATCTTGGATTTTTTTTTCCAAAAGTAGAATGCTTAAAGAGATTAGTAAATCATATATTTTTATTTGTTAGATTCCAAAAATTGCTAACTCTTTTTCTACACATGATTTTATATATAAAGCCATTTTAATGATGCTAGCTTGCAGGTTAGAGAAATCCTTGAGAGGTCTAATTCATCTTAGTCAAAGTGCATTCATCAAAGGTGGAAGCATTATAGATAACTTGCTCATTATTCAGGATCTCTTGAAGAATAATCACACTAAGAAGTCTGTATATGGCTATGCATTGAAGATTGATTTCTATAAATCATTTTACTATTTGGAAGAGGGCTTTGTATTCAACATTTCAGAGGCATTTGGATTTCTAGGTCTTTTTGTCGATTGGATCAAACAATATTTAACAACCACTTCTTTTGGGGTCTTTATAAATGGTGAACCAACTTACAGTTTTAATACAACTAGAAGTATTAGGCAAAGGGATCCAATTTCCCTTTCCAATTTACCCTTTTTATAGAGGTTCTAATAAAATTATCTCTTACATGATTGAATATAAGGGAGTTTTTTTAAATTCCCCAAGAATTATAAGGAAATAATCTATTTAGTCTAGTTATCGCTAATGATTTGCTATTAATTTGATGGGCTTATTATGGTTTAATAAATTTGCTAATGAATTTACTATAAGAGTTCTCCAATCTATTTGGATTGAGAATCAAATAAGGGAAGAATTAGTATTACATCTCCAAGGATGCTACACACTTAGCTAATTCTTTCTCAAGGTTAACATGATGTTAGGTACTATTAAAATAATGAGGCAAACTTAATTTTTATTGCTTACCTCTTCTTGACTCAATTTATAAGAGGATTGGAAGATGGAAAATAAGTTCCTATCTTATGTTGGATGTTGCAATTGATATCTTCTATCCTTAATGGATTGCAAAAATAAGTTCCTATCTTAAGTTGGATGTTGTAATTGATATCTTCTATCGTCAATGGATTGCAAGTTTATACATTCTACTTCTAAAGAACATTGCTAAATCTATATAAAAGAGAGCATACATATTTCTTATGGTCTAGAATGTGGTTATAGGTAAAGACTCTAAGGTAAAATAAGTTGATGTTTATGTTCATAAGAATGATGGCAATTTGGGATTGCATAAAATATAAACAACGAATAAGATACTCATCATTAAGTGCATTTAGAAGTTATTCATTGATATAGAATCTATATGGACTAAAGGGACGCATTCTCATCAGTTAAAGGCAAACAATTTTTGAAACTTAAATAAAGAAGCTTGATAACTCTTAGATATTGAATCAAATGCAAAATTTAAAGAGCTTCGTAAGAATAAAATTCAAAGCTATTGTTAAAGATAGGAAAAGCATTTAACATGATAACTAGTGTGAATTAGGGCCCTTAACAGTAAAACCTGAAAGAGCTTTAATAAGACATATTCTTCTAGGTATGGCTAAAGTAAAAGAGGTTATACAAAGTAATTAATGGAATTGTTTGCAAAGATTTATGCAATTATAAGGGAACATTTCCTATAATACTCTCATAACTTAGCTTAACCCAACACAATCATATGACTTGAACTTAATTATAGGGTGTTTACAAATAAATCTTGCTTAGACATGATTAGGTAGCACAAATTAGCTATCCCTTAATCTAAAACTATAAGGATGGGTCTAATTGTCCAAAAACCTTATTCATAATATAGCTTGCAATATTAAAGTGGCTTAAAACAATTGATAGGATTAAAGGAAACAATAACTTGAAATGTTTTCTATGTAATTTGGAATATAAAATTGTCCCTCACTTGTTATTTAACTATCACTATTCAACAAGTTTTAGAGAATAATTTAATTCAAATGCAACATATTTTGTTAATTATTAAAGTAGAATAATCTAATTCTTAGGAAAATAATTATATATTCCAATTCAAGGGATATTTGTAGATCTTCACATTTACACTTTATTCCTTAGTTTATCTAATATAAAAATAGAGGAATGGTAGAAAGTATAAGAAGTCTCGTACCATCATTGTGCAGTTCAAGTTTAACAGTGTAAACAAAATTACAGAATGGATGGTGTTGGGAAGCTTGGGCGTAAAAGCAAGTTTTGATATGGTGTGAAGATGGGATATTAGAGTGGACATCAATTGCCAACAAGTTAACCACTCAAACCGATACAATGCTAAGACAAGTAAATAATGAATTACTTCATTATTATACACTTTGACACTATAACTCCTGTAAATTAGCATTTAGGATGAGAGCTAGTTAAGTTCTAAGTGGTTGAGGTTTAGAAGATTCATAGTCTCCAAATGTCAACTTTTATATTAAGCTTGTAATGGACAATCAAAATCAGTGGAAATGGATCTTCATCTATCAACATGGTCTAATCAGCTTAAGTAAACACTAGAATTCCCTAGTTGGCTCGATATTGAATTTCATAATTAAATTCCAGCATGATTTCGTAGGGAGAGTCTATGTATTATGGTATTTACAATAATCTTCCCATTAATCTCTTCATTTATCACAATCATGTATTCTAGAGAAAAATAATGAATTCTCCTACAATAAGAAGTCAAAAATTTCCTTTGTTTTGGAAATATCAAAAGTGTATTGCTTTTGAGTACTAGATGATTATACGTTCCTTTTGACTTTAAGTGATTTCTGTTTTAGAGCAAACAAATACAAGTTATGGGGATTGGTGCATCTTTGCCTCTACCTCGTCCTTTAGATGCAATAGGTGCATTGGATGCTCCTCTGCTCCCCTGAGATGCTCTAATCTGTCTCGAGCTTTGTGGACAATTAGCCATCAGGTGATCTATACCTCCACATTTAAAACAAGCCCCAGTCAACTACCTACACGTGCCCAATTTCTCTTAGTACAATATGGGCATTCTGGTAGTCCATTTCATTGTCTAGCTGAAGAGCCTCTACCAGTATTAGATGTTGCAAATTGTCCCCGATGTCTTCCCTTAGTGGCTGGGCTATAAATTGATTCTGCTAGGGACGACTCGGCAAGTCTTGGGTTCTCTTACTCGAAGATGAGCCACCTTTAGAGAAACTCCTCCTTTATGCCCTTTCTCTTTTAGTTGTATCTTGCTTCTCTACTATGATAGCTTCTTTAACCAACTGATTCTATCTCAATTGTTGTAGAGAAGTTACTGCCACTAAATACTATTTGATGGAATCATTCAATCCATCCTCAAATTGTTTGCATTAGAAGGCCTCTGTCAGAGCAGGCTCTGGAGCATACCTACTGAGCCAGTTGAACTCCTTTTCATACTCAGCCACAGATAGGTTTCTTTGTCTCTGATTTAGAAACTGCTTCCATTGAGCAGCTTTATAAGCTTTTGTGATATATTTCTTCTTGAACTCTCAGGTAAAGAACTCCCAAGTCAGAGGGTTAGCCAGTTGAGGATGTAGTAGGACTAATTTCTACCAATCATAAGTTGCCCCTTGGAAAAGAGAGACAACACAGGTAACCATTTCTTCAGGTGGACACAAGATCTAATCCAGAACCCTTTGTGTATGCTCTAATTTATATTCTACTTTATGTGATTCTTCTAGAGTCACGCCCACAAATTCTTCTGCCCCATGCGTACTTAAAACTTCTATGGGAGCTTTAGGCGTGATCATTCTATCCGTCAATCTCAGCATATCACAAGAAAGCTTTAGAAACATCTCCCCAGCTACGGGAGGCTCAGGAGACTCAAAACTGATTGATCTCTCCCTACCACACTATCAACTGACTCCTCATCAGCTTCACGAGATCTTTCCATCTCTACTAGCAATAAGAAAATAGGGTCATCTTTATTAGGCCAACACAATATCAAACCCTATCACACATTAGTAGACTCTTATTGGTCAGAACCACCTAAATTGGGTTCTGATACCACAAAATATAACACCCCTATACGGAATCTACAACCACCTTTATACATGGAAACCAATTTCCTGTACATACATTTATGACATACATTTCTATTCAATGCTATACATATACACATTACAAAATTTCACATCACTTAACATTATCATTTAAAAGTATTATTACAACTTTATAGTTACATGATAATCCAAAAAGAAAACATACAATTTTCTTTACTCTTTATATGTACAATCATCTTAAACCAAAACATATTCCAAAGGTACTTTTACTCCTAGTTGTTGGCCTTGGTCCCTGCAGATGTTCCCTGTACCTCACTCCTATGACCTGAATCTACAAGGATTAACACCCATGCTAAGCTTGAAAGCTTAGTGGGAAAACATTTAGTTTGGATGACCACTCACAGCAGTTATTTGCCAAGCACACACATTCAGAAATATCACAACTAATATTTTGTAAATTCACATTCATGAACCAAACATTGATATTCAATGCTCATTGATACAAATTATTAGTACAAATGCAAATGCTTATCAATACCAATTATTTATGCTGTCATGTTGTATTTCTTATTTATAACTATTTACTTTACTTTCTGTATTAGGCCTACACATTCCCGTGGGTGTGGATAAGCTGTAGATATCTGAATATATCAAAACTGTGGATACTCGAAAGTATCAATTGTGGATACCCAAAGGCATCGAATTGTGGAGACATTAGAGTCTCGAAATGAAGACACCATTGGTGTTAAACTGTAGCAGCTGCACTATAACCCTATAGGCATACCTATCTATTCACCACCAAGACAATAATGCAAGCACTATAATAGTTCCTTTAACCATTTGCCAATTTCATAATTCATATATTGACAAATCATATGATACACATTTCAAGTCATAAAATCTGTATTTGCATTCATACATGCGAGTTATAACTTACTACCATTAGAAGGGTATCAAAATCACACTTGTATAATCATACCATACATATATGAAGGTTAAATATGCATACAAATCATTTATGTACATGTAAATTTTCTTTAGTATACATTATGCTCAATCTTAAATTCCAATGTTCAATCACTCAATTTACATAAGGTAAGTCCTATTTCATTTATTTCTAGGTGTTTTAAAAGTTTCACACACATTAAAAAAGGTTCGGATATGATTTGTTAAAAATCAGAAATGAAAACAAACGTAAAATAGTGCAATTTCCTTTTTGTCGTGTCCCTTGCCTATAATTCACACCTCCATTTGTTCCTAAATTTTAATATAAAAAAGCTCGAATTAGGTTTTGAGGTCTTCTAGAAATTTATTCCACTATGTCTCTATTTCCAAAGCACTAAAAATAAATCCATTTGGACTTTTAAATCATGATATATATATACCAAACATCACAAGATGCTCCAAAATAAGGACAACATCAGGTCACCATTTTCGATCTCAATTTGCAATGTCATAAAGCTAGAATTAAGTTAGAGTCTCTTCTAGAGATTTCTAGTTCTCTGTCTTGGTTTTCATATAAAACTTAAATCACCCAATTTATAAGTCTTTAGGTTGAGTTATAAACCCAAACAATGTGACTAGTTCAACAAACTCTAGACAAAATTCCACTACACGATACTATCTTGTCATATTCATCCAATTTTATGCAAGGTAACACCAAAATAACACCAAAACATCACCCTAGAAACCAATCCACATCCAAATGAATCTTTGTATCTATTCAAACATACAAACAAATAGAAATTAGACTAAGTGTAGTCCCCAACCATAAAATTGGCAAAGTAGTTCTTCTAATGCCTTTCCTTCACTTCCTCTTTGGCTTTGCTTGGCTCACCAACTTTGACCTTGATTTTCACTTAAGATTGACTTAATCTCTTACATACAAAATGATGGGATGAAGAAGGTGAAATGGAGAGGAGAAAAACCTGAAGTTAAAACCCTCAAAGTGCCGTCCATGTCCCTTCTCTATATGCCCATTTATGCTCTTTCAAGACTCACACATATGCTTAATTCTTATTGTCCACACATGCTTTATTATTATCAGTCACACATGCCTTAATCCAATTGGTCCATGTGTTAACTTTAGAAAATTGCATATTGGTCCTTCTTCTTTCGTTAATTCCCACATTGATCTATGATCTTATCAATTAATTTCATTCCCATCCATATTTCACATCTAAGTATGTTGTTTATGTCGAAACAAACAAATTACCCATTTACCCGTGTCTTTTACATTAAGTACAATTATGTTTCTTACTATACTTAGATGCACTTGATTCATTAAGTTCACTTCTTAATACACCTTAGACATGCTATAATACTTCTAGGGTATATGTTGGGGCTAACATTTCTCTCCCCCTTAAAAAGAATTTCCTCCTTGAAATTCATACCTGTATTGAATAGCTACGAGTATTAAATTATCATCATCGATTCGAGTTCTCAAGTTCCCTCTTTAATGCCATGATGTTGCAAGAGCACCTGTACAAGAGGAATTTTCTTACTCCTTAACTATCTCACTTCTCTAGATAGGATTTCCTTTGGCTCTTCATCATATGAGAAGTCTGGTTGGATCTTTATTTTTTATACCGATAACACATGTGAATCATCCAATTGGTACCTCTGTAGCATTGAGACATGGAACACATCATGGAACTTGGATAGTTCCATAGGAAGAGCCAACCTATATGCACTGGTCCAATCCTTCAAGGATTTCATATGGACCAATAAATCTTGGACTAAGTTTTCCCTTTTTCCCAAATCTTAACACCTTTCTCCAAGGCGAAACTTTTAAGGAAACTTTGTCACCTACTATATATTCAATAACTTTCCTCTTCAAATCAACATATTTTCTGCCTATCACTTGCTGCCTTCAATCTTTGCTAAATAACCCTCACTTTCTCTTCTGTTTCTTTGACTATGTTAGGCCCAATCATTTTGTTCTCAGTCATTTCTGTCCAATAAATCGAGGTTCTACATTTTCTACTATATAATGCTTCATATGGCGCCATGCCTATACTAGACTGATAACCATTATTATAGGCAAATTCCATCAAAGGAATGTATCCATCCCAACTGCCTGGAAATTCCATAAAAGCATGTCTTCCAACACCTGTATAATTCTCTCATATTGCCCATCTATTTGTAGGTGAAAGGTTGCATTGAAGCTCAGTTGAGTACACAAAGTTGCTTACAAACTTTTCCAAAACCTCGATGTAAACTATGGGCCTCGGTCAAAAACAATTGACAATGGCACTCCATGTAACCGAATAATCTCATTCATATACAACTCTGGTAATCAATCCATAGAATAGTTAGATCATACTGGTATAAAGTGAGCTGATTTGGTGAGTCTGTCAATTATGACCTATACTACCTTATGTTTTCTCTGTGTGAGGGGTAGACCTGTAACAAAGTCCATGGTGATATTATCCCATTTTCACTGTGGAATAGGAATGAGATTCAACAGGCCAGATGAGACTTGATGTTCAGCTTTCACCTATTGACAAGTCAAGCATTTGGACAGATAGTCCACTACATCACACTTCATTCCTGGCCACCAATAACGTTGTTTCAAGTCATGGAACATTTTGTTACCCCCCAGGATGCATGGTGAACACATTATTACGGGCTTCATGTAATAACTTCTTCTTCAAGTCCTTTACTTCCGGTATACATAATCTACTCTTAAAGTATAAACTTCCATCATCTTTCACTACAAAATTAGTTTGTTTCCCTTCTTGCATCACTTGTACAATATGTTGCAACTTGACATCATCTTTTTGTGCATGTACCATCATCTGTCTCAAGTCAGGACTCACTTTTAATCGAGTTATCAAAGCTCCAACTGGTGCAAATATCCATCTATTATGCTGTAATGACAGTGCTGAAATGGACTTCCTACTCAAATCATCTGCTACCTCATTAGCTTTTCTTGGGTGATAGTCAACTATATAATCATAGTCTTTAAACAATTCTAGCCAACTTCGTTGCCTCAAATTTAGCTCCTTCTGTATGAGCAGGTACTTCAGACTCTTGTGATTCGTGTATACCCTAGAAGTATTATAGCATTTCTAGGTTGTAATAAGAAGTGAGCATAACAAATTAAGTGGATCTAGGTATAGTAAGGGACATACTGATACTTAATGTAAAAGACATGGGTAAAAGGTTAATTTGTACATTTCGGCATGGCTATATATACTTAGACATGAAACATGGATGAGATTGAAATTAATTGATGAGATTTTATGCTAATATGGGAATTAAAGAAAGAAGAAGGACCAATTGGAAAATTTTCCTAAAGTTAACAAATGGAACAATAAGATTAAGACATATATGACCAATATAATAAAGTATGTGTGTCCAATAGTAAGTAAACATGTGTGTGAGTCTTGGAAGTTTACGAATGGGCATAAGGAGAGGAGAGAGGGATGAACTTTAGGGTTAGGAATTACAGATTTTTCCTCTCCTATTTCCTCTCCACTTCATCTTCTTCATCACACCATTTTTCATATAAGGAATCAAGCTAATCTTTGGTAGAAACCAAGGCAACATTTACTGGTTTTCTCTTCATCTACGATTTTGTTATCTATATGTAATTTTTGAAGATAAGTTTTGAATGGGTGTGTTATATGTAGAGGAGGAGACGACCAAAGGCAAAGGGAAAGGTAAAGAGAAGCAAGTAGAGTGTAGTAAAAAGGCTTTGATCACTTCTTTAAGAGGTATGGAATTTTGATATGTTTGCTTGAATGATGAACGTGATGTGAGGGGAATTGGTAAAGGAAGTATCCTATTTGATTATGAGCTATTGGTTAAAATTGGATGTGTTCTTGTGTTTCTTTTGTTTGATAAGATCGAAGTTAGTTGATTTGGAATGGCTAACTTGCTGGATGGATAGGTTCCATTGAATAGACTTCTATAATTTAGCCATATCTTGGCCCATGGACCTCTAAGTTGGATAATACCAATTGGAGATTAAACTAGAGGCATAATTCTAAAACTTTTATGAAGGAACAGAAATCCTATTATGCCTCTAAGAGTTTTGAATTCTGGCTTGAAGTTGAGTTTTGGCTATTATCCTAGTTTTCAAACATTTTGTAGTGTTTTGGGAATAAATATTGAAATACTTAACCAAATTGGGTGAAATTTATTCCATTATAAAACTAAGACATAGAGGAACAAATGTCTAAAAGACCTTAAAATCTAATTCGAACATTTTCTATATGAGGAAGACGTTTGAGGCTTAGAATTATGACAATGTTGAGGAATCCTTCATAAAAGGATTATAAACCTATGGAGGGATGAGAAATCAGCCTTAGACAAAGTTGATAGTGATGCGAGGAGTGAAGAATAAGCTCTCTCCAAACCTATCATTTAATGTCATATACCTTCTAATTTTGTGCTTTTTTGTATAAGCTTGTATATGAAAGTTATATTGTGTTAGGTAATTAAGAACCTTATAAAATGAAATTCTTTATTCTAATTATATTATTCTTGTAACTTTTTTATCTTTATATTTGCTAGAAATAACATATTAAACTTTGTAACCCATTCTTTTTGATTATTTGATTTTGTAATTCATCTAGTTCTCTTTTATAGGCTTCTTATTTTATAGGTTTATTGCCTTCGTTTATGATTTCATATATAGTTTCAGATGACATTTGACTTATCATTCGCATGAGGTTTGTTTTATCATAATATATGACAAATAGTTTATGGATTTATGGTGATTCTCAGTCTATCATTATATGTTTCATTTAGTCTATCCTTTTGTAAGATAATAAGTGTTATTCTGTGATGTATTTAGTCCATCATTTTGTAAGAAATTTAATATGAGGTTTTTCTAGACTTTGTCTTTTTTTGGTTTCTGATTTTTGTACCAATAAACCCTTTGTGACTTTCAACTCTACTTCATAACAAACCTTATTATAATTATTTAAATTGGATGTTGATTTTGGAATGAATGCATAAATAAAATAAGAAATCTGATGAATTGATTCAAAAGGTATTTTAGGTATTATATTCATTGAAATTAAATATAGTAACAAAATTAAGGTCTATGGTTTTGTTCATTCTAAGTCTTTGGGATTTCAGATATGTCCAACTGTTATAATTTTTATATCTCATGTCTTATAGGTGAAGAATTTGAAAGATATATGCAAGAATTAGTGCAACTTTCTCCATAGTTATCAAATTGAGGAGATTTTGGAGCCATTTGGAAGATAAGAAGATGAACTTCATGAGCTAATTCTAACTTAAAGAGGAGAAATTCACAACAGACACCGTACCATGGATTCGATATTTATAGATAGGTATGAACTTACTTAATTAATGTTTTATTATTCCAAACCTTGCCATGTGGGTCCCAGTCTTGATATATCTATAAAATAGGAAATGAAATATCCTAATCAGTGTCATTTACAAGTCATTGGGCTCAATTAACAACTTATGACTCATTAGGTTTGTTAGGATGGTTCAATTATACAGTTCGACTCTCAATCATATTCTTACCTAAGCTTTTCGTGATTTTTAATTCGTAATCTGTTAAGAATTTTGTTGTAGTTCTTTAGGAAAAAATGATCAGCATAATTTATAGATTTTTTAAATAAAATTTGTTGGAAGGTTGCAGCAACAGTATCTTCAATGACTAGAATATTCCTCCAGTGATCGGAAAATTTTTTAGTCTCATAATTCAATAATTTTTATACCAAATGAAAGGTTTTGATGAGTAAAACTACTTTTATAATTGCAAAAAACTTAGATTCTTAACCAAGAATCGAAGAAATATTATTTCAAAGCCATGACCTCTATTTTTGTCAATCAACGATAATAGAGGCACTGATCGATGACTAGATTATAGGACTTTTGCTCCTAACATTAAGAGGAGTCTAATAATGGTAGTGGTGGTTAGCAACATTTATTAGATGCGATAGATTAAATATTTGAGTTTTTTTAATAATTTTTATTCCCAACTGTTGTGATGATTCTGGTGTTGCTATGAGGTAAAAAGGGTATGTGTTGGCCCCCAAAATTTTTTCTTGATGAATAAGTATGATTTAAATTAATTATGAGGTCTTTATGGAATTTTGTGGAGTTAATTATTATGTTAATGTTAGACAGATTGTATGATATAGGTTATTGGAATTAAAGTGTTAAGGATATAAGAATGGTCAAGGGTATTTTTGGCAAGACACTTAAGGTTAAAAGAACATAAGCCTATAAGAAAGGGTGAAATGGACTTATTAAGGGTAGAAATGGAAGAAGAAATTGTGGTCTTGTATATTAAGAAGAGAGAAGAAGTAAAATTGAAGAGAAAAAGAGAGAGTGTCATGAAGACGAGAGAAAAACAAAGAGAAGAAGAAGAGAGAAAGAATAGAAAACAAGCTAGGGTTTCAATTTTCTTAGCCTTCAAGAGAGATTTTGAGGTTGTTCAAGAAGGGAAAGAGGAAGAGGAAGAGAAGAGCTTCCATTAGAGTCAAGAAACTTTTCATTTGGTGAAGATTCAAGGTAAGATCGTTGTTAATCCTTCGAATTTTTTGAAGGATTTTGGTTCATGGAGTTTAAAAAATGCACGGGTTTAAGTATTCTAGAATCAGTTTTGGTGATTGCGCCTTATGGGATTTTCAATTGAAAACCCTATTGAGTGGGATTTTTGTTATTAATAAAGGAAATCAAGAAAGGCAAGAGGAGCAAGATGAGAGGCATTTTTGGCAAGTCTTTAAGCAAGGAAAACCAACTGGATACATGTTTATAATAGAGGAAATAAGCCACTAATGTTTTCTTTGAATCAAAGAAGTTTAATACTTTCAATCGCATCATAAATGTACATTTATTGCCCTTTAAATTTGTTAAGAAAGTGTTGTATGATTGGTATATGAAATGTGTGATTTATTTATGAATTGAAAAATGGAAATGATTTTTAAAAGGATATCAAGTTTATGAAATCAAGTTCGAAAATGTGCCATTTTGGGCAACAGGTTTACAAGTCATGAATTACATGTTACGTGGGTTTATGGTGGTCCCCGATGTTAAGTCAAGTGCACTTTGACAAAAGGCTTCTTCCGCCTGTCCGCTAGTGGCATGGAGCTCCTTTATGGACTCCTATAAGTTCACGGCTACACAAAACTATTATGTGGGATTTCGTTAGTACATTCTGTTCACGGCTACACAGGACCCTTATGGGAAATGTGAAGTAAATCACAAGCTAGTACATCCTTTATATTTGATATACAAAACGCACAAGAAGGGGGGGGGGTTGAATTGTGTATCCCTTTTTTAAAAAAAAATAATCCCATTTTTAAACAATCTTGCTTTTTCAAAACTATTGAGCAAACGTATCACGAAGTATTGTAGTTTGCTTCTAAATACTTGTATAACACAATAAGAGTAAAGGTTTAGAGTAGAAAGTTGAGAGTAAGAATCAACACAATAGATTTATACTGGTTCACCCCAAACCGTGGGCTATGTCTAGTCTTCAGAATTCTTTCTGAGATTTCACTAAACTTCTCAAAGATACAAGTATTCTTTTCGCCGAGCCTCTTCAGGTCTCTTACAGCAAGTATTCTTTTCACACTTAGCCTCTTTAGGTTATCTGCTGTTCTTTTTTCTACTGAAAGATGTTTCGAGCTTTGTTACAGACAATATAGCTCTAGAGTTTAGCACAATGAATACAGTGATTCACAATCTCTTTGAATTCGCTAACTTTTTAAAATCTCTAACTTCTGTAGTCTTCGACTCCGACTCGTATTTATAGCCTTCTCTTCAACCACTGCTTGATAACTGCTTCTTTCTTCTTGTTTCTTGATCTTTGAAGAATCAGTTATTCAGTTGAGTTCTGTAACTAACTCAAACTGATTAATCATCCGACGTGGTATCGGGTCTTCATCTTTGCTTTCCGCTTCCGTCTCATTTTCTATCGTCTCATTTTGTCTTCCGTCTCATTTTCTTCTGTCTCATTTATGTTTGTGTCCGTCTCATTTGTATCTGCTTCCGTCTCATTTTCTTCGCGCTTTATCTTACTTTCTTCTTTCATTATTATTTGGTCTTCATCAAAATATTAATCGTAAAGTCATTTTAACTTAACAATCTCCCTCTTTTTGATGATAACAAATAATCATGGTTGTTAAAAAGAAAGTATTATAACATGATATATACTAGACGACTATATACACTTGACAAAAATTGTAGCCAATATCTTCTTCTTCTTCTGTTCTTCTTTTTTTTTTCTCCCCTATCTTTGCTATTTCTTTCTCCTTTTCTCCTTTCTCCCCTATTTGTTATTGATAAAAAAGATCATGACCTCAGATGCTTCATAACTTCAGAAAACATTTCTTATATTCGTTCGGAGTGACTTGAGATCTTGTCGAATATACTCTACTTCTTTATACA
>JAOQMR010000005.1:32660434-32672098 GCA_027563865.1 Erythroxylum pelleterianum
GTGATGAGAAATAAGATAAGAAAGTATTTTGACTATTATTAAGAGGATGTGTTACTTGATGACTAAGTATGAATTTCAAGGACGAAATTCTTTTAAGAGGGGGAGAAATGTTGGACCCCGATCTTTTAGTGAAAATTATAAATATTAAAATGAATTTAAATGAGTGTTTTTGTATATGAACTGTGTTATAGATGATTTTGTGCCTTAAGAAAATTAATGAGAAAAGAATTGATTAGTTTTGATGTCTTTGATATTTGAGTAAATTAGTTTTTGTTATGAAAGTTTAAGTGAATGAGATAACTGAGATGATTGAAATGGAAATTGAAAATCAAGAAATAAAGAGTGAAAGTGTGAGAATTTGTTGAATTATGAAAGTTAGAAGTTTCTGTTACTGTTTGGGATGATTATTAGTGGACAGAAAATTTTGAGTGGATTTTTGACTAACTTAGTGGCCAAATTGACTTTTCTGTCCTTCATGAAAGTTGTAAGTTTCTTTTTGATCTTTACATTCATATATAATATGACATGTTTGGACCTTGGAGTTGAAATATACAAATTTTAGAAGTTATGTAGTTATTTGGGGTGACATGATTTTGGACAGAATCTTTGAGTGGGTTTTTGACCTCTTTAGAAAAGGATTTTGTTTTTGAGTCCTTCACGGAAGTTGTAGAGCTTCCTTTTATCTTTAAATTGATACCAAGTTTGTAATTTTTGGAGTTTTGAGTGAAAAGTTCTGAATTTTTGAAAAAAAGAAAAAACGAAGCCGGATGGCTCGCGATCGCGAGCGGCTCGCACCCGGCTCGAGACCGCGAGCCGTGCGGCTCAGCTGACCCTCGTTCACTATTTTGCTTCTAACTTTTCCGTCCGACATCCGATTGACTTGATTTTTGAAGCGTTGGATTCCTAAGACATCCCTATATCTTTCCTTACCAAATTTATGATTTTTGAGATTGAATTTAAAAAGATTGATTGAATCAAAGAGTGATGATTGGTTAAAGTGTTTAAGTTGGAAAATTTACTGAACATGGTTCAGTATTTTGATAATTTCTTGATGTGTAGAGATCCAATTAAGATGATTCTTATTGCAAAATAAAATAGAGACATGGGGCTACAAGTCTTATGAAGGAACTGAATTTCAATTTAGCCCTTAAGATGTTCAATTTCTGAATTGAAGTCAGATTTAGTGTTCAGTCTTGGTTTAGTAAGAGCTGAAAGTATTTTGGCCATAAGGTTTGCCCTAGTAATCCAAATGAGGTGATTCTTGATTTGGATTAAACTAGAGAAATAAGGCTACAAATGTTCTGAAGGACTTGAGTTTCAATTTAGTCTTTAAGAATGTCAATTTTTGGACGGAAGTAAATTGCTAGAAAATGTGTTAGCATAATGATAATCCGAAATGTTTGGGGCATAACTTCTGATGTAGTGTACCAAATTAAATGATTTTGGTGGCATTATGAAATTGAGACAATGAGGAACATTTCTATTGAAAGAAGTTTTAGCAAATTCCTTCAATTTGATGGTTAGAAAAATGTCCTAAAGTAAGCTTGAATTAAAAAGGATTTAAGGGGAAATTTTGGAAGTTCACTTAAAGGGTTAAGTTTTAAGGCTTATATGGAGGGGCAAAATGGTCTTTTTGTATTCATTAAATGATAAGAAGAGGGGCTGTCATTTTTAAGAAGAAGGCACGAAATTTGTTTAAGTTAGAACAAAATGAAAGAAGAAAGAAGAAGAAAGAAGAGTGAAGGCGTCGAATGAGAGAAAGAAGAAAGAAGGGAAAGACTTAGGTTTCATCTTTTCTTGATGTTCAAGTGCGTTTTTGAGGTTGATTCAAGGGGGAAAAATGAAGAGGAACTCAAGAGCTCTATTCCAAGCCAAGAAATGTCGATTTTTGAAGAAGATGAAGGTAAGAGATGTTTTTGATCTTTGATCTTTTAAAGAGTTTTTGGTTTAGATAACTTGGGAATGTTATGGGATTGGATTTTCTATAGTTCATTTTAGTGATTATGCCCAAATTGATGGTCAATTTTGGATGGTTAAAAATTGGGGATTTTGTCTTGATTAAGGGATTTAGGTGAAGCAATGGAGAAATTGATGCTTTGGACAAGTTTTTAGCAAGGATTTGAGGTGGGTAATATGTTTATATATTGAATTATAAGTCAATTGTGTGATTTTGAAAATTCAAGAAAGGACAAATGTTTATAAATTATTGTTTTCGAATGGTTTTAATTAATTGAGTTCGGAATGATTTACAAATTGTTAAATTCATTGTTTTCGAATGATTGGAAAAAAAAGAAAAAAATTTGCTACAATTGTTTCAGATGATTTTGATAAAATCGATACAATTGTTACTTTCCTAGTTTTGAATGAGAAATTGATGTATTCTTTGACTTTGAGGCTTAAAAAAAATCCTTTGGATTTGAATGCTTGAAAAATGGTTATGGGATTTGCAATTGTGGAATTTAAAAATGGAAATTGTTTTGATTTATAAGCTAAATTTGTGTTCTTGAAAAATCAAGAAAGTGAAAGAAAGAAAATATCGATTTTTTGTAAATTCCGAATGTTTTTTGAAGAATTGTTACAAGTTTTAAATGTTTGATAAATTATGAGAATTTCGAAAATTATGAAAATTGATACATTTGTTCATTTATTATTTATGGATGATTTTGATATAATTATAAAAAATATTGCATACTTTGGTTATGCATTGTTAGGAATCGAATATGATTGTAAATTGGTATGAAATTGATTGATGAATTTGTGGTTTGCTATATGACATGTGTGTGGAGAATTTGCTATATGAATTTATGTGTAATTGTGAATGTTAATGTGTCTAGTATGACACGTTATGAAAATTAAGTTTTGAAATATGCTTTCGGGCGTTCCGATTTTTCAAGTATGAATTATGTGTTACATGGGTTTGGTTAGGTCCCATAAGTATGAGTCAGTGCATTGGTCTCCTTTTTATAGGCTTCACCCGCCTGCCAGCTAGAGGCATTGGAGCTTCGATTTCGGACTCCCATAAGTTCACGACTGCACAGAACCGCTATGCGGGAATGTGCAGTATATTCCTTTTTGAACTGAACCAAACTATTTTGATGTGTTATGTGATTTTGATTTGGTTTATAGTTGTGATGCATTTATAATGTGATGCATTCATGTTTTTGAAATTTATGATTTGTGAAAACATTTGAAAATTTTGAGAAATAAAAAATTGAGATTGCAATCGTGAAAATTTTGGAAATTTATTATGAATGGTTTAAAAAGTTGAAAGATTTGAGAAATGAGTTTTTTAAAAATTTGCTACTGTGAATTGTTTATAAAATGGCAAAAGTTTCGAAAAGATAATTTTTGCTTATTTTTCGAATTATAAATATGTTATCCACGAGCTGTCAAGCTCACCCTCTTTCATCCCCATCTCCAGGTATTCGAGCAGGAGATCGGATGAAAAAATGTCAAGACGTTTTGTTCGATTTTGCATAGCGTGTATTTTGTGTAAAGTTGGATTTTTAGTATTGATATGGTATATGGCTTGAATTGCCATTAATGTATTGCAGTCATTTATTTCAGGATGTATGTGAATTATGAAATATGATGTATATGAATTCTAAATTGGTATATTGTAGTAAGATATGAATGGGAATTGCATATGTTTATGAATTGAGATATGAATTATGGAGTTGTGTATTGAATAGAAATAATAAATTTGAGTATAGTTGGGATATATGAATGGTGATTGTATATGAATGGGATTGTATATAAATGGATTGATTCTAATTATGGATTTTTTTGGATTGAGACTTATTGAAGGGTTTAGGTATAGAACTGTGTTTGATTGTGTTTGGATTCCGGACAGGAGGTTCGATGAATTTTATGGTTGGATGTGAATTTAGAAGTGTGTTTGAATTGATTTGCAGGTTTTTGGGTTTTAAAAATACAGATGTTATGCTGCCCAATTTTTGTTAAATTGTGTGTGGCTTGGTTTTGTGTAAGACTTGTGTGATTGTTTTTATGGCAAAAGAAAATAAGAGCAAGAGTTTTAAAGATGAGAATCAGATATGCTCGATTAAGAAGAAGTATATAAATTGAGTTAGAATGGTTGAATTTTCCAAATGGGAAAATGAGTTGCGTTGTATGAGATTGAAGATGAATAAGAATGAAGGAAAGAAAAAAATTTTATACCGGTTTTTGGATTTGGTTAAGTCTTAGGATATTTCCAACGCGATGTGTTTCGATTCGAGTGAACCATTTGTTTACTTCGTTTTCGATTGGCTTCCGATTAGTTTCGTTTCGAAATCCGTTCCTTTGATTTTTGCTTTCGATTTTATTTCAGCATTTTTTTGTTATCCGATTTTCCGATTCGATTCGTTTTGAGTCGATACTTTCGCTTTGTTTTCGTTATGTTTTATTTCCGCATTTTGTTATCCGATTTTCCGATTCGATTCGTTTGATTCAATATGTTCGCCTTATGTTTCCGCTTTGGATTCTTTCGTTTTCGTTTTCCGTTTTTAGTTTTTCCGGTTGGGGTCCGATTTCGAGATCGAGTCCCAACATTTATGGTATCAATTCCTCAATCAAAGTTTCAGCCAGCTAATATGCCATCCTATATCACAACCAAACTTCCAAATTCTATATCTTCCAACTCTTACATTCAAAAATTGCATACTTTATAGCGTTGGAAAGATTGAAAGACAAGCTACAACTTTTATGTATACCACTTTCTCCAATTCAGACAACATCAGTCCGACGATTGGCCTCAAAGCACAGTACACCTAAATGTACACTTATGGACATTTTTACAAAACAAAGTAAAATAATACTTAACTTTGATTGATCATAACTTTCACTCCCGATATCGAAAAATATCAAACTTTTTGGCGACAGAAAGCCCTCAACAGAAGCTACAAGTTTCATGAAGATCATTTTCTCAAATTCTGCTTAAATCAAAAAGTTAACTCTCTACTCCAAAAAGTCAAACTTTCATAATTCAACAAATTCTCACACTTTCACTCTTTATTTCTTGATTTTCAATTTCCATTTCAATCATCTCATTCCCTTAAACTTTCATAACCAAAACTAATCTACTTATCAAAGACATCAAAACTAATCAATTCTTTTCTCATTAATTTTCTTAAGGCACAAAATCATCTATAACATAGTTTATATACAAAAACACTCATTTAAATTCATTTTAATATTTCTAATTTTCACTAAAAGATCGGGGTCCAACATTTCTCCCCCTCTTAAAAGAATTTCATTCTCGAAATTCATACTTAGTCATCAAGTAACACATCCTCTTAATAATAGTCAAAATACTTTCTTATCTTATTTCTCATCACACATATTCTTAATTTATTCACTTCCTATATTTTATACCACTAATATCATATCAAAGTCACTATATCCACAAATCAATATCCCCTAACATATTGACACAAGTCAATGACCCTTAATATGGACCCAAAACATCATTTAAAACAATCCTTTAAATTCATTTTAATATTTCTAATTTCTACTAAATGATCGGGGTCCAACATTGCAAATTTTTCTAGTCTCAAAATTCATCAATTTTAAACCAAATGTAAGATTTTGATGAGTTGAACAACTTTTATAACTGTAATAAAATTATATTCTCAATAAATTAAAGAAAAATTATTTCGAGGCCCTAACATATTGCACCAATCGGTAGCGATATAGGTGGTGAACAACAACAAGATAATAAGAATTTTTCTCCTATTATAAAGGGGAGTCTAATGGTGGTGGTGGTGATGGTGGTCAACACTCATCAGAGGTAGCAGATCAAAGATTTGAGTTTTTCTACAATTTTACTGATGATTTCGGTGTTGGTGTGAGGTAAAATGGGTATACTTATGACGAGCTCGAGAGGAGTTGATTGGTATATGTGGTTGGCCAGTTAAAGGCATCGAAAGTGAAGAATAGAGGAAAAGGATAATTTCATAAATAGTAACCTTGGGGTAAAGATGAAAAATAGGAATGAAGAGGGTGGAAATGATATATATATATATATATATAAAACAAAGAGGGTGGAAATGACACACACACACACACACACACACACACACACACACACATACATACATATATACATATATAGATACATATATACAAACATACATATATACATACATATGTATAGGAGGATATTACAATCTCCCCTCCTTGCGAAAAAAATTTGTTCTCAAATATTAAAACAATGTTCTATTAAGGAAATGAATATAGATATAACTCTCGCATCTTTCGCTCTGTTTCCCAAGTGATCTCCTTGACATTGTCATTCCTCCATATCACCTTAACCAAGGGAATCTATTTTGACTGTAATTGACACACTTGAGAATCCAAAATAGCTACTAGTTCCTCTTTATAGGTCAGATTCTCATTCACCTTTACATTCTATAGTTGGAGTGTATGAGAAGGATAAAAAATTTACTTATGAAGCTTAGAAGCATGGAATACTAGCTGGAATTACAATATATCCAGAGGTAACACCAATCGATATGCCATGTTTCTAACCCTATCTATCATCTCGTAAGGTCCAATATATCTTAGAGACAACTTCAGTTTCTTTCTAAACCTCATCACGTTCATCGAAGATACCTTTAGCAATACTGAATCAACGACTTGAAATTCCACGTCCTTATGCTTCAGGTTTGCATAACTCTTCTGTCCACTGAACACTATCTCTAGTATTTTCTTGATCAATAGAATCTTCTCTAATGTGATCTTGATTAGTTCTTAACCCTCTATCTACCTCTCGCCTTCTTCCTCCCAACACATAGGTGATTTGTATTTTCATTCATAAAATGCCTTGTAAGGTAACATCCTAATGTTACTGTGATAGCTATTATTGTAAGTGAACTTGATCCGAGGCAAGTGTGAATCCTAATTACCAATAAAGTCCATCATACACATCCTCAGCATGTCTTGTAAGGTCTGAATTATCCTTTCAGATTGCCCATCAGTTTGAGGATGAAATATTAAGCTAGAATCCAACTTGGCGCCCAATGCCTCTTGTAACTTCCTCCATAATCAAGATGTGAGTTGTGATCCTTGATCAGAGACTATCAATATAAGCACCCCATAGAGACACAATATCTACTTCATATACACTCATGTGAGCTTGGACATAGAGTAAATGGTTTTCATGGGTAAAAAATGGGCTAACTTTGTCAACCTATCCATGATCACCCAAATTGAATCACATCGCGTCCTTGTATAAAGCCAACCATAAAATCCATTATGATCTTTTCCTATTTCCATTCAGGAATTGGCAATGGTTGAAGCTTACCTAAGGGTCTTTAATGCTCAGCTTTTACTTATTGGCAAGTCAAGCAATTAGAGACATATTAAGCCACATCTTTTTTTATACCATCCTACCAATACATATCTATAATGTTACGATACATCTTGGTGGACACGGATGTACATTGTATGTCATATAGTATGCTTCCTTTAAAATCTCCCGCTTTAATCCTCTATATATGTAACATACAATATCCCATTCATCTTTAATATGGCTCTCCCATCAATCTTAAAATTTGTGTGATGTCCTTCTCATACTTAATATATAAGCACTTAAAGCTTAGGGTTTTAGCCTTGAACGATCATGATCTTGTCCAAAAATACCGATTGTACTCTGATGCTTGCTAATGGTACTCTTAAATATGAACTCTAAAATTGAGTGCTTGATATATCAAATATGTAACTCCTTGGTTAAGCTCTTCTCTCCACTACAATATGTCCCAAACTACTAGAGGACTTCTTACTTATTGCATTAGCTACAACATTTACCCTTCCAAGATGATATTGAATATTGTAATCATAATCTTTAGTAGTTCCATCCACCCTTTTGCCTCAGATTTAAGCCCTTCTGCTGAAATATATATTTTAGACTCTTATGATCTGTGTAAATTTCACACATCTCTCCATACAGATAATGTCTATAAATCTTTAAGGCAAAGACCATTGCTGCCATTTCTAAATCATAAATATGGTAATTTTGTTCATACTTTTTCAATTTCCTGGATGTATAAGTAATTAGGTTACCATTATGCATTAACACACATAGTAGGCTAATTTTTGAAGCATTACAGTACAATTGAAGTTCTCCACCTTCAATTGGTAATGCCAGGACCACTCTTCAGCTTTTGAAGGCTCTCTTCATAGGCATTAGACTAAATGATCTAGAATTCTTTCATGTCACATGTTTCAATAAGTTTGCTATTTTGGAATACTCATGGACAAATCTTCGATAGTAACCTGCTAATCCTAGAAAGCTTTGCACTTCTGTTACCGTCTTTGGTCATTCTCAGTTTGTTACAGCTTCCACCTTCTTCTAGTCCACTTGTATTCCCTCATAAGATACCATGTGTCCTAAATTGTTGGGCATACTCCTTATCTGTTCGTGAATACACATAAATGTAATCGATAAAGACAATCACAAGCCTATCTAAAAGTAATTTGAAAGCTCTATTCATTAGAACCATAAAAGTTATTGGAGTGTTGGTAAGGCTAAATGAGATTCCTAGTAATTTATAATGGTCGTATCGATTCATAAAGGCAATTTTAAGTATATCATCTCCTCTGATCATCAACTGATGACATCCACACCTTAAGTTGATCTTAGAAAAATAACTAACTCATTGAATTTGATCAAACAGATCGTCAATTCGAGGTAATGGATACTTGTTACAGATGGTAACCTTATTCAACTGCCTATAATCAACACATAATTGCAGAGAACCATCCTTTTTCTTTACAAATATTATCGATGCACCCTATGGTGATATGCTTAGCCTTATGAAACCCTTATCTAATAAATCTTACAATTGTTCTTTTCATTCCTTTAACTCTATAGGTGTCATTCTATATGGAAGTATAGAATTTAGAGATGTACCGAGTACTAAATCAATGTAGAACTCAATATCTCTCTCAAAAGGTAGCCTTAATAACTCCTCGGTAAATATATATGAAAACTTATGAACTACTGGAACCATTTGGAGGCTATTAATTTCTATGGAGGTATCCCTGACCGAGACTAATGCTAAAATTAAGTTGGATGGGATGGTCCTCCTATCTCCCTCAAAAGTTTACTCTACCTAACCCATAATTTGAAACACTAATTTCTTCTCTTTACAATCCAAAGTGGTGTAATGATTAAATTACCATTCCATCCCTAATACTATGTCAAAATCCATAACCGGTAGCACCATAAGATGTTTTTTTCAATATCCTATCATTAGTCTCCATAGGACATGAGTGTTAGATTAATTTTACCTCTATGGCATCGCTAAGAGTTACGGATATAAATAAGGATTCTTCAATCATATCTGGTACTACTTCTAGTCATGTAATAAAGTTAGGCAACATAAAAGAATAGGTTATTCCCAGATCTATCATAACTCTAGCTTCTAATCCAAAGAAGAGAAGAATACCAGATTCCATCGCATTTGAAGCTTATGCATCTTAGGGGGTAAGGGTGAACACTTTGGCCTGACCATAACCTGTATGCTAAAAGGGCCTATCCCTAACTGTAACTTCCAAATCTACCTCCTGAATGCCTCCCTCTAAAACCTCACTCCTCTAGGCACCAAACTATGGTCCCACTTGTGGCTACTAAAATGGATGTTGCACTACATTAGAAGAGGTTTGTTGATATCCCAATATTGGACAGTCTCTGATTAGATGCTTGTACTAGCCATATTTGTAGCAACTTCCTGGTGATATGTAACATGGGCTTTGGTATGCCTTACCATATTACTGGAAATTGGAGGATGTTAAACCTAAACTACTACATCCTGATCTTCATCAGTTATTACTACAACCTACACTAGGTGCGAACCTGAATCCTCTAAAAAATTTTGATTGTTGCTATTATCATTGCTTAAAACTGGAGGTTTTTGTTGAATGCCTCCTACCTTGGTGTCCAATAGATATAACACCATGCTTTATAAGGATCCTTTCCAACTGCTAGGCCATATCCACTATAGTAGAGAGCTTCTCCCAACAATTTAGAGTCATTTTGAAAGAAAAGGGTTCCTAACCCAATTACATATTAGTTGTTCTTCCTTAAATCATCAAAAACAACCTCTGGTGCATATGGACTCTCAATCAAATGAAGTCTATCTCCCTAGTATAGATTTAAGAACTATAATCTAAGTACCTCTCTAGCTAAAATGGAGAGGAAATAGTCTATAAACATCTCTTAAAAGTGCGACCAAGACATTGCACCCAAATGTGGTAGGATGTGGTATCAATACCAAATTTTCACCACTCCCTACAAAGACATCTCCACTAGACCCAGCAATTGGATATCATAATAGTGCAGCCTCCTGCCTCACATCTCCACCTTATCCAAGAAATCAATGGTTTCCCTGGGTTTGGTCCCATTAAACTTTAAAAGTTGGAACCTTAAATACATTATTGATAGTTGTATGTTTGAATTATCCTGCCCTAAGGCTACAATTGGTGGTAGGGCTTATTGTTATTATTGCATCATCATTTTTTAATGCATCATTATCATCAAATCTTGGAACATGTCACTGTTAGCTTCTATTCCTGCTAGAAACATTTACATGTCAAATGTAAGTACCTCAAGAACTCCCTATGACACCTCTGGCTCTTCTACAAGTGCCTTTTGAGTCTTGGTTGTCTTACGCCTACTTTGCCTTCTAGCACAGGCAGTGGGGGCAGGTGTCTCATCTGTATCAAGACCTCATCGTAGGCCTCTAGGTTAAGTTGGGTGAGAAATCGCTCATGTATGTTTAAGCTGATAAAGAAAGCAAAGGAATGGTTAGTACCACTAATAAGAACATATAATTATTTTGAGTAAGGATGTTATTTTAAAGAGGAAATAAATTCCTAGGTGTTTACAATGCCAAGCAAAACTACACCCTTGGCCTTAAATATTTTGACCTAAGATTTGATACCAACTTTGTCACAACCCGAACGAGCGTATGACTGGCACGTGAAACCTGAAAGCTGAAGTCCTCATATCATGCATAAGCCTAACTATTAGTGACAACACAAGCATAAGAAATGTTAGACCCCGATCCCTTTTTCCTTAGTAAGTAGGTTTGTTTAAATAGGTTTGCAATTTAAATTGACTTTTGGTTAGTGTGAAATTAAGGTTTTATTAGATTTTAGTGTATTAATTAGTAATTGAAGAATTAGAGCAATAATTATTAATTTAAGGAATTTAGTTAAATTGGAATTTTAATTTTGGTGTTAGATTTTTTTAAAAGAATAAGAAAATATTAAAGTAGGCCTTAAAATAGTGTTAGGAATAAATTAGGATTTGTTTATATGGTTATAAGGCTTTAGGTTCATTAAATAGGCTTTTAGCCTTTGGGATGTTATTTAAAAGATGGGGGAAGCATTTAAATGGGCTAGGGTTTCTAAGGTAAGTTAAATGAAAAAGGAAGGGAGTATATGGGCTTTTAAGTGGGAGTCCACAAAGGTTTAAGTTTAGAAGGAGGGAAAATGAAAATTTTGGGAAAGGTTTTAAGGAGGGAAACTTTGGACTTGAATATTTGGGCTTGGGTCTTAAGTTAGGGTTAGTAATAAGTCATTTAATTAATCAAATGGAAGCCTTAAGTAGTCTTTTAGGTGGCTGCCGAAATTTTAAAGAGAAGGGGGATAGATGATGTC
>JAOQMR010000005.1:32672198-32696595 GCA_027563865.1 Erythroxylum pelleterianum
AAACTCTTTTGTTTTATTAATAATAAATATTTTCATTACAAAACTATAACTGAAGAAGATAAAGTTACATGTAAATATACTTGCTTTCCAGGGCATTATACTTACATAACTCCAACATCGTCTGGTCCAATTTTGACCCTCTAGATGACAAAAGCTATCTTCAAGTCTTCTTGAAAGTTTTAGATCTATGAGTCCCATTTCAAACTGTCTAAGAATGACCTTGATTTGATATCTAAAGGGAAAGTTATTCCATTTGTCCCGAGACAGGTTCAATATGATTAAGGTCAAAACCTTGTTTGATTCTTTCAACCCCTAACCTTGTTATCCGACCTCCAAATGAGGTGAGTCTTGGACCAATAGATTCCTAACACATTTATTTTTACCTCTCCATGAAATTTTATAGCTTTGATGTTGATCTGAAAAGGATTGATTGAATCAAAGTAAGGGTATGGGTTGGAAGGGTATGAATTGGATATTTTATTGAACATGCCTGGGTATTTTGATGATATCTTGACCTGTAGAGCTCCGAATGAGATGATTTCTGTTTCAAAATGATCTAGAGATATAAAGCTACAAGTGATTTGAAGGAATTGAATTTTAAGTTAGTCCTTAAGACTTTCAAATTTTGGATGGAAGTTGGGTATAGTGTACTGTTTCAGTCTAATAACAGTCTGAAAATGTTTGTGTCCAACAGATGTGACATTAGAGCAAGAGGTTGGGCTTCGAAATCAAGCAGGGTCCAACAAATGTGGTATCAGAGCAAGAGTTGGATTCCAGAAACGGGATCCAATAGTATGGTTGTGATGGGATCGAATAAAGGAGTTGATTGGTGTGTATGGTTGGCTTGTTAGAGTCGTTAGAGTTGAAGAGTAAAGGAAGAGGATGGTTTCATGAATAGTAATCTTAGGAGGGTGAAAATGAAAAATAGGAAAGATGAGGGTGGAGTTAACAACAATCGATATGCCACATTTCCAACTTTCTCTGTTATCTTATAAGGTCCAATATATCTTAGAGATAGTTTCCCTTTCTTTCCAAACCTCATCACACCCTTCATCGGAGATATGCTTAGAAATATAAAGTCACCAACTTGAAATTCCACATCTTTATGCTTCGAGTTCTCATAACTTTTTTTTTCTACAAAATTGTGTCTCTGGTCCTTGCTTGATTAATGGAATCTTCTTTAATGTGAACTTGATTAGCTCTGGGCCCTCCAACTACCTCTTGCCTACTTCCTCCTAGCATATTAGTGATCTACATTTTTATCTGTACAATGCCTTATAAGGAGCCATCCCAATGCTACTATTATAGCCATTACTGTAAGCAAACTCAGTTAAAGGCAAATGCGAATCCTAACGACTACCAAAGTCCTTCACGTACATCCTTAGTATGTCTTCTAAGGTCTAAATCATCCTCCTAAATTTCTCATCAATTTAAGAATGGAATGTTGTGCTAAAATCCATTCTGGTGCCCAATGCCTTTTGTAATTTCCTATAGAATCAAGAGGCTAATTGTATCTTTGATCAGATATTATCGACATAAGCACACCTTGGGGACACATTATCTCCTCGATATACACTTACATGAGCTTAGACACTGACTAGGTGGTTTTCACAGGCAAGAAGTGGGCTAACTTTGTTACTTATCTATGATCACCCAAATCGAATCATATCAAGTCCTTGTATAAGGTAGACTAATGACAAAATCCGATGTGATCTTTTCCTATTTCCATTCAGGAATTGGTAATGGTCATAGCTTACCAGAGAGTCTTTGATGCTCAGCTTTTACTTATTAGCAAGCCAAGCACTTAAATACATATTCAGCCACATTCGTTTTCATACCAACCTACTAATACGTGTCTCTGATGTTATGATACATCTTGGTGGAACTAGGATGTACATTGTATGCTGCATAGTGCATTTCCTCTAAAATCTCCTACTTTATGTTCTCTACATCTGGAACACACAATCTCTTATTCATCTTTATTATACCTCCCTTATCAATCTTGGAATATTTACTTCCTTGTCGTATTTCATAAATAAGCTTTTGAAGCTTAAGATCTTGGCTTTAAGTGACCTGATCGTATCCAACAATACCAATCTTACTCTGATGCTCACCAGTAATACCCTTGAATATGAAATTTGAAACTAAGTGCCTTGATCCATCAAATTATGTAACTCTTTGGTCAAAGCTCTCCTCTATACTACAATATATGTCAAACTACCTGAAGACTTCCTACTTAGCACATCTGCTATTACATTTACCTTTCCAGGATGATACTGAATCGAGTAGTCATAATCTTTTTGTACCACCTTCTTTGCCTTAGATTACTAACATATATTTTCAACTCCTGTGAACCAAGTAAATTTCACACATCTCACCATATAGATAATGTCTTCAAATATTTAAGGCAAAAATCACTGCTACCACCTCTAAATTATCAGTAGGGTAATTTTGTTCATATTTTTTCAATTGCCTTATAGCATAAGTAATCGCCCTACCTTTCTGCATTAACATGCAACCTAGGCAAACTCTCGGAGCATCACAGTATAATTGAAATCCTCCACCTTCAATTGGTAACTCTAGGATTGGAATTGTAGTTAAACACTTTTTAAATTTTTGAAAGTTCTCCTCAAAGGCTTAAGATTAAATGAACTAGGCTATTTTACTCAGACGTGTTAATGAAGGTGTTATCTTGGAAAAGTTCTAGACCAATCTTCAATAGTAGCTTACTAATCCAAAATTTTTTGCACTTCTATCATTTTCATTGGTTTTTCCTAGTTTGTTACAGCTTCTACCTTCTTTGGGTCCACTTGTATCCCCTTCTAAAATACCACATGCACTCTTAAGTCAAAATTCACACTTTTATAACTTAGCATACAACTAATGTTCTCAAAGAGTCTGCAAAACCACTCTCAAATAATGGGCGTGCTCCTTATCTGTTTGTAAAAACACCAAAATGCTATTGATAAAGACAATCACAAACCATTCTAAGAACATTTTGAACACTCTATTCATTAGATCTATAAAAGTTGATAAAGCGTTGGTAAGGCTAAATGACATTACTAGGAATTCATAATGGTTGTATTGAGTCTTGAAGGTTATATTCATAAAGTTGATTGAATAGATCATTGACTCAAAATAATGGATACTTATTGGTGATGACCACCTTATTCATCTGAGCGCACCCTATGGTGATGTGCTAAGCCTAATGAAATCCTTATCCAATAAGCCCCATAATTGTTCTTTTAATTCCTTTAACTTTATGGGTGCAATTTTATTTGGAGGAATAGAAATGGAAGTTGAACCAGGTAGTAGATCAATGTGAAACTTTCTCTCTAGAGGTAGCCTTAGTAACTCTTAAGGAAATACATCTAGAAACTTTCAAACTATAGGAACACTTAGGAGGCTATTAATTTCTACTAAAGTATCCCAGATCGAGGCTAAAAACCCTTGACACCCCTGTTTAAGCATCTTAATGGCCACTAACATTGAAATTATATTGGATGGGATGGTCCTCTTATCTCTCTCAAAAGTAAAAATCTGAATCACAACTTTCTTTTCTCTATAATCCAAGGTGGGTAATGACTAAACAATTAGTCCATCCCTAATATTATGTTAAAATCTATAATCAGTAGCTCTATAAGATTTGCTACCATTATCTTACCATCAATCTCCACGAGACAAGAGTGGTAGATCAGGTCCACCTCTATGGCATCATTAAGAGGTGTAGATATGGAAAAGGATTCTTCCATCCTATCTAGCATTGTTTATAGTCTCGTAGCAAAGTTGGGCGACATAAAAGAATATGTTACTCCCAGATCTATCAAAACTCTAGCTTCTAATCCAAAGATGAGAAAAATACCAAATACCATCGCATTCAAAGCCTGTGTATCTTAGGGGGTGAGGGTGATACCTTGTCCTGATAAGAACTTGCATGTTGAGAGCTAGAGGACTGTCACTGATTGTAGCCTCCAAATTTACCTCTTAAATGCCCCCTACAAAACCTCACCCTTGTTTATAGTCCCCTTTATCGTTTGCTGAAATAGAGGCCCCACCATATTAGAAAAGATCTACTGATATCCCATTTTTGGTTAATCCCAGGTCAGATGCCCATACTAGCCACATCTATAACAACCTCTTGTGGTATGTAGCATAAGCCTTGATGTGCCTTTCCACACTGCTGGCAAATGGAGGATGCCAAGATTGAATTGTTGTGTCTAGAGCTCTGTTTGCTATTTCTACCACCTGCTCCAAGCATGAACTTGAATCCTCTCAAATGTCTATAGTTAAATCTTGCCTTTCTATAAGCCCAAACAACCCTTTATTAAGAGCTCCCACTCTAACTGTACCTTGGTGAAAAGTTTGGATGTTGATGTTACTATAGTTTATAACTGGAGGGTCCTATTGAATGCCTCCCAATTTGCTCTCCAATATATAAGGCATCATGCTTCATAAAGAACCTTTCCATCTACTTGGGCATATCTACCAAAGATGAGAACTTCTCCCGATAACTTATAGTCATACTGACAAAAGGGGGTATGAGTACATATTGGTTATCCTTTGTCATCTCATCTAAAACAATCTTTGGGACATATTGACTAAATTGAATCAAGTCAGTGTTATATTCATCCACCATCCTATCTCCTCAGCGTAGCTTCAAGAACTCTAATATAAATGCCTCTCGATCCATAATGGAGAGGAAATAGTCTATAAACCTCTCCATAAACTGTGACCAAGTTATTGTATCCAAGTATGGAAAGATGTGGTCTTGATACCAACCTTTGGCCACTCCTTGCAAAGACATCTCCACTAGACCCACCAGTTGGATATTAGAATGTTGTAGCCTCCGGCCTCACATCTCCACCTCATTGAGAAAATCAATGGCCTCTTTGGGTTTCGTCCTATTAAAATCTAGGGACAAACCCTTGAATATGCCATTGACAACTGTATATTTGATCTCTCTTATTATGAGGCTATAGTTGGTGATGGGCTTGTAACTGTTATTGTTGCATCATCATGATCATCAAATTTAGGAACATTGTATTGTTAGCTTATATTCCAACTAGAAACATTTTCATGTCAAATGAAGGTGTCTTAAGAACTCCTTTTGACAGCTTTAACTCTTCTACAATTTTGGTCGTCCTACGACTATTGTACCTTCCAACTAAGGTAGCAAATGTAAGCACCTCCTCTTGCATGAGGCCTTATCATGGGCCTCTTAGTCAAGGTAGGCAAGAAATTATGCACATCTATTCATACTGACAAGAGAAGCAAAGGGATGGCTAGTAACACTAATTAGAACAGATGAGTATTTTTACTAAGGCAATTATTTCAAAGAGGGAGTAAATTCCTATATGTCCATAATTATAAGCAAAATAATACTCTAGGCCTTAAATCCTTTAACATAGGCTCTGATACCAATAGTTTCACGACCTAAGTGGGCATGTGATCAGTACGTAAAAATCAAAAGCTGAAGCCTTCATATCACATATAAGACTGACTATTAGTGGCAAAAATAAATTTAAAATGTAAACAAAAGTGACAATAGGGGCACACGTAAGTATAAAGACAGTTAAGTAAAATAATGTTACCATGCATTAATTTTTTTCAACATATTAAATCATATCACTGTGGACACTGAACAAGTGTGAATAAATAAAAAGCATGCATAGATGTAGATATATAGTAGCCAACAATCCTCATGGTCAATGTTACAAAGTTCGTGGTAGCTAACCTAAAAAACATAGAATTGAGGGGAGTCAGACATACTAGGTAAGTCCATACAGTGATGTGCTCAGACAATATACATTTTATATTAGTATAAACACACATATATGATGTATGACAATTCACATGCAATACACAATAAGTCATGGAGAAGGAATATCTGTAGAACCATATTTTCTAAGTGTACATCCTCATAATACTACACCTTGGATCGCTGTTGGGAGCTAAGCATCACCAATAGACTCATATAGTCGTAAGGCTTTCTTAGTGTAAATGGATTGTAGGGGTTAAGCATCACTAATAGACTAGCCCTTACTCAATATGTCCAAATTCACAATCACATTGATAATACACATATCAAACTAGGACCCAATTAAGAGCCAAACATCAACTAGGATTGATCCGTATTATATCTTAATGTCATATCACAATAATCTCTCATAATCAAATCAGTGTCTACTGGTTCTGATGTGTTCCCATCAAGTGGCACATCTTACAAATTTTTCCTCCTCCACAATCCCGATCAAACACTTCCATACGCAAACCAAATATTAATCACACAATCTCTCAAACAAGCACTTATTCATACAAGGACCTTGATAAATACATATAGTATGCTATCATGGTATTACTCACATAGGCATCATCATAATTGCTACTCAAATTACATATGTACATATATATAATTGTAGGTGTATATATATATATATATATATATATATATAGGGGCATCTATAATTTCTTATCATGTCATCAATCATATCAATATAGAACCATACTCAATAGAGGGTATGGATTCGATATCTATATTTAGATATAAACTTATTAGATTGATGTACTTATCAGTCTAAACCTTGCGATGTGGGTGCCACTCTTGTTATTCCTTAAAAACTAGGAAAAGAAATATCCTAATTATTATCATTTACAATTCGTTGAGCTCAATTAATAACCTAAGACTCACTAAGTTTGTTAGGATGGTTTAATTAAACAATTCAACCATTGATCCTATTCTCACATAAACTTTCCATGATTTTTAATTAGTAAACTATTAAAATTTTTCCATAGTCCTTAAGGGAAAATGATTAACACAATTTATAGGATTTTTTGAAATAAAAGTCATTAAAAGTTTGATAAAACAATATCTCCGACAACTAGAATATTACTTCGATCATCATAATATTCCTCCAGATACTGAAACTTTTTTCATTCTTAAAGTTAAATGATTTTTATACCAAATGAAATCCATTGATGAGTAGAACATCTTTTATGCCTGCAAGAAACTTAGATTCTCAACCAATCTCCACGAATTGAAGAAATATTATTTCAGTCATTATTTCCGTTAATTGATAATGATAGAGGGAGTGACTAGTGACAAGACCATGCTTTTGCTCCTAAAGTTGAGGAGAGTTTAATAGTGGTGGTGGTGGTGGTCGGTAACACTCACCAAAGATGACAAATCGAAGACTTGAGATTTTTTCTACAATTTTTGTGATGATTTTGATACTATTGTAGGGTAAAATGGGTATGGTTATAATGGACTCGAAGAACGGAGTTGAATAGTATATATGGTTGGCTAGTTAGAGTCACTGGCAATGAAGAATAGAGGAAAAGGATGGTTTTGTGAATAATAACCTTTGGGGGGAAAATGAAAAATAGGAAAGATGATCTTGGTTGAAATAAAAATTAGCCTAATGCATCTATACCCTCTCATAAGGCACACATGTATATTAAACTAGGTAATTATCAGTTCCTGATGCACAATTCAACCTCCTCAAACTTATTAAGTAGAGTTAACATAATATAGGAAATCCCTTCTTCTATATTTAACGTACTTATTGTCCTATTGTAAGGATCATACTTAACTTCCTAATCCTTTATACAACCCCTAACATTGAATCTTTAATAGCCAATCATAAATTTAATAATTAAAATCAAAGAGAATAAATTCAATTAGATGATAATCTATTGTTTATTAATAATTGAAAGATCTATCATAAAATACATTCCTAACCCTAACTAAGGATTTTAGCTACTCAATATAATGAAAAAAAAGAATCAATCTTAGGATAAAAACAAGAAAATAAGGAAAGGTAGAACAAGATATCCTAATTGTGTCTAAGTTGAGGTTGATCTTCTTCCAATCCTTGTTTCCAAGCCTTCTTTGATATTAAGAAACGCTAACCAATCACTAAAACTTAAGGTGGTTATCACACACCTCTAAAAGCTCCATAAGTTAACCCAGATAAGAATATTTATAGCTAGGGTTTACATCATAGAGTCATAAGATGATTTAACTTTTAATTTTGTGTATCTTTGGATTACGTATATGTGAACTAATGTCAAACTAGCTTCTACACTGGTGTTGGCTAGCTTCTAAAACTTTAGTCTCAAATTAGTATATATCTGGTGCCATTTATCTTCTATTTCTTCAACTTTTGAACCTTGTAAGAGACATTTATCTCCTAGCTATATTCGATGTCTTTCTAGCCTTTTCCTCTAATTTCTCCAATTTAGGCATCTTTAAGCTTAAATCAAACTCTAATTCTTTCTATAAAGTTGTTTTTTCTTCTTCTTATTTTTAGCTTCCAATGACTCCAATATTTTCTTGATCTTTAAACTATGAAGAATAGTGCACTCAAATATAGGATTTCTCCTCAAACTCATCAAATATAACATAATGAACTAAACATAGGAAAACATCATATAGTTATGTTAAAACATGCCATAAAGATGATAAAATATAATTAATTTAACCCCTAATAGCATGTAAAATATAGCCCATTAAATTCTCCTACACTTATTACTTGTCCTCAAACAATTGACAATAAGAAAACCCTAGCCATCTAAACTAGCTAACTCAATCAAGAAAAATTTCACTTTTATAGGTGTATAGTGACATTTAACGTATACCATAAGCCTTTAAACCCCTAGATGTCCCTAGTGGAGGAGTTATAGTTTCCTAAGGATTTACTAAAATGATATCCACAAACATTAATTAACAATCATTAGTTAACCCCATTAGAAAATAAAATATATGCTGACTCAAATTCTTACGAGATAAGTTTAATCAAAGCCTCATCACCTAATAAATATGGTTTCCCAACATTCAAGATTTTCATAGCAACGACTTTATCAAATCTCAATTGTAAATTATCTATACACTCATGCTATCAACATAGAGTAACTAATAAGAACCTAGATACAAAACTAATAAGAAAAGTAAAAAAACAACACAAAAAATTGTAAATTTTGAAAAAATGACATATAATTAGATAAATCTCATTTCAACTTCTCCATACCTAGAACAATATTGTCCCTAATACTGGGCATAACTAGTAACATAAAAAGAATGCAAAAACTCCATAAAAACTAGATGTTTGAAAGGTTACTTCCACTATAAATCACTTTGCTTTGCCTAGTTACATAAAAACTCAAAAATGGAGAGGAATAAATATGAAAATAACATTCAATTTGCATTTAAAATTTATAATATACTTAAATTCAAATAAAGTAAACAACTAAAAGTTAGATAAAAAAAATAGAAGTCCACAGATCCTAAATAACTTAACTACATTATATGTAATTCATAAGTTATAGTTCTTGAAGGTCATTGAGGAGGTATGGAGGAGGCAATGGGTGATGCTAAAGGTAAATCCACAACTTGTTCAATTTAATATGAAAACTTGTTATTTATCCCAAAATACTATTAGTGGATGTTTCCAACTACTGCATTGTTATCCTTAGTGGCTAGAGAGTGTTTCTATGTTTTTTCCTTCCTCTTTAACCTTTTAGTTATTGTCAGCCCACCCCTCCTCTTTTCCCAAGTTAGTTGGCCACCGTTTATCAAGTCTCCCCAAATTAATCCACGTGTTATTCTTCTATGTGTACTCAAATAACCTCATTTGATCATTATTGATATAGTTTATATCTCTTATTATCACATCCCTATCATTAGAGAGGTACATTCTTGTTTCTTCGTAACTGGCTAATCGACACCAAGAATACACAATTCTTAACCTGTGATCTATATCAAACCACATTGTTAATAGATTACAAAATTAAGGAGAATATGATGACCAATGAGACCTTGTTTAAGCCATTAGAAAGGAGATTTAAGACATACAAATATGATAATTATAATTGATTTAATCCACTAGTTTGAGGCTATACATTATGTCTTAATATGTAAGCCACTAGCTGAGGTTGTATGAATGTGCTCATTAAAAATGATATTCATGCATGAATTAACATATAAAACACAAAAAAATCAACCTAAAATATGTTATAAAAAAGAAAATAGGTTAGTTAGAACACAAAACTAAGGAAAATTTTATAAATTTTAACCTATATAGTTAAATATAACATTAGCCTCAATGTCAAATAAATAATAAACTTAATGATAAGAGCAAATTAAATTAAAGAGATATATCCTACTTACAGTACATGCAAGGTTGATGAGGTAAAAATCTAAGAAATTCCACAAAATTTTTCCTAAAACAGAAAATAAGCATCGATAAAAAAACCAAAGATGGAGAAATTGAATTAAAAGAGAAATCAAGTTAAAATTGTTAGGTTTCCTCTTGGTAAACACTTCTTTACAAGTCTTTTAGTAGGAATTTCCACTTAAATTTTTCACTCATTTAGAATCATTAATTGGATGAACTCAACTACCTTCTTAGAAAGAATTGAGAGAGTAAGATATATTAATAAGATAAATGTTTTTGTCTCATTAGTATATATGACACCAATAAGAAGGTAACTTCTTCCAATTCTAGGTCAAGTGCTTCTTTGTTAGACAGTAACTCAGTAAGGGTATATGCTTTTCTCCTCCTAAGTCCTTGAAATCATGAAGACGTCAGAGTTAGTCCTTTCCTTCCACTTTAAAACCACTCTCCATAAGTTCAAGATCCTCCTATTTATTATTAAGTCCTAATGTTTTGCATGTTTTCAAAGAATCATCATAACTAACTTTAGGTACTTCATACATAGTAATGTTGATTATGTCTAACCTGTTACATTCATAATTAAAGACAAGAAGTCTTTTCAAGAGCTTGTAGATATAGAAATCTACCCTCTCCTTACTTATATTAAGTTTCAACTTACCATTAACTACGTCAATTATCACCCCTCTAATTTCCAAAAATTGGTCTCCTTAAGATGATGGGAACCTCAATTTTGTACTTCATGTCTATTGTCAACAAGTCAACAAAAAGATGAATATTTGTACTTTAGTAAGTAAATCTTCCACCACCCCAATTGGGCATTTAATAGATTGATTTGATAGCTAGTTTGACTTATTTTTAGGCTTAGATTCCCTATTCCAAGCTTCTTAAAGATAGATAAAGGCTTAAGATTAACACTTAAACCTAAATTACATAAGCACTTAACAACATTAGAAGTAAAAAATTGAAATAGACTAGTAAAACTCCCTAGATCCTTCAACTTTGGAGGTAATTTCTTATGCAAGATTGCACTACACTCCTCAGTTAAAGGCATAGTAGAATGCTCCTCAAGTTTGTTTTTGTTATAAATAATCTCCTTAAAAAACTTTAACATATGCTAATGTCTTAGATAATGTTTTGATAAAGGATATATTGATGTGTAACTTCTTAAAGATATCTAAAATTTTTTTGAATATGTTTTCATCCTTCTTTTTCTTCATCATCCTTTTGGGGGTATGGAACTAGGGACACATAGGATTTCACAATGGATAATGGGTTTTGCTCTTGAACGATGTCTGTTAAAGATGAGATAAGTGTCAATTTGCTTTTTTCCATCTCAATCACTCTCTTCTTTAGGCATTTCTAACTTCTTCACTTGCTCCTCTTTATTAACTTAATCATTAAGTTTTTTCTATTCTTAAGTGTAATAGCTAGCACTTGATCTCTAAGTTCACCTTAATGTTACTAAGAAGCTTTTCTTAACCTTGTTCACTCACCTCCTTAGCTCACTTACACCTCTAAGTTATGAATGGTTACATAATTAGACTGAAATATCTTTTCAAGTCTGCTCATTTAGGTTTTAAGTTTCTCCAAGTTATCTAGTTCAGCATCTATGGAAGTTTGTTTAAGCATCCCTTCCATTCTTTAATTTTATGGTAATGGTTTTTGAAACTGAGGTCATTTTTGGAATCTAGATTTCCTATAGGTTTGCCTACTCTAACTCATTGCTCCTTCCATAAAAAATTTGGGTGATTTCTTTACCCCTATATTGTAAGTATCGGAGAATTGGTCATTCTTCACTATTTGTTTTCCTTTACAAGTAGTTATGTAATTAGCCTCTTTGTAGTAATTTGAGATCGACTCCATATTTATGCTACATAGAAAGGATGCCCACACATGCCATATTGATATTATGCCTCTTTATTTCCCATGTCTCAATTAAAAAACATCTTTATTTTATTCAAAAGATCAACTAACTATGATGCCAAGTCTGAAGATGCTTGAATCTCATAAAGGGATGTTTTTGACTTTTCCCTTACCATCTTAGTTGATGAATTTTTTGCCAGAGTCTCAATGATATCCTTTGCTTCCTCAACAATTTTTATGGATATTTTCCCTCTCACTACAATTTCAACAAAGTCTGACATGCTAATTTAGGGCCTTTATAGAAGAATTGGATAATTAGTTGCAATAAATACTGATAGTATGGGCACTGGTTGAGCAAAAGTCTGTATCATTTCTAAGCTTGCTTCCTCCTTTTTCTGTACAAAGCTCTGAATTTACATCCTTAACTCAGTGGTCTTATGCGAAGGGAAGAATAATAATATGAAGGCATCGTACTTTTAGTCCTTAAAAGAATCTACCTTAGTTGAGATGAACGACATCCTTACTCGATCTCTCATGTAGTAAGAAAACACCTTATCTGAAGCTCATTTTATGTAAGGCCATTTAATAAAAGTGTTTGGATCACCAAACAAAATTCTTTAATGAATGTGATTGTTTCTTCCCCATATGATCCACTGAATGTCGATAGCAAGTAAAGATGCACTTACTTTAACTTATAATTCTTCACCCTTTGTTTTAGTTTAATGTATGAGAGACTCACACCAATCTTTGACATCTTAATTTCTCTTATGCATATTTGAGGTGGTTATTATTTCTTTATACTAACAACGATGTTGTCCTAATTTGCAACCATCTCTTACCTCCTTCTTGCTTTATTTTATTTGCAAGTTCACTCAATTTTAAGATTATGGGGAGTAGATCATCTAAGTTATTACTCTTGAATTTCTTTTCATGCATCAACTGCCTAAAAATAAATTAAAAATTAAAAATAAAAGGAAAAACTAGAATTGATAAGATAGTAAGTAAATAGTCACTAACATGGCAAAAACTTAATCAAGTTTTTTTGGAAGTACACAAAATCTATTGTAACAAGTAATAAATTCTTGAGTATTTCAGAGAATCAATCCCATGAGGATTATACTTCTATGTTTATTAATCCAATCTAAGCAATTAAACTAAATTAAACAAATTTTACTAAAAAGTAATCAATATCTAAACTAATAAAAACAAGATGATTAAATAAAGAGAAATCAATAAGATAAACACTATGGTTTCATGGTTCACTCATATGGAACTTCAATTTTCATATAATGATTGATACGTAGGTTAAAACAACAATTAACCGAATGCATCTATGCCCTCTTTTGAGACACACAAGTATATTCAACTAAATAATTATCACCTCTTAATATGTAATTCAACCAATCAAACTCATTGAGTATAGTTAATCTATTTAGTTATCAATATAGTCTAGAAAATCTAATTTTCTAAATATTAGGTGTTAGTCTCCTAATGCATGAATCATACTTCACCTCTCCATTCTTCATATAATCCCTAAGATTAAATATGCGAGGATCATTCACAAACTCAAAAATTAAAATCAAAGAGATTAATTCAATTAGATGATAATTCTTTATGCATTAACTATTGAATGATCTATCATAAACTATATTTCTTACCTTAACTAGGTATTTAATTACTCAACATAATTAAAATAAAACTAAAACAAATCAATTTTAACATAAAAGAAAGGAAAGAGGGAAAGATAGAATAAGATAGGCCAATTATACCAAGTAAAGGTTGATCTTCTTCTAATCCTTTCTTCGAAACCTTATTTGATGTTGAGAATCCTAAAATAATCACTAAAACTTAAGCTGGTTGTCACATTACTCCAAAAGTGCCTTAACCCTAATAATAATATTTATAGCTAGGGTTTACAACATATAGTCTGAAGGTGATTAAAGTTTTAATTTTGTATATCTTTAGATTACGCTTACAAGAATCAACATTGGACCAGCTTTCACACTGACATTGGTTAGCTTCTAGAATTTTAGTTATCTCAAATTAGTATGTAATTGACCCCTAAAATCATCTTGTACTCGACACCAATTATCTTCTATTTCTTCAGCTCTTGAGCTTTGCAAGAGATAAGCATTTATCTCCTAGTTTTATTCGATATTTATCTGGCCTTTTTCACTGATATCTTTAACTTTTGACATTTTTAAGCTTGGATTAATCATTGATGTCTTCTACAAAGTTGTTATCCATCTTATTAGCTTCTAAATGACTAATATCTTTTTGATCGAAGAATTATGAAAAATAATACACTCAAATCTATAATTTCTCCTCAAAATTATCATATAAGAAATTGAATTAAATAAAGAAAAAATCATATAATTTCATATAAGATGTGATATAAAGATATTAAATATAGTCCTATCACATGTTAGTGTTACTATATTGACCTCAAACTTTAAAGATATTGGGTTACAAATCCTATATATAGATATATTGTTCTCATTTATGGTCCTTTCTAAAGTAAAACAATTTCTTAAAAATATTTTTTTACGGCAGGGCAATTCATATAAGAATCTTATGTATATATATCTAACTAAATTAATTTTGGAAAGAATATCCATCTAAGCTGTAATATCCAAATTTATAATCTCCTAATGTATAGATTCGAGATTTTTATCATTTCTCTTTAAATTAAATAGGTGTTTATCCATCAATTTTCTAGAAGTCATGTATTTGTGTATTATTTGGATCCTTCCATCATCTTTATCTTTTTCCATGTATTTTTATTAGTTAATTCCTTACAGCCAATCGCTTTGGTTATAATTTAGTGACAAAATAACTTAAAGGTGTTATTTATCTTGTACATGTTTAGATGTATATGATAAAGTCCATGGGATAATTGTATATTGCAAATAAAATTATAATGAGATTCATATCACATTTATGTATTATCCCTAAATTGTTCATAGTCATTGTTTTATTAAGATTGGACATTAATGAAACGCAAAAAGACTAGCACAATTATGTTTTTCCTTATGAAGGAAATAGTCGATCTCATAGGCTAAAGTATAAAGGTACTTAAACAAACATGTGGGTGCTTGGTATAAAACAAGTTGACTGAACAGACCCGACATGAAAAATTTTGGAACATTACTTATATGTCTATAGAATTCTTATTGTGATGATTGTATAAGTGATCCTTTGACTTGAGGTCACCAAAATTATCTTGTATAGGGATTGCTATGTTTTGATACTATTTATGACCTATTTAATTATGGGTCGGTCAATTAGTAGTCATTAGATGTAACATGAATTATATATAGATAGTTGTGTAATCAAGATAGGATTCATCACCCTAAAGTAATTAGGGAGAATGTTTCGTTGTTCTCGATTAGTATTGATTCAGGAAATCCTAGGCCAAGGCATAATGACGTTTTATAAATAGTTTACAAATGTTATTAATTGAATCGATAACTAATGACAAAGAACTAATATGATTAGACTCAAAATAGAGTAGACATTAATTTCATATTCTATGTCGATTTGGAAAATTATATGATGAAATGATTGAATTATATTGAAAAATCATGTATGGAAAGGTTAGTCAAAACTACTTTGACATTTCTAAATATTTGGGTGGTCATAATGCGTTGCTAGATGCCAATCTTGATCTATTATTATAAATTGTTTAATTAGAGAATTAAATATAAATGAAAAGAAATTTTAATTTATCTAATTCTAATTATGAATTAAATTAATAATTTGTAATCATTGCTAACATATTTAGGAACCTAATGGGTCTCACATATAAAATGGGTTGAAGAGAGCAAAGTTAATTTAATCAAGTTGGACTTGATTGTAAAATTTTGAAAAATTTTATGATTAGATATTAGATATTTAATAAATAAGGATTAATAAGAGATATTGAATTTTATATGGGCATAATTGATATTTAATTAAAATTATTTGTAATTCTAATTAAAGTTTAATTAAAATTAGAATTTAATTTCAGTTAAATTACCAAAACTTCTGGAACTTATTATAAATAGGTTTAAGCTTTATGGAGCTAATACTTCTTGCTTAATCCTCTCCGTAAGAGTTACAAAGTTCTATAAACTTATTCTATAAACATCGTTAGAGGTTAGACATTTGTGTAACTATGGTGGTTGAAACAGATCTGCTTCAGGAACGGTTCGAGGGATACGACAAGACAAAGATCAAATTTCGGAATAAGGTATAAACTAAGTTTTCGTTTTATTATGATTTGTGTTAATTATTTTATAAAATTAAAGAGATCTTAAAATTTCGTAATTATTTCGCTACGACCGAGATTAGATTTGTATCCAGTTTCCAACCATTTTTATGTATGTAATCTCTTTAATTCGAGCACATGCATATTCACCGGGACTAAAAAAATGAGCATCGGAAAGAAAGAAGTCACAGTGGCTAGCTTAGTTTTGCTTATATACTTCTTCATTTTATATAAAAATATAATGATTCCTTGTGTTTTATACTTATTATATTTTAAGAACTAATAAATAAATAAGTAAATCCTTCAATTTAATTTCTCATACCAAATTTTAAAGCTATTTAAAAAGTCAAATATACGCATCACATTTATAATTTTATTTTTAAAAATATTTCTGTTATTGAAAATTATTTATTGTGGTATTATGAACTAAAAATCTTTTACTATTTTAATCAAATTAATTTACTAAATTATTGTTAAAATTGAGTTACAAAAGTCACGCAATTATGTTATATGTATAATAATAAATCATATAATTATTTATATTAAAATAATAATAATAACTCTATTTTAAAGTTTCTGATATTATAACATAGTTTAATCATTTATAATAAAATAAATAAAACTAAACTCTACCAACGTGTAAAACACGACCCTGTCGGGTTATAGCCGCCCAACTACTCGTCTTAAAGTAACTGAACCACGTAATCTCCTGCGTCCTTGGCCGTACAATAACTGCCGGCCCACACGTACGTTGCAGAATCTTTTCCCTTTACTTTTATTTTATAATATAGATAACCTCGTTTTTTGTTTTGTTGTTTGGCTTTTGTGCTTTCAAAAAGCTTCGGTTTTACTCAACGCATGCATAACGTGTTGTTCTGAATCGGAGCCTGCGTGGCGACACATGTCAGCAGAAGAACATAATCTGCTGATCGCGTGGTGTTGGGAATGATGTCATGTGCAGTCACATTATGCACTGTGGGCCACGGAAGCCTTTCGGTTCGCTTTAGCTTTTCCCAAGGTTTTTCTTTTGACTTCGTCCATTGATGCTTGGCACGTAATAGCTTTGCCTGCTTGATTCTTTTCAGTTTTGTCCAATGACAGAATTTTCAGCCGGTAACTTGACTGGAATCAACTAATATTTCATTTTTGTTATATTAATAAATTTGTTGAATAAGATAACAAACAAAATTTATATTGTTAATTTCAACTGTCTCGAACCAGTGAAATTAATAGAATTTATCTACCAAATCGATGCTATGTGAAACTATTTGTTGTTTTTTAAAGTTGAAGCATAATAAGTGAATAGAAGTAAAGGAAAAGATGTTTTTTTATAGAACATACTCATTTATTGACAGCAACAATGCTCATTATATAGAGCTTAAATGTAATAAAAAATCTTATTTATTTGTTAACTATCACAATAATATCTCTAAACTGGTTCTTAAAATCAAGCACTAAATATCATAATTAAATTTGCCTAAGATCTATACAGTTTGACCATTTATTTCGTAATAATCTAGAAGCCTGAGAAATTTTCCAACAAACCCCTCCTTGCCTTAGGAGTTGTAGATTTTTAATGTCAAAATAACTCAACCTCTTAATGTTGCTCAGTTGCTGTTTTTACCTCTTCATTTCGTGAATTGCAAATCTTCTCCATATGCCCAATTTGTCCACATTTTCTGCATTTGATATTATGACTCTAACAACATTTTCTTTGTGGGTGATTTGTTTTTTTACAATGTGGGTATGGTGGATATGAATCATCATTGTTTCTATTGTTGTTGTTGTTGTCGATCTTGTTGAAACTCTTGTTTTTGTCTCCTCTTGAATTTTTTTTGCTAACAGAACACCTTCAATGGTTCCTTCTTCTCTCATCATCCTCCTTTGTTCTTGTGCTTGTAGTGCATTTATTAATTCTGCCAAAGACATGCTTGATAGATTCCTAGCTTCTTCCAATGCAAAAATTTTAGATTCATATTTTTTAGGTAAGGTTACAAGAACTTTTTGCACCATTCATTCCTCAGAAAAATCCTTACCTAATAAGCTCACTTTATTTACTATGCCGAGCAACTTGTCGGAGTATTCTTTAATAGTATCTGACTCTTTCATCTTTAACATTTCAAAATTCTTTGATCAAGTTGAGCACTTGCATGCTCTTTATTCTTTCATTGCCTTGGTATTCTTTTTTGAGGTAATCCCAGATATCTTTTGCCGACTCTAGATTCATAATTCTTGTGAATACGATGTTTGAAACAGCAGAAAACAAGAAAGCTTTGGCTTTAGACTTCCTATTTTTCCTTTTTTTGTGCATCTTGATTTGAGTCATTGTAGGATTTGTTGGTAATGGAGGCACTTCATAGTCTTCCTCCACAGCTTCCCAAACATCCATATCATCAAGATGAGCTTTCATTCGAACAGCTCAAACTTGATAGTTTTCACCATTAAAAATTGGTGGCGCACCTTGAGACAGTTGTGTTTCAATCTCCATTGCTTGAAGATAGTTGTAATTCTGGGTTGTAAATTAGGTTTGTGTTTTGGTTTAACTCATCTCATAGGTCCCTCAAGACAAATGCTCTGATGCTATGTTGGTTTTTAAAGCTGAAGCATAATACGTGAATAGAAGTGAAGGAAAAGATGTTGTTTTTGTTGTAGGACACACTTATTTATTGAAGCAACAAAGTTGATTATATAGAGCTTAAATGTAACAGAAAATCTTATTTATTTGCTAACTATCACAAGAATATTTCTAAACTGATTCTAAAATCAAACACTAAATATCATAATTAAATTTGCCTAAGACCTAGTCAGTTTGACCATTTATTTCGTAATAATATGCAAGCCTAAGGAATTTTCCAACACTATTCAAGTTACGATCTTGGTTGCTCCTTCACCCACCTTTAACCAATTTCACCATCTATCGTCACTTTTCCTCTTGCTTCTCCATCGTCACCTCTAACAGAACAAAATGTCATTACAAAATCCTTGTTTCTTCATCAAAAGTTATTTGGGTCTACAACATAAAAATGCTGCATGTGAATCTTGTATAGCTTCAAATTCTAATGAAGAATTTGAAAGAGGAACAAAGCTTTTGATATATGCAAAAGCCACCACCAATATTACAAATAACATAAGGAGATTTTGGTTGGAATTTCTTTAACCATTTTGAAACCATGAGATTTGAAATTATAAGTGATTATGGAAGTGTTAGTAATGATTCAAAGGTGGCGAGGGCAGAAAAAGAAATCTCAAAATTAGAGGAAGAAGAGGAAAGGAAAGATGAAGACTCCATTAAGTGTAGATTTGTACAAATTGCAAGAAAGACAAACTAGGAAAGTAAAACTATGAAATGGTTTCTATGGGAAAGTAAAATTTGCAGCTTCGGAGAATCTTTAGTTAGTTTATAATTTTACCTTTTCTTGAACTATATCTATAAAAATCATAAATAGTATGAAATATCTTAAAATTTATGTCTGAAATGCAATTTTGAACTTGATTTATATAATTTATGAATTTTATTGATAAAATCTAAAAATTTGTAATGTAACTAATAACACATGTCAAGTTTATATTTTTAACAATTATCTAAAAAAAACCAAAATGCATAAATAATTTTCTCTTTAATTTTAAGGTTTTTAATTACCATACAACTTCAATCAATTAAAGATATTTATAATAAATAAAAAAATTATTTTGTTGCATGCAATGATTATACTATGATTAATTCTAAATAGCGCCTTAACAAAATATGCCAAAAGCACATGTACTTCTTTAATGTACAATTTCCAAATCTTGTACTTGACAATTATTACTGACCCATCCAATCCAACATGTTTTCGTCATAAAACATTTTTTAGAAGCATCGAATTTCTGTACACCATGACTTAAAACTAATCTTTTAAAAAAGTAAAAAGGAACAAAGATCAATTTATTAGTGATGGATTCATACATGAAATTTTCATTTAAATATAGTTCAAATTGGATATAATTAAAATGGATATGAATCACTTAATTTACGTATAAATAGTTCAACAATCCTTAAATTAATATAATTAGCAAAAACACATTAAATATGCTTGAATTCTAAACTAATTTGGTTGAATTAAATAATCAAATAGTTTGACTGACCTAGATGAGTACGATTCCACATCTTTGAATAATGGTGAAACCTTAAACAATAGATAAACTTCACATTCTTTATTTGTTTTTTCTTTTCTTGTGATACCTTAAAATAAATTGGTGTTTCTATTTTTATTTATTTTGTGTTAAAGAGTCAAATCAAAATATGGTCAGTATGAAATGTACTTAAATCTGATAAGAAGGATTTCGTAATAAAATATTTATTTAGTTACCAAATCAAAATTTCCATCAAATAATCCAATTATCTTCATGGAGTGGATGTTCGGTCTTAGTAAAGCAACAATTAACTAATTGCAATATAAATCTTATAAATGTGACAACATCGTGATTTTATTCATAAAGTATATTTATCTTATACACTTTATTTTATACGTTAGTTAACTAACAAATATGTAAGGTTAAATAATATTTTTAATTAATTATGTCATAAATATACAATCAACATATTGATTGTAAGGTATAAATTAAACCAAAACTTTTAAGTCATGATTCAAAAAATGGAACAAATGGAAATTTTTTCTTAAAATTTGAAACCATTTAATTATTTTCTAAAATTATATTCATCATGAACATAAACTAGTGTAAAAACATAAAACTATGGCCCTTACAAATAAAAAGGGAAATTTTATAAATGATTGAATTATCAATTTTGAAAAACATATAAATTAAAAATAGTATAATATTCAGAAAAGCATTTTAATCTAGCATCCCTAGCACTACAACAAAGAAGACAATTGGCTATGAAAAAAAACGTAGCCATTTCTCTTCGTAGCTATATAGTATTTATTAGCTATGTTTTTTTATAATGTAGCTAATTGTAATTTACTACACTTTTCATAATGTAATGAAATATTATTTGCTACGTATTTTATAACATAGCAAAATATTATTTAATGTGTTTTTAATAATACAATGATATGTTATTTGTTACATTTTAAATCCATGATATTGAAAAATACATTTTGTATATAATGTATTAACATATTTTTTATTGTAAATCATTTGCTTATTAGTATAAAATTAAATCATATACAAATATTGTTAATTTAAAATATCGAGCACTGTGTATATAAAGCAAAATTATATAAATATCATTAAATTGAACAAAAAAAAGAATATAACATTAAAGGAAGACTATTTGTTCCCATACACGATATTAATGACAAGTTGAGCAAGTTAAGGAATTTTGCAATTATAGGAGTATTTGATTGATTGAAACATGCCTAGCAAGTTAGGAAGGCACTTGGGGCTGTGAAATACCAAACCAGTATCAGCCTTTCTAAAGTTTTCAATAATAATACCTTAAACCTAGAATTTTTGATTCTTAAAGCCACGAGACACGATGAAGTGCCCATTGATGAATGTTATGTGCAGGAACTGTTGGGTCTTATCTCATCTAACCAATTACATACTGCTACTTGTGCAAAAGCTATTGCCAAAATAATTGGAAAGACGAGGAATTAGACGGTGGTTGTCAAGTTCCTCATACTTGTTCTTAGGATTTTTCAAGATGGTGATTCTTTTTTTCCTTAGAGAAGTACTCCATGCAATGAAATGTGCCACTAAGATTCTTCATCATTCCACATTTCGTGATGACTCAAATTCAAAACCATAGGATTATATATCCTTTGTTATAACATTTTCCCTCTACCTTGATGAGCGTTTAGACTGCTTTATGAGAAACATGTGTCACACTTGTTTGCAATGTCATCCTACAAAGAGAAGAGTTACTTGAAACAAACAAGTATACAAACAAACCATAAAATAAACAAAGAAGTATAGAAACAAACCAATAAAATAGACAAACTAACAAACAAATCAAGTAAGACCCTCTTCATTTCACAAGAAAAATAATACACAAACCAATAAAATAGACAGAAATGAAAGATTGACAATAATTTTTAAATGATAGTGGAACAATGTTTAAGAGTTGAATTCTACATTTTTTTAATGGGACCCCTAGAAAATTAATAGCTTTTAATTGACCAACCTCTTGAGAAGGTAGTTGCTCCACATTAGCTACCATTAAACTTTCACCACCTTTTCTTATCAATTGAAAATGGGGCTTAATTAAAAAACAGCTCTTCAAAAGGGTTGTTGTTGAAGTATAGAGAGAGATGCTCTAACCTCTCTCTAAGGCCCTCCCTTTGTTTCTTTAGCCATTCTTGCACACTACATGTTTGTTAAAAGTCCTCCTTGGTTAACCAAAAGTATATGTTCTTGTTGTTGTGACAATAACAGCTACCTCTTGCTATAGTACTTCGTTCGATTCAGCTTCCGTCCCCCGCCCCGTTGAGAGCGTCATGGACCACCAAACTCTCCCTGCTACTGCTACACCAGGTCCCTCCGGCCCTCCTACCGCTGGACGTACAGCAAAGAAAGTCCGACTTCGCGAGAGTGAGGAAGACCCACCCCCACCTTCCATCCCACCGGACCCGAATCCTCCCCAGAGCTACAGTGCAGTGGTCACTGGCACCAGCAGCGCATCAGCGCGCCCCACCGATTTACCATGGCCGGAGGAGGAGTTGCTTGAGCCGACTGAAGGAGACATCACTTTCGTGGAAGGCTCCCACGGCCTCGGGGTCGAACTCTCCAACACATTTCAAGCTCAACTGGAACACGTCTGGAAACATGCTGTGGTGGTTAAACTCCTGGGACGAAAACTGGGATTCAATATGCTGAAAGATCGCCTCCACTCCCTGTGGCATCCCACCGGACCTATGAAAATTGTTGATTTAGAGAACGATTTCTTTTTAATTAATTTTAAGGCCGAGACTGACTATATTCATACCTTGACGCAGGGTCCGTGGATCATCGCCGGCCATGTCCTCTCTGTCCAACCTTGGGTGCCGGAGTTCCGCCCTTCTACCGGAAAAATTACTCATGTTGTCGCGTGGGTTCGTTTCCCCGACTTGCCCATCGCTTGCTACCACCCCTCAGTCATCTCGGCGCTAGGAAATCTAGTGGGGCGTACGGTGAAGATTGACGCCAACACCCAACAGGCATACCGGGGGCGATTTGCCAGAGTCGCGGTCACCTTGGATCTCAGTTCCCCTCTTCGTTCGGTAGTCGAGCTGAATGGGGAACTGATTCGCGTCGCCTATGAGGGTTTACCGCAGATCTGCTTCCATTGTGGTAAGGTAGGACACGCGTCCGCCAGTTGCCCCTCTAACCCGGACACCTCGACCACCCCGGCACCTCCTCGAGCCGACACAACCTCCCCGGACCAGGCGACGCCCAGCACAGCGCAGGCCACAGACCAGACCAGCTTCGCCGGCTTCGGGCCCTGGATGCAGGTCACCCGGCGTGCCCGTAGGCCCGAGCTCCCTCCCTCTTCGGCTCGTCTCGCCAGCACCTCCGCACCGCCCTCCGTCGGGGCGCGTGGCTCTCGATTCTCTGCGCTTGCCCCGTCGGAAGCACCAGATATCCCACCGGTTCTCACGCCCACGAGATCTCCCAGTGCCGCGTCCGTTCTACCCCGTCCGCACGCCCGGGCTCACCCCCCTCTGGCCTCGAGACCCGGTGCTCGTCCCCGCCCGCGACGAGCCTCTGCCGTTCCCACGCCCCGGCGGCTCGACCAGGCGGTGTCTGCTTTTCCGCAGACCAGGCCGCTGGGTCAGGCGCCGCCTCCCCACCCAGCATCCGACCCGCTCCTAGCCCCACCTGGGCTGACCCCCCACCAGCCCAGCGACCTACCAGCCCCAGCCCTCAGCCCAGCCCTGCCCAGCTCCCCCCGTGCCACCCTCCCTCCCCAAGCCATCCCTCGCGGTCAGCGAGGACTTGTTTCGGCCCACGGTAGCCCCGAACCTACTCAGGGACACGTTGCTCTCTCCATCCCATCCCATGCGACCCTCATTCTGTCGGATCAGGCCGGTTCCTTCACCTTTCAGGCGACTCTGGCTAGCGGCGATATGGATGAAGATCCCGGAGACCCCTCCGATACTGTCCTCCCGACAGTTTCCCCGGACCCTCCGCC
>JAOQMR010000005.1:32750533-32772353 GCA_027563865.1 Erythroxylum pelleterianum
TACAGTTTAAGCAATTTCACAAGATACAATTCCAATTTATTGTTTCTGTCAAGAAAAATAATTAACCCCAATGTATATCAGGCAATATTGGAAGTATATTCCCTGCCTCAGGCTAGGTAATACCTTTCATATGTTCTGTGACCTGATTTTGTAATTGAGTAACTTATAAATTACCTTTGGGTTTAGTTGGATCGTAGGGTGATTCAATGCAATACAAAACACTCATGTTATGAAACTACCCTTTTTTCTATTTGTAATCAATTTCAAACAATTTCAATTTCCAGAAGAGCTCCCCATTCCAAAACTATTGTTTCTATTAGGAAAAAAAACCCTCTTTAAACCCATAAAGTTCCTTGATAACAGTCATTAGCCAAATTCATGATTAGATACCTGGATGCTAAAAGTGAAAGGAATCCAGACCAGATCCCCAAATACCAACATGAAGCCCAATCTCTCTGCAATTATGTCCCAACTATCAAATAGAATAGACAAGTTAAAGAAGAACACATAACCAATCCTTTACCAACAAAAGCAAAAAGAAGCAGGAAACAATATCCAGCTTTACCAATAATTCTTATGAAATCAACTATGTACTTTAAATAGAGCCCAAGCTTTGAAGCATATGTAGTGTACCTTATAAGATATGCAAACAATAGATTTAAGGCATAAGCTAATAGTAGTATGTTGGAATTTTCAGTCAATGATATATTTTGTTGAACCAAGTAGGCTTAAATGCATGGTTAATAATAACAAAACAGTGCAATATTAATGAATTTGTCTAAGTGATGATATGTAACATTGGAAAGTAATGTTATAAGACATAACTTCTGGAGAGCTTTAGTATTAATGCTGGAAACTTGAACTGGATGAACAAATCATGAAAGAGATGATTCAAGAGTTGGAACTGTGATTCAAGTTTTGCACAATTTCTTGAAGTGAATCAAGTATTGCTCGAAAGTTTTGAAGCAAATCAGGAGGGTAACATTGAAGAATGATGTTGTTGTAGTCTATTAATCATAACTTTCTCTATGAATGTTGGATTGGGGAGATTCAAGAGACGTTCGAAAGCTAAGGGGTTACAAAAGTCTAGAAGACACCTTCTGTGCTTGATTGACCAAATAGTGTAACTATGAACAGAGATTCAGTTGACTAAACCAAGCTTTGCCTTTTAAGGTACAGTCATATCGTGCCCCATTATAAGGTTGAAAACAAGTCTAATAAACATCTCATGAAAAAAAGAGAGACAAGTGAGAATAAATAAGAGCAAACAAAGATTACAAGCGCTATTAGAGAATCAAAGTTTGTGTGCACATTGAGGTTTATTTTCTAGAGTAAAAAAAACGATTTTTTTATTGAGTTTAATGTATTCTTGAGATTATTTACGCAGTGTGAGGCTTAGGAGTGTATTAGAGAGAGTTCTAAAAAAAATTGCAAAATTTGTCTTGGAACCTTGAAAAAGGTGAATTGTACCTAAGGATGGCAAAAGTGCCTAAGCCCAATCCAGCCTACCTAGGCTTCAGAACGGGTTCAAACTCTGGAGCTCGAGCCTAACCGAAGTCCAAACTTCTTTCACATACAAAAAGACATTGTTTTGTATATTGATGAATAATAATTTTCGAGCCTATCGAAGCCTGATTGGGTTCAGGCTCGGCCGACTATTTCTAACCTGATCGGGTTTCAAACTAGTAAAAAATTTCGGACAAGACTCGAGCCAAGTCCATTGTCATCTCTAGTTGTACCAATTCCTCTTCAAGTAGCATAAAAAGTGTCATAGTAGATTCAAAATCTTGAGTGGAATTTGAATAGTGGACATAGGTTAAAGAGAACTAAACCACTATAAACAATAATTGTTTCTCTCTTCCATTATCTGTTAAATAATTTATAATGTTGTTGAGTAAGTGTTACTTCATTTGCTATACATATCTTGCTTGTATGATTGATTGCTTCAGTATATCAAATGGAACCTAAGACAGCAAGCCTACTAGCTTAAAAAGTACAATAATATTTAAACATTGCATTTATTGTGTCTCTAGTTTAACAACAATATATACCAGGTTCCAAACTAATTTTGAGAATAATTGGTGCTTTTTCATTATGTTCAAGATTATTTAGTGTTCTTCTATTTGCACGTAAGGTGTTTGATAAATTGTCATTGAGTAGGTTTTAATTTGAGTCACCCAATTCATTTTCTCTTGGGTGCCTTAACAAATTTCATGTTAGGGAGGTCTTAAATCATATCTTCAGAAGTCATGACAGACTTTGGATCAAACCATATTGGCAAAAGGTCCAGCAATCAGTGACACTTTGGATGATCTTAGGAAAAATTTTAGCATGACTTAGTGCAATAGGATCTATGACAATTTGTTTGAAATGGGGTATTTGCTTTTCCAATTTCACTACTTTACTGTGCACAGCAGGTTGCTCTAATAGATTATTCATTTTGGTGCTATAACTAAGAAGACATATGCAAGAGTTTTCACCTACTGTTGATAAAATTTTAATTCCAATAATGCATGGACAAAATCCAAACTCCAAACATGAACCAAGATTTCCATTCTTATCTTCTGTTGATTAGAGGTCCGAGGCATGAAATAATAGAGAAATACTTCAAACCAATAATGCTAGAAAGATATACATCATGTACTTACGTAGAGGTCATGTATTCCTCATAGAAAAAGTAGTCCAGAATGTATATCTAACAGGGATGCAAAGATAATGTCAGTCAGAATCATATCTGGGATGGCATGAGAATAAAAAACAAGATACCTGCAAGCATAATCATATTACCACACAAAATAGTTGGTACAGAATCATTGAATGACTCAAGTTGCCATCTGCAATACTTTTTGCAAGAATTGATAGGTTGATGAACAGCCAACCCATCATTCCAGCTCTAACAAAGAAGAATCTACAGAACAGAAAACCATCTTGGTTAGCATATCAGAGTTCTAAACCTCCTTATTTCAGTAGATCCAACATGTTAAAATCAATGAAAAATGATTGCATATAATAAACCATTCTTTCCATGTGATACCAAGAAAACTAAGACCTTTTACAGATTGAATTATAGTCATGAGGAGCTCCAGTGATGAGATAAGAAATGGGCCTGAATTGCTAAACAAAAGATTCCTTAAGATACGAGAAGCATTTGCAGTTATAGATAAAAAACACAAGTTAACAATTATATTACAAAAATCAGAAATTGTTATCACAGAATTGCTCAATTGTATGGATCAATAATTTTTTGCTAAGTCACGTCAAAATAAAAACATGCAAATAATTGGAGATGAGATCACATACTTGAGATCAACACCCAAAAACTGGGGATTGAGCTGTATCCCGAACCACCTATTGAATCACAAATAGCATAGTACATCAAGATTACCAATCAAAACAGCATTTTGGAAGGAATGCAAGAGATACCATAGCTGGTGAAATTCTATATTTTCACAGATAAATTGTTTTTAGTGTACAGATGATATCATCAAATGCAACAACTTGTAGACATTGCAGATAATGCTACTTTGAGTAAATTCATTGCATAAAAAGATTGGATTTAGTTTGTATACGCATAAATTCAGCATGCCAAAGAATTTAAATTGACCGTGCATGTTTATATCAAATTATGACTCCAAGTATAGAGTTCAAAATATAATCAGATGAAAGAGATGATTGTAATATTTTGACTAGTCTTCCTCCTCAAAAAACACACTTCCCCTAACCACTAATATTACAATGCACATCATTTTTATCTAAATGTCAGAAACATGAAGGCTTGACAGGAGAGATGGAGGTACACTTCTTTAATGGACATAGCATAAAGGAAATTGTATGAATTACCAGTCGTGCATCAGATTTCCTGTAATGTGAGGTTTGAGGGAAGAACTGTTACGTTTTGAATTGCGGCCAAAAACATAGAGTGCTAATGTCACCTAGATTTAAGAAAGGAAAAACAAAATAACTTGTGAAAAAAGGAACCAACACTGCAAATTAGGAGAAGCTAAAATGTGGACAGCAATTAAAAACATGCATTTGTATTCGTCATGTGAAACTGTCAGAAGCCTATGCATATGTCATGAAAAAAGAATGGGGAAAACCCTAAATAGGTGAACATTGAATAAGAAGAATTCCATACAGATGAAGTTAAAACGTTTTAGTGATTGACTGATCACACAATCAAGGTCTAGTCTCATCACATTGATCTCAGATAACAGTTGTTAGGATGTCACACCTATCACAGATTCAGTGTCTGAAACTTGATCTATGTTTCTTTGTCATAAGAGATCATTCACAAAACAACATCAAGCCACAAACTATGAATGATATATCTTTTTGAGTTATATTTCGTTTTAATTGCGGTAAAATGCTATGATCACTCTTTGCATTTGCAAGGCTGAGGACTTCCATGATTGACATCACACAAGGGGAAGATACGATAATCCATTAAGCACTCTATATTCCTCTTTTATCATTATTAACACTAATAGTCAAGATAGGCCTGAAGAAGGAATTTAGCTGCTAAGGCAAAAAGAGTTGTTCCCAAGGGAAGAAATCAGATAAGAAGTTCGCAGGATATAGTGTTAAAAAAAAATGCCATACACCAAGAATTCCTAACTGACATTTGATTGTAACTTACAAGAGAACTGAAGAAAAAAGTTGTTGATAGCAGCTCCAGTCCTCTCCCTGATATCACCTGAGAGTCGATGAATTTCCAATCATGGGCACAGTAACAAAAGCAAATCCAACCTGTGTTATATCTGCTGAATCTTCAATCTCCATGATTCAGTAAAAATTTGAAAATACTCACTGTGGCTGATATCAAATCCATCTTAACACCAATTCCAAGAAGGGCAACCAGAGATAGCAGGGATAAGAACCCTGTTGTACAAACAGCAAAAACCACAGTAGTTACAAACAGCAAGTCCACTTAAATAGAACCAGACAGAGAGATTGAAACGCAAGCAAATGAATACTACATTATATAACGAACCATTGCATCTATAATGAAGACGAGAACCGTCTTGCAAAACCACCCCAGGGACAACTTTTCCAGGAAGTATAGATCCAGCAATTGCCAGGTAACAGAAGTATACAACCAAAACAGCAACCTACGAAATGGTCCAGTGACCAAAAAAACACACGCAAAATATCAGTAGAATGTCCAGTGTTGTATAAATGTATAAGCTTTACTTGAGAACGAGCGAGTGATTAAATAAAGATAGCATACTTACAGAGCTCAGGGAGGGAAGTAGTGCTTCCAGAGAAAAACCCATATCCATTTTCAATCGAAGATTGAACCTTTGTTGAGTGCTTCACTCCAGTAGTGGTATATCAACTGTATCGATCCGTTCTCTGCTTCGCTTTTAGCAGTAGTTCAGAGTTTGGTCTTGTAAAGGTTGACTGATGAGAAGTTTGGAACGCATGGCCAGACTGGAATCAAATATGATTTTGGCCAATATCAATTTAATCTCTATCGTTTATACTAAAGCTTTTTTTAATACCAGTAGGTGTCTTAAGAGCGTACTAAAAGGGATCTTTAAGTCATTCACTTTCAGACTATTCTCCGCTCGCACCGGATCAGCCCATAAAAGGTAAAGTGCTGGCCAGCGTTTTAAACAGTTCTTTAATAAAGGCTAGACTTTGTGAATAATTACGCATAATCAAAGAGTGATTTTGAACATTTTTTAAACATTTTGCAAAGAATAGGATTTATTTTAAATACACTAAAACATTAAGAACTAAATCAAATTGTAGTGTAAATATTAGAGATCAAATTGCTCTTTTTTCCGTACGTTTTAGAAACGCTGTAATAACATTTATTAAAAAACTGTAATTACTACATTCAAGATATCGCGTCTCTCGTAAATTTTACAAAGTACTAAACTATTTCAAAATTTTGTCAAAATAGTTAAATTTTTAATATTTTCTTTTGATGAATAAAGCTTTATTAAAAAATAAACTCTATAAAAGGTTTTAGGTAAATTATTTCAAATATTCTAATTTTAAACAATTTTAAAAAATATATTAATATTTATTTTATATTAAATAATACTAATTTTTAAAAAGTACATACACATTTATCCCAATATGAAAAATATTACTAATACTTGGTAGCTTTGACAACATGTTACCTTTTCAATTATATATATAGCTAACAACGCGTCCTTCAGTTCTTTCAATTTCACATGAAAAAGAATGAATTAAATTCAATCATCTTTCCACCCTAGGGCTTCTTGGAAGAAAGGTAACTCCTCCTTTTTGTTTTTTGTTTAGAGATGCTATGTTCTTTCTATCTATACATACATGCATATATATACATACATACATGCATACATATATGCATACACATATATACATATATACATACATATATATATATATATATCATTTGAGTAAAAAAAAAAGCGCTTCCTTTGGTTCTTTCAATTTCACAGGGGAAAGAACAAACTAAATTCAATCCTCTTTTTACCCTAGGTCTTCTTGGAAGAAAGGAGACTCCTTTTTGTTTTTTAGAGATGTTATGTTCTTTCTACCTATATATATATATTTATACTTTCCCAATTTTTTCCTAAACTCGTTCGGTTTTTTCTGTATCTTTCAATTATCAATGTGTGATAGTAAAATATCACAAAATTAAATTTATATGTATAAATTATGGATAAATCAAAATCAATGTATGATACTTTATATAAGCAAGAATTAGAAGAAAAAAAACAAGATTGTAGCTTTTCTGAATAAATTAAGCATAAACTTAAGGAAGGGAAAAGTTGTAATTTAGTTACTATTTAATTATATGGAAGAGTATGAAGGTAAAGTTTAAAAAGTAAAGAAAAATTATATCATCCATTGTCAACAGATTAATTTAGTAAAAGAAAAAGTAAAGTAGAAAAATCTCTCCATAAGCCAACTTTTAAAGAAAGGTAAAAAGAATGCACAAAAAGATAGAGATCTTAAATAAAAGATAAAAATTTAAAAAAAAACTTAAAAGTATGTGCATGTTAAGAGTGCTATTATATTTATTGTATTAATATGATTATTTAGATATAACATATCAAAAAGGAGAGGAAAATAATTAATTATATAATATTTACTTTGGTCAATATTGTTGTGAATAAAGTGTTGGAGTTACATCCACTTTTGTTTAATATGGTTATCATCAAGAGTTTTTAATGTATTATGAATGTTCATGTAAAGTGCTAATTCATACCCATTATTCATATCATAAATAGACATTGCTATTTTGCCATTATCATTATCAGTACCACCAAATACAAAAGTCAATAAATAGAGCCATTATCATATATTTTGCTATTTTTGTATTTTATTGTTGATATATGCATGTAATAAGTGAGGATTGTTAATATAAAAAGTAACTTTATTATAATGAAAACTGTAACTTTTCATTACAAAAAGTATCCATCCAAAGAAACTTAAAGTTGCATGAATAAAATGCAAAATATCCATATAAAAATAAGAGTACACATTACACATATGAAATGCTAAAAATTCATACAAATTATTTGTACACTATTTTGTAGTACACATAAATAGATATATTAAAAGGCAAAGATCATATAGGTCTAACTTTAAGAAATTTCTCTTTAATCTCAAAAGCTAAAAGCAGAGCTTACGAGAAATTATACCAACGATTGAAAACTAAAAATGGAGAAAATAATATTTTTAAGCTGACGAGAGTTAGAGAACGAAAAGTGAGAGACATTGATCAAGTTTGTTGTATAAAAGATAAAGTAGGGTGGGTACTCGTGGCTGAAAATAACATCAAAAGAAGATGACAGAAGTACTTCTATAACTTTGTTAATAAAAACATAGATGACAACATCTCTATAGGTGATCTTAGCATGTTTATGATGTATTGTAACTTTTGTTGTTGTTGACAGATTACAAGGGAAGAAATTAAAAGAGCTTTGAGAGAGATAAAGAGTGGAAGAATAGTAGGGCCCAATGATCTACCTATAGAGATGTGAAAGAACCTAGGCGAAGAGGATCTTACTTGGATAGTCAAGATTTTTAATATGATCCTTAAGTTTGTCAAAAATACTGGAGGAGTGGAGATTTAGCATGTTAATTCCTCTATACAAGAACAAAGGAGAGATCCAAAGTTGTAACAATGGTAGATGCATCAAACTTCTTAGTCATAGTATGAAGTTATAGAAGAAGGTTATTGAGAAGAGAGTAAGAAAAGATGCTTCTATCTCGCATAACTAGTTTGGCCTCATGCCAAGAAGGTTTACGACAAAAGCTTTACATGTCCTTAGAAGATTAATGAAATATTATAAGAAAAGATAACATAACCTATACATGGTTTTTATTGATTTAGAGAAAGAATATGATAAGATACATAAGGAAATCATATAGAGGTGTTTAGAAGTTAAAGAAGTTCCTATGACATAATGGGCTATTAGGGATATGTATGAAGGTGCAAAGACTAGAGTAAGGAGGACATACAAAGCATTTTTTTATGGATATTAGGCTACACCAAAACTCTTCATTGAGCCCCTTTTTATTTACAATAGTGATGGATGAGTTTACCAAAAATAGTTTATTGATGACATTGTTTTAGTCAATGAGATAAAAGAGGGTATTAATATCAAGTTAGAACTTTGGAGGGATATGTTAAAGTCGAAGGGCTTTAAACTGAGTAGGACTTTTTAGGTCATAAGATGGCTTCCGATGTTAAAGTAAAGATTGGTTTAAAAGTTATACCATAAAAATAATGTTTTTAATATTTAGGATCTATCATCTAAAGTAATAAAGAGATCAATGAAGGCATAGTTTACTGTATCATATCAGGGTGACTTAAATAGAAAAGTACATCAGGAGTTTTATGTGATAAAAATATATCACTCAAGCTCAAACATAGATTCTATCGTTTAGCGATTAGGTCTGCTATGCTCTATAGAGCATAATGTTAGCCTATCAAATAAGTGCATAGTCATAAACTAATGGTGGTGAAAATGAGGATGTTTCATTTGATATGCAACCTTACTATATGAGATAAGATAAGGAATGTAATGATAAGAGATAAATTAAAGTTAGCTAATACTAATAGAAAATTAAAAGCGATAAGGCTTAAATGGTTCAGACATATTAAGAGGAGACTCCTTGATGCTCTAACAAGAAGATGCAAGAAGATTGTATTTAGAGACTGTAAGAGGAAAAAGGAAGACCTAAAAAGAACTGAGAGAGAAGATCAAGAATGATATGACATTGCTGAAACTTACCGAGGACATGACCCTTCATAAAAAAACTTTGGCGTACCAGGATACAGATAAAAGATCTCACATAGAAAGGTCCTTCTCGTTCTTATAAGTTCAAGTCTTATGTCATGTATTTAGCCTAAACATTTAATTTGTAGAATTTTCCTCTTAGTTATTTAGTCTAAACATTTCCTTACTTAGCCTAAATATTTTTTTTGTAATGACTTGTTTGATTTGTTTATTAATCTTCTTTCTTGTTTGTGAATTTATTTATTTGTTTTATGTTTTGTTTTACTCTTCACTGTGTTTTATATTTATTGTATTATTTGTTTATTATTTATTTTATATTTTTATTTTTATTTCTATTTTGATTTTAATTTATTTTTAATTATTATTATGTATATGCACATATTTTTTATTTTTAAATTTTTTATGTGAATCTATCAGAAACTATTTCTCCACAAGTTAGGGATACGGTTGCATATTACCAGACCTCCCTAAACCCCACGTGTAGCATCCCGTCTCTCAAATGATTGAGATATTTAAAGAGTTAGACTAATGAGTTATATGAGTGTCAGCATGTAGAGCGAAATTGGTACAATTGTGACATGATTATTATAATTATATTCAAAGGTATGATATGAGCATACACACATGAATTGTGAATTAGACAAATGGCACTCAATTGACATATCCCGGGGTATGAAAAATGTTAAGTGAAAATGATGTGAATTGTGATTTGGTATGTCTTGAATTTTGGTATGATTGGATGTCAATTAGTGAATTGGAATTAATTGTGATTAATTGAGAGATTGATGAAATAAAATGTACATTTGGACTAGGACAAATGTTAAGTGGTAGGATAAATTGATACATGAAAAATTTAAATGATTAAGCCTTAAATTAAGTGATATTTGGCATAGTTAAATGTGTGACAAATGGACTAGTAATTAAATGACAATTGGACCAATTATTATGGGACATGTGCACTGATTTAGTAGGGGGGAAATGGCAGCATCTTGAGTGGATTAGTGACAGCATCTTGATTAGGCAAATGTAACACATGCCTTAGGACAAGTGTTGTGCTTTAATGGTGACAGCTAGCTAGTTGATGGAACAAACTCCAGCAGCAATGTTTCTGCTGATTCCCTCCCTTTTGTTCACCAAAATTGCTTCCAATTTCCTTTGTATTTTTCCTGAACCCTAGCCAAATTGTTGCACCAAAATCAGCTTTTTACCTTACACAAAATAGCCAAGAAAACTAGCTGAAAGTGGTCTTCATATTGCTTCCCACAATCTGTTTTCACCAAGAGTTTGTGATTGATCTTGCATGATTGGAGACTTGGTTTAATCTGAAGTTTTGTGTTCAATTGGAAATCTAATAGGTAAGTAACAATCTGAGCTTTAAGGCATGCTAAATGATATGAGAATAATGTTTGAATTGGACTGAAATGCATGTGATATTGGTGAAGAAGAATTGCTGGAATATGTTAGCTGTAGTGTTTTCTCTGAACATCCTTTGTTCTTTTTGTTATAACTTCTTATCCTGACATTCAAATGACATGAGACTTAAACCAATAGACTCATAACACATTGTTCTTCATCTCCAGCAAAATTTATAAACATTTGAATCTATTCGGAAAAGACTGAATGATAAATTTAGGATGAAAATGGTGAGAGTGATAGAATATTATTAACTGGAATGATTTTACTGATCATGCTTCGGTATTTTGATTATATCTTGATCTATAGATTTAAAAATGAGATTATTCTTGATTTAAATTGAACTAGAGATATTTGGCTACCATTTTAAGAAGAAATTGAATTTTAATTCTATCCTTAATGGTCTTGAAAGTTAGCTTGAAATTGAGTCTTGGCTTAGGCTATAACACTACCCGTGACATAAATCATGTCTTGTTATTATCAAATAAATTGTATTGATGTAGGCCGAATCAGATAAAGGTGTCTTCATAAAAGTTGTAGCTTATTCTCTTAGCTTTCAATTTGTATAAATTTTGTAATTTTTAGATATTGGAATTGAGAGATATAAGTTGTACAACTTGAATGCATGATCATGCACTAGCCAAAATTTCAAATATACTCAGTCTACAGTATTTTGAGAATAACTTATAGAATAATGAACCAAATTGTATGATCTTGGTGTCATTAGAAACTTAAGGCACAGGAGAACAATTTTCTAGAAGAAAGTGTTACAGAAATACACCATTTTCCTTATCCTATAAATCATGTAATGTAGACCTGAAAATCTGTGTTGATAAGAAAGCTAGAATAGCTAATGAGTGTATGAATTTTGGCACATTTGGAGTACAATTGATCTTTGCATCGGTTTATTACAGAGGTATACCTAGGCATATGTCATTGAACATGCATGTTACATGACAAATTTATAAAAATGGATATTCAGTTACATGAACAATGTGGTAATATGAAATTGTATTTGATTGCATATAGAAGAGTAAGTAGAGCGTTCACTTCTAGATATTGCCGGAACTTCAAGGTAATAAGCAAAAAGGAAGCAATAGTGAGTAACCTAAGATGGTCTCACCTTTATTTGTTCTATTTGATACTGCATTGAATTGTTATATGTGACGTTTGTGTACTGAATTTCGGATATGAAATGTCCGAGGAGTTTGATGTATGCATAGAACATTGGAACTGTTACTTGAATGTGAATGTGACTGACTATTTGTTTCTCAACTTGAATGTTGAATGTCAGACTAAAAGTTCAATGAAAAAGGCGAATGAAAAAGAATATGAATGTGACTGAATGTGCATAATTGATCGAATTTGAGGAATGCGTTTCATTCCAATGTATGAAATATAAAGGTAGTTGTGACTAATGTTGCTAATGAAAAAGAGCTTGAAGCTCAAACAATTGTGGAAAGAGCCTAAGGCTCAATGTGTTTAAAGAGCCCTATATCCTCAACGAATAAGGAACAGTATGAAAGAGTCCGGTACCCACAACAGATACCAGACAGTGAAAAAGGCACACAGTCACAACAACGTAATAAATGAATTGAGTCTTATAAACATTGCATTCAAATATGATATGAATAAATTGAATAACGGCATTGTTATGATGACTTCCTTTGTATGAATATGTGATAATGAATGGTATGAACTTGTGTTTGAATTATGATATTTGTGAACAAGTGATTCATAATATTACTTGATGTGAAAAAGTTGATGTGAATTACATGACAATATGAACTGTTATGTTGTATGACAAGAGTGAATGATCGAGGATGATTACTTTACTGAGTTCGCAAAACTCACCAAAATTGTAACGTGGCTTTTCAAGCTCAGAGGAGTTATCTAATTAGACCAATTGGAGTTCAGCCACTCCAAATGAATATGAGTTAGGGGTCAGGATCAGTTAGCACCTGCATATGTCTTCGGTTAATTTATATTAAGCATTGCATTACGCAACTATTGTATTATGTACACATAAGTCCTGAAATGTAATGAATTTTCTAATTGAATATGTTTGTATTGAAATGGGCCCAAATGAAATATGAGTTCCTTAAGATATGTCTAATGCGTGAAAAGATTGTCATGTGTTATTTTGATAGTCTTAATGTACTATCCCTGTAGAGTATATTCTTGAATATTGTCATTACGTTCAGGAATATGCTCTATGAGAGTGGTGTGTTACACCACAAATCAACGAGAGTTTCACTGGATTATTGTTGTTGTTATTATTGTTGTATTTGGTAGGCTACAAGCTTGTTGTTTATAAAAGTATTAATGTTAGCTTATTTGTCATAATTTTATATTATGGATATTTTAAAATAATAAAACATTAACGTCAAATGATTGTTAATGTAATTGTTACTTTAAAGTATGTGTTTCCAATGAATTCTTCAAATGTGACACCATATCCCTGATATATCTTTTTATGTTGACCTTATTATTGTTTCAATGATTATTGAGTTTGTTGAAATGTTTTTGTTCTTATACGGTAATATCGTGCTTGATTTTTCTACCTCTAAAAAGTATTGATGTTAGTTGTTCAAATTTATTTCCTTCCTCTAACATCTAATCTCCTACTCATATCTGGAGCTACACTTAAAGTTTTCCTTTCATTAATAGGAACTCCATCTATAACTCTCCTTGTAGCAGTGGACTATTAAATTGGAACTTAGATGTCTTCACTTGATATTACTCGGCCTCTTTTTCTCTAACACAATTATGTAATGTATATAAAATAGTTGAAATGATGTTAACAAAATTATATACAATTAGATTAAAAATGAGTTCAAGAAATACCCAAACTTTAACTTTATTGGAATTAGCTTATCTTTAATGGATAACCTCTTTTGTTATGTCTAACCTTTGTACAATGTTTATATGTGATCTGAATATCAACTCTAGAAATTTTGTTATGATTCTTTATTCCATTTGGAATTATCCTTTTTCTTAATTTTTTGCCTACTATGTAAGATGATAAAATAGAGGTGTGATTCACTTTTCGTCATATTTTAAATACATTTAAAAGTTCAATACACACTGTATATGCTCTCAAATATTTTTATCTCTTAAAATAATCACAATTATAATCATTATGGTTTATTCTAAAAAAACTTAAAGCAAAAATTAAATGCTTATACAAAGTGTCATCGAGCTTCTTAAACCTATAATCATATGTTTTAGCATTAAGGTCTATCACATAGCAATTATAAAAAATGGACAGTTCAAACTTCATGTTTTTATTGTCATCGTTTGACAAAATATACTTTCCACTTTTATATAATTTAATTTTTTATTTATTGGATATATTTCATCTAGACTACTCTCCATCAGTACCCTTTTCTCACCAATGTTTGGCATCATTAATACCTTGTCAACAAAATAATATAAAATTATAATCTATTAACACCGTAAAATTAATAAAATTAAACGTCATTACATGGTGTCCTCAAGCATATTAATCAAAGTCTTATTTCTTGCTTCAATAATATATCCATTAAATATCTCTAAAATATTATTATATATAAATATTGGATTTCGTGCTTTTAATATCTCGCTCTGAAGTCTTTCTTTTCCTTCTTTTTAGAACTCTCAATCCATGTATGTTTCTCTATGGATTTCTATAAGCTTATTTTAAACTAGTTCCTCCTTGTTGTATTGCCTAACATTACCCATATCTTTAGTTCCCTTGTTCTTTATGGTCAGAGATGGTTTTTTCTTAACTATCTATGACTTAAAGGCTAATTCATCTTTTTCTTTTTTTTACTCCCTTGTGCAAGCTCTAAATTACCATTTAAGGAACAACTTCCTAAACACTCACTTGAAACCTCTACTTTATTACCTATCTTAGTAATGTATGAAATTAAACTATTCCTTAGCCAGATTCATATTATGTTCCCACCCCTACTGGGTTGGTCCTTTCCTAGTCTGGGGACCAATTCCTCATTTCCCTAAGACCTCTAAATAAAACCTTTCTCACTTGACCCTGTAAACCCTCAACACCTTGAAAACACACGCACTTCATTTTTTAACCCTCAACTCAGCTTGAGGAAGGTTTTTTGGTAGAGTTCAAAGAGTAACCTTTAGTATATGCCACCTTCTTGCTTGGAAGGTCGGGTTATAATGGCTCTAGATATAGAAGTTCTAAAAAAGGGTATGAGATCTTGAACCTTGATGCTATTGGGTTCTTTTTGGCAAACGACACTTGCTCTCTCTGGTTAATAGTTGGGTGCACAAAATATGGAAAGGGAAAGGTTTGTTTGAGGTTTTACTCTCGAAAGAAAAACCTAGTTCTCTTAAAGTTTTCAAATGATGCAAGAGCCAAAGAAATTCTAGGGGCATTACTTTGGCACGTACAAAGCTTCTCATTATTTCTTAAACCTTGGAGACTAGGGATTAATATGAAGAAAAACAAACAATAAAATGTACCTTTTATGGACTAATTTTCACAGTATGCTTTTGGAATACTGATTCACTATAGGCTTGAGTTTACTTAAAAGCTATTTTAGGAAACTAGTGAACATGGATGAAATGATGGCCTTGAGGAGAAGGATCGAGTTTGTGAGATTATGCGTCAATATGAAAATTTACAAGGCTCCATTTGATTCCATTCTAATTAGGAGACTAAGAGAGGGGGGACATTCTAGTTGAAGATTCATTTAGAATTTTGTAGCATTGGTAAACCTCATTGAAGCTCTAAGGTAAACAGTGGAAAGTTATTGGTAAGAAATTCATTTGGGGGACTTTAATAAGCTGATGGGATTAGATCCCCTATTGAATTATAACTCCAAAGGAAGTGAAGAGCCAATGGAGAACAATGTTGAAAGCTCAAAACAACAAAGGGAAATTGATGTTCAAATGGAAAATTGTGCAAGCATATCTAATATTCAGTATAGAGAGATAAACAATGACAAATCTAGAAGTGAAGAAGTAGTGTTGAACATTAATAGGGAAATGTCACCACTGGTGATGAGGGACAGGATTGAGGAGCCTAAAATATGTATAAATTTAACTAATGCCTCTCCAATAAGAGGAGTAGTAAGGGAAACAATGAGGACTTCAAGCCTAATAGTAGACAAGGGTTAGTGAGAAGAAAAAAATTCAAGGGTATGATTAAAAATCTTTGAATGTCTTTAATTGCTTAAAATATTAAGCGTATAAACTGCCTTAAAAAATATCAATCCCTAAGACGATTTATTTTAGAGAATAAACTAAGTGTAATGGGAATGTTGGAAGCTAAGTTAAGGAGAACTTCTAAAGTTGAAGTTAATTGGTAACCATTTGGATTTTATGTCCAATCATTAGGACCATCACTATAGTTGAATTATCATTGCTTTTGACACTAGAGCAATATAAGTGGAGATCCTCAACAATAACGATCAAAATATTTTAATGAATTTTTTCAAGAAATAATCAAGCTAGCAGTCACATATGTGTATGGCTTTAACTATGGTTTTTAGAGGAAATTATTGTGGAATAATCTTTTCATTAAAGTATCCAAGAACCTTGGATTTTTCTAAGGGACTTTAATAGTATTATATTTGTATCAGAAGTAGAAGGAAACAATTGCTTGAGAAACTTTTCAAGTGATCTAAGAGTGTGTTGAAGAGTTAGAGGTATGACACGTAAAGTTTAAGGGTTGTTACTTCTCTTAGGTCAATAAATATGCTTCAAGATAGCACCTAGGAAAGAATTAGATATGGCACCGGTCAATGGTAATTAGCTTTCATGGTTGCTAGAAATTAAAGTTAAATTTTTAAACCCATTATTTTTTATTACTCCCCAATCACAGTGCAGTATATGTTTATCTTAAATAAAAGATCCTTCCCCTTTAGGTTCAACAATTAATTAGATGAGGAAGTGAACTTTGGTCAGGAAATTAAAAGGGGTCTAGCTTACTTAGTTTAGGAACATAAAAATTATATGTGATCGAAGAAATTATTCTAGATCAAAGAGGAAATTAAAAGGTTCAAGATTAACATATTTAGCAACACCTTACAGAATACATTAAAGGCTAAAATCAAGTTAAGTAAGATCCAAGAAGAGGTATACATTCTGCTTAAAGTTATGAAATGGTTAAACAAGGAAAGGAAGGCATTATTCTCTTACAATAGAGCATACTGAATCACATTTCCTTAATGAATTAAAAAGTTCAAACAAAATGTATCTTAAAAGGGTTAGGAATATAAGGTTATTTCATAACTCAATACTACCTAGTAGAAACTCAAATAGCATAAGCTCTAGAGTGAAAGAAGATGGTACCTTAATATGCTCTTAGTAAGACCTTAAGAATGAGGCTTTCCATTTCTTTAAGAACTCTTTGGAGCCCTAATAAAAAGTAAATCAACTTTACAAATGCTTAGCTCATTCATTAGAAATTTGTTCTCTCCTAATGAAATTGAGGGATTGGAAGCTCCTATGAATGCTCTGGATATAGGGCAAGTGGTGTTTGAATTAAACTCTAAAAAATACCCTGGGCTTGATGGCTTGAATGACATATTCTTCCAGAAATCTTAATCCCAAATAAACAATTTAGTGACTGATGCAGTGCTAGAGGTGTTTGAGAAAAGCAAGATATTTTTAAAAATCAATAAAACATTTATATGTCTCATACCTAAGGTAGAAAAACTCTAACTTCTTTGGTGATTATAGGCCCATTTCTTATTGTAAATTTCTCTACAAAATCGTCTCTCAAATACTTGAAAAGAGTAATAAAAACAACTGGTAATGAATCACAATATGCTTTTCTAAAAGGGAGACATGGTGGAGATAATGTATTACTGGCCTAAGAATTCCTTGATACTCAAAAAGGAATGCTCCTAGGAATTGTGCTATTAAAGTTGATTTTAATAGAGCTTATAACTCAATTACTTGAGATAGATTAAGTATTTAGATTGTTTGGTTTTCTCAACAAATTTAGACAATGGATAATGATGTGTGTTACCAATGCTTCTTTTTTATTTTTGATAAAAAGAGAACTATCTCAAATGTTTAAAGGAGGGAGGGGACTTAGACAGAGGACTTATATCCCCTTATTTATGTTGTGCAAGGAAGCGCTCAACATATGCAGAAAACTAAGGTTGTCCTGCTTTGCATTTTTAAGGACTTACTGATGTTGTCTAAAGCTTATAATGGATCAATTAGCACTCTAATGTCATCCTTGAACTCCTTCAGAGAGCTTTTGGTCTTAGAGATGAATAAGAGCAAGAGTTATTTGGTAATGTTAACTAGTGACAATGATCTTGCTTAGTGGCTTTCAACTATAATTGGGATATAGATGAAGTACCCTCCTTTGGACGATCTAGGACTCCCTCTAGCTACAAGGAGACTCCAATTCAATAAGTGCATTCCTTTTATAAAGAAGATACGAAAGAGGCTCGGCTTATGTTGTAACAAGATGTTGCCTTATGCAGGGAGGCTCCAATTAATTAAATTAGAGCTTAATTCTTTGTATATCTATTGGCTTTTCATTTTTTTCCTTACCAAGGGTGTGGTTAAGTCAATAGAGAAGTTGATTAGGAGGTTCTTATAGGTTAGAGGTAAAGGAGGGAAGTACCAACTAAAAGTTAGATGGAATGAGATCTATAAACCACTATCAAAGGGGGATCTAGGAATTGTACCAATCTATCTTTCTAACAAAGGGTTGTTAGGTAAAAGAACGTGGAGAATCTTAGTTGATAAGGAGTCATTATAGGTTAAATGGGTGCATACCTACATTTTAAACGTAGGAGCTTGTGGGAAATAACTAATATAACTTCTTTCTCATGGTTTTTTTTCATATATCTTGAAGTTAAACGAACCATTGCAGAAAATATCAAATGTCAAATTAGGAATGAAAAATTAACATCTCTCTACTTAGACAATTGGTGTTTGATATCCCCCCCCCCTCCCCGCCTTCATAATAACCAAATATATGTATCACTATTGAATACATTTAAAAAGAACACCAAAATAGAAGTATGGATCAAGGAAGGCTAGTGGAGTTAGGTTTCAACAGAAGTTATAAACCTGTTATTAAGTTATAACCTAGATAGTGAGAAAGAAGATGAATATGTGATTTCAAAGAACATGACTGGTAAATTATCAAATATGTCTTATAAGGAAAGCCTAAAGAGCAGAGGGAAGTATCAGAGTTTGAGCAAGATTATTTAGAACATGAACTTATTACCAAAGATTTCATTTCCTAAGTGGTTGATAGCTAAAGAAAATATGGCTACATTGAGCCACTTACATTTCCTCAACTTAGAGAACATATACTTTTTGTGCAAAAACAATATTGAAACTCTGGAATACATCTTCTTCACCTTTAACTTTTCCTATAGTATATGGAAATCAATTATGGAACTATATCATCTCAGGGGTCCCGAGTGCAACTATAGGGAATTCATGACATGACTTTTATCTACTAGAATCCCTTTTAGTGACAAACTCTAGTGCTGATAGTTTTGAGATCATGTCTCTACAAGCTTTGGGAAGAAATGAATGTCAGGTGCTTTAAAGGTAAAGAAAGAACAGTAAAATAGGTAAGGGTTAAGCTTATGCTATAAATTAGAGAGTAGACAATGATGAATAGACAAGTCAAAAGTTGTAGTTAATTGATAATGTCTTTATAGGGAATCAAAGAGGCAGTAGATTACTAGAGTTGATAGTAAGGTACTTTAAAACAAGGTCTTTATTACCAATGTGATAGGAAGAGTTGGAGTAGCACACATGTAAGGATAAGTCACACAGCTAATCAATGAATGTATTAGGTATTTTATTGCTAAAATTTGGATATCCATATTTTGTAGAGCTTAGTTAAGGACATGTATTCTCTTTTGTTATTTTGCATTGTACAAAACTATTGGATTATGTACTTTACCCCAATTGGAGTTTTCTAATGATATTTATCTTTTTTTTAGTTATTATCCACAATCTCCCATTCGAGTCTTATACTGATAAAGGCTTAGATAAATATCTTAGGAGACCTTGGCATGAAATTAACATGTGCCTTCTTTGATAACACCTTCATTTCTTCCATTATTTCCTTAAATTTCCACTTAGTTGTACATTAATCATCTCTCTTAAAGTTTTATACACTTGAATTTTATATTTTTGTAAACGATTTGCATACATATGTCTTGCATATTTGTAATGCTCGATATTAGGGAAATATTATTTAGTATCCTCCTTGCGATTGAGGTAAGGACTTCGGGCATGGCCAGTTCCCATAGTGTGACTGGCGATGTGTACAAGGTCCATGAACGAATTTACCATCTTATGCTTAACTGAAAATTACTAGCGATTCTAGCTTCATGCAGATGAGTTGCAACCTGTAATCTGAATTGAGGACAAGTTGTTGGGTTAACTCAACCTCGCGAGATCATGATCCTTTGTCTCGGCCATTGTAGCACATGTGTTATCCAAGGAATAAGGGGCATGATGCTACAAAATACATTAAAAGAGTTAGCATTAATTAACATTGTATACAAACAATTATAATAACACATGTAAATATAAAAATACACCACAAGCTTTAGGTCCACCATATACTTTGACAACAATTATGACTGTTAACATGTTTGTAAATAGATATAACATTGAATGCAAATATAATAATTATGAATTACAATGGTATTAGGGTCCATCAAATGCTTTTTAACAACATATGCAAACAATTAATATTTAACATTAACCAACCTTCTATTGCTCACTTATAATTGTTTGACCTTTTCTGTTGATCATACCAAGGTCTTTCATAGATAAATTTAAAAACCAATTCTATGAAGCATAGTTTTCTCCTTTTATTACAGGTAAACATTTGACTTTTTATGTTTTCAAGTTTTATTGATAATGCTCTATCTAAAAAGTTCATTAAGAAACAATCATCTAACCCGATGATTCACATACAATCAGTTAAAACTCTTAACTCTCGAAACCTCAAATCTAAAATGAAATCTTTGGAAATTTGAGTTTTCTCCTTGCAATTCTATTTTAATAGTGCTTTGTCCATTTAGATCACTTCTTTGTAGCTCATTTCCACAACTCCACAACTTGACATAATGATCATTTATTCAACCTCTTAATTTTGTTTATACTAACCACTTTGCTATAAAAAAGTGTTAATAACACCATTAATATTGGGATAAGCACCATTAATATTGAGGTAAGCACTCCGAAAAGAGGAGGCATTTAGTGTTAAAAGTGAAAATTGAGATCTTTTTTTATAAAGCTCCTAAAGGTTATAAGTTAAGATTAAAAGGTATATTTATGTATTTGTGTGAGTTATTCCAAAATCATGCAAAAAAATTGGGATTAGAACTAGTATGACATAAGCTTGAGCTTTAAAACAAGTTAGAAGCTTACGTGGGTAACAAGTACTAACGTAGCATAGAGTTGAGAGTATACAATACACTATACAGTATCAATTTATCTGATCTTTCCGTAAGTTTGCGTACTTTGAAGAAGGTTATCTGATCTTGTATAATAAGTGAATTCCATCAACTGGCACAGCCACAGGTTTAGGCCGAGTGTGAACAAGCAAATGAATTCAACCCCGTCAAATTTGATGCTTATCCAAACTTGGGGCAGCTCAGGAAGTCTTTATCTTTTTTACTGGTCGGCCTCTTCCAAATCACTCTTGTGTAAAAACCTTGATTATGTGATCATCAAGTGTGGCATGGCAGGGTTCATGGAGTGGAGCTTCGTGGTTACTTTGACACAATGACGTCACCTGCCTGGCGTTTTTCATACCTGTGCTGTCTTTGGTGTAGTAACTTTGATATGTTATTTTAGGCTTCTTGGACATTACATTTTACTGTGAGTTTCACGGGGAAAGGTAAAGGACCGGCTTGTGGCGGGATAAACCTGATGACCATGTTGGTCTACAATACTGAATACTGATGCACTCACTCAAACCATCTACCAATGCCTGTTTTCGAACTCATCATCAATATGAAACCCGTTGAATCCTTAAAGATCCAAACCAAGGAAAATCTTGGGAACGAGGACAGACTCTCAAAGGAACGAATGATTCTGTACTCCGCCTTATAGGGATGGCCATGACATATTTCGAATGTTCTCGAGGCCTGCCCAAGAATGTACTCTAGTCTCTAGGTTTGTTCAAAGTTAAA